>OU015501.1:58562118-59162118 GCA_907164885.2 Dolomedes plantarius
GAGATGATTCGGAGGCGCATGTTCCCGATCTCCTGTTCGAAAAATCATATGACTTTGACACATGCATCATATGATTGGGGTCAGATATTCGCCGGTATCCAATTATATAATTCTAAACGCCTAGCGCCCCCTTTGTATAAAAGGTTCGGCGAAGGATTTTCCCCGGCTTTTTCTTCCTGCTTCCTCTTGCTTTTCTGGCTGCCTTCTCTCGCGTTTCTCACGCTCTTCGCTCTATTGTCCGCGTCCTGCTTCTGACCACCCTATGATATAAATTTATTGGATATTCAAGTTCCGGCAAGGCCGGTGGCTACCTTTATTGTCATGTCATCAATTTATGCCACTTAGTCATCCTTTGATGTCCGCTTTTAATACCCTAAGAAATCATGTGAAATAAATACTTCAAAGGAGAGTGGCTATGTGTTTCTTTAGTGTTCCTCCTACAAACCTTATATCATCCTTTTGCTTCGTGTATCTTCTTCGATGTGTGCTGGACTAATGCCTTCACTGTACTTCAACATTGTTAAAGTATAATCAATGTGTTTCCCAACCTCGAGTGTCTGCACGACTACAAAAGTTTGTTAATCGTGTAAGATTTCGATACATAGCTACGAGTATTTGTGTCCCTTTCTGCTGCAAGAATGTCGCGCGCTCAGCTATAGATTTCGGACGTGGTTCCCCGGTTCGTAAGCGTCGCTCTAACTCACAAATGTTTTATGGGGTTTAGGTCGGGCCAGTGAAGACGTTTTACATCCATATCTTGATTCCACTGCTTCACAGAGGCTACAACATGACATGGAGTGTTGTCATCCTCGAAATAACATTCGAGCATATCATAAAATTGCCAGAGCGTAGGAAAAACCTGATTATCTAAAATGTTCACGTAGGCGTCAGTATTTAGTTTCCCAGGAACAACATGCAAAGGTCCCAGGCCATACCACGAATAACACCCCCAAATAAGTACACCACCAACAACAACCTTGAGAGTTGGAACGATGCATTCGGGTAACAGACGTTCGTCTGGCTTTCGCCAAACGCAAGTACGCCCATCCGACTGGAAGAGCGTGTAGCGTGACTCATCGCTCCATAAAAAGTTTTACAGTGGTTCACAGTCGAGTTGCGACGTTGCAAACACCAAAGGAGTCTGCCGGATTTGTTGGTTGGGGTGATGTTTGGTTTGTGTGTGGCAACCCATCCATGGATACTGTGGGCGTGTAGTTCTTTCCACAAAGTATTAGGGTTCACCGTAACCCCTGCGGCCTGTGGAAAGTTACTGTTGATGATTTGGAGTGGTTTCTTGCGGTTCTTTCGTCTCGTCCATTATTGTAGGGTAGTGTATATATATATATATATATATTACTATATATATATATATATATATATATATATATATATATATATATATATATATATATATATATATATACATATATATATATATATATATTACATATATATATATATATATATATATATATATATATATATACATATATATATATATATACATATATATATATATACATATATATATATATATATATATATATATATATATATATATATATATATATATATATATATATATAGGAATCTCGATCGATCGTTTCGGAATCATCGTTTTCTCGCCTGTGTCATTTATTTCACCCAGTCCAGAAGATCATATTGCTTTGTTGTGTTCCCGCATCTATCGTTTTCCCGCATTTATCGTTCAGTTCAGTCGGTCCCTTGAGAAAACGGTAGATCGAGATTTCACTGTGTGTATGTATATATATATATATATATATATATATATATATAATATATATACAGTAACCACCCGCTTATAGTGATCTGTGGTTATAAGAATCAACCGTTTATAAGAATCAATATCGCGAAAACAAAAACAAATGTAGTATTTCATGTTAAAATTTTCGCTTTAAAGAGTCAATCCACCTGTTTTAAGAATTAGTTTACACTCTTCGCTTTCCTTTCATTTTTCCAAAACAGCACTTAATCCCTCAAAAGGCACGAAGTTCTTCTTTCTTTTTTTTAAAAGAGAGATTGATAAGATGGGATGGATATAGTCGTAAAATTCATCCCTTTCTTTGTTAGACATAACATAATAGTTTCCCCTTAAACGCTTTAGCACAACACTGTCCTATTAGCTTGACCCGGGGGCATCTTTACCCGTCTAGTTCCAATTTCACTTTCTCCACTAACAAACAAAATAGGACTCTTTTTTTCTACCTCCCACATCCCTGGTTGCAGCTTCCTGGACATAAAACACATAAATCTTCGGCGAAGTGTCCACTATCTCTAGGCAAACGTGACATTAGTAGATTCAGCACGTTATCAAATCGTGAAATCAAATCGTGAAACAACGTAAGCTAGAAGGTGAATCTTCGTCTAAGACTATTAGTATTGACAGAGGTATAAACAGCCTCCTGAAAACTTCATTACGTCAAACTACCATAAGAAAACTTTTTCTTGCTCCCTTCCTGTAGTTGAAGTGTTAAAACTGTTAAGCAGGTATGTTGTAACAAATATTGGATTTTTTTCTTCTCTTACTATAATCATGTGTATCTACTTATAGGTCTAGAAATTAAGTTGTATTTTTAAAATTAAAAAAAATAATTTAATAAAAGATAATAACGTAATTTAAAGAGTATTTTATGGTAAATTATCTAATATATGTATATATAGGTGTGTGGTTGTGCGTGCACATGTCCAAAAACCAAAATTTTGGCTATAAGAATCAACCGCTTATAAGAATCAAAAGCAATAATAACAAACGTGATTCTTATAAGCGGAAATCACTGTATATATATATATATATATATATATATACTCGTATATATATACATATACATATACTCCCACATTATGGTGTTCTGCCCTCTTTTTGACTGCTGTGCATGATTTTAAATAATGTTGCTGATAATGGAGATTAGAAGTTATATTTAAAGATATTTGTAATTAAGAAATTTTCAGATAGCATAGAAGATATGACCAATACTGTTTTGTGTTATGTGTACTCATGAAGTTAGAAATTTCATTTTTGAAATTCGACTAGATAAGATAATAAATTAGAAACAAAAATAGTGATACAATTTCTTCCACTATCAACTGCAAAATGCAGTATTTCTCTCTTAACTTTTGAAGACAAGGATGGCTTTTATCTAAATCTTAGTAAAGTGGAGTTTTCAAGCTTTGTAGAAATTTTATTATTCAACAAGTCTGAGTTAAATATAGTTTTGTACGCACAGAGAAGTTGACATTTGTTTGACATAATGTGTAAAATTCAGCTAACCAACTAAAACAATCCATACAGGCAAATCTCCAAGCAGTTCTGATTAATTGGTCAACACCTCATCACTTCACTTTCCCCTTAGTGTTTATCATCATTCACATTATTTACCAGACGTTTAAAATCCGACTAATGAAACTGGATTCTATGCATTCATTCGAATATAATGCATACTGGTGTGGGGTACGCATTCTTTCCTTGTGCTTTCAGTTTCCGAAATGAAACTAAAATTTCAGTTTCATTTGCAATATGAGCAAACGTGTATGCGTTAACGTACCCAGGCATTCTAAAACTCTCTTTTCAGTCCTAATAGCAATGCATTGTTTTAGGTATTAAAGAAAAGTCCACCACAATTACTTTAGCTACAAATTCCGAACTTTTCCATATGTTGTAAATTGTTTCATCGCTGTTTGGTAAATTCAGCGCGGTATTCATTTTCTTTATTCAGTAGACAATGGAAACGTCTTATAAAATAAATTAAGTAGAATTATTTATTTGATTTTCAATGATCATCGAATTTTCAACATTTACAATTAAATGAAAGAATTAAATCTCCACAATTTCAGTCTAAAAATACGATAGAAATTATAATAAATATTCAGCATGTATAAATCAACTGTTTTTATGAGAATCTTAAATGTAGGTATGTGGTGATACTTATGCTGTATTACAAATATACACTGCTGGCCACCCAAATTGCAACACCAAGAAAGACAAGAGATATCACAACAAAATTTATTTGTAGATACATGTTGACCAAGTATCAAATGATTAAATTTATAGACTTCTGTGAAGTGTGGTTCCTGCCAAAATCAGTAGCCAGAGTAGCCGCCATTGTTGGAGATCACCGCTGCCACACGCCTCGGCATTGATTCAAAGAGACTTTGGATGAGTTCTTGGGGTACACACAGACCAAGCAGCTTCCACACGTTGCCAAGTTGATCTGCTGTGGCAGCTGGGGATGGAATCTGGGTCAATCGTAGAGCAACCATGGACCACATGTTTTCTATCGGCGAAAGATCCGGAGAGCGAGGCGGCCAGGGAAACAATTCAATCTGGCGATTGACGAAGAACCGTTGGACAATGCGTGCCACGTGTGGTCGCGCATATCCTGTTGAAATATGGCTGTGGGCAAGCCCTGAAGGTAAGGAAGGACAACTGGCTCCAACACCTCGGAGACGTAACGCTGGCTGTATAAAGTACCGGCAATGTGTACTAGAGGTGTGCGAGAGTGATATCCATACCGCCCCATACCATAATACCCGGTGCAAGACCAGTGTGGCGGTGCATAACGCAGCTGTTCAGCATCCTCTCTTCACGGTGTCTCCAGACTCGAATGCGACCATCGTGGTGTTGCAGACAGAAGCGTGACTCGTCAGTAAAGACAATTTCATTCCATTCTGCCGTCCACATCCTTCTGTCATCGCACCATTGGCGGCGGAGACGTCTGTGGTTCTGCGTCAAGGGTAGACAAAGCAGTGGACGTCTTGCGGACAGACCACTCTGCTGTGAACGGCGTCGAATGGTACGCGCAGACACTGGATGATGCGTTACAGACTGCATGTGCTGTGCTATGGTTCGTGATGTGACTGAGCGATCCGTCACTGCCATGCGCACAATTTTCCTGTCATCACGTGAAGTGGTGCGCTGAGGTGGATGCGATCGAACACGCCGGTCCGTCGTACCCTCCTGCATCCAACGATCACATATCCGCATTACAGTTGTTGGTTTCGTCCAACACGACTACCGATTTCCCTGAAAGATAATCCACAATCTCGGTAAGCCACTATCCTTCCTCGGTCGAACTCGGATACTTGATCAAAAGATTGATCGCTGTTTTCGACGAGGCATAATTGATCGTTTTTTTTGAAAAAACCACAAGAAAAACACAATTGCCGAACTTGAAATTGTCAAAATCTCTAAGCCTTAAATAGCGCTTTGAAGTGGCGCCACAGGCGCGCGTGATGTGTGTCTGAGCTGAAATTCTAATCATTTGCATATCGCATCTCCGCTAATGCATGTTGTAAATTTCATGTTATTTGCATGTTTCCTTCAGGGTGTTGCATTTACAGTGGCCAGCAGTGTACTTATATACCGGGTGGTTATAATTAAACTTCCCCTATAAACGGCATCCTACAGCGCAAACGGGTAACGGAATGCAATGAAATTTTGTATATGGGCTGTACACGAGATGCGCTCACGGAATTTTGAAAAAAAAATTAGTTCCAAAATGTCCACCAGAGGGCACCTTTTAGAGAAAAACATGAAAACACAATAAATGACCAAAACGGAATACAGAATCAATATTAACATTTATTGACTAGTTTCTGATCACCTTGTCATCGAACCACATTAAGTAAAGGTAAGGGAGAAACAAAACAGTTCAGTGTGCAGAAACAAGAACAGATTAGGACAAAATTGCACAAAGGAGCAGTTGTTAATCGTGTCCAGGACGATGAGGGAAAGCTGCTCCACTTGACCACCTTCATTCACCTGCAAAATTTCAAGTCGATGGACCAGTGTGTTCAACAGCAGATCGTAACTGAGCAGTTGTGAGGCTTCGCACATGAAGCGTTATGGAATTCTTTAAGTCATTCAACGTCGCAACACCTCCACGATACACCAGACTTTTTAATAGTCCCATAACCAGAAATCGCACGGAGTTAGATCCGGCGAACGTGGTCCTCTTGTGCAATTTCGTCCTAATCTGTTCTTGTTTCTACAAAACTGAACTGTTTTTGTTTCTCCCTTACCTATACTTACTGTGGTTCTATGACAAGGTGATCAGAAACTACTCAATAAATATTAATATTGTTTCTGTATTCCGTTTTGGTCGTTTATTGTGTTAAATTTCATGTTTTCCGGAAAAGGTGCCCTCTAGTGGACATTTTGGAACTAATTTTTTTCAAAATTCCGTGAGCGCATCTCGTGTATAGCCCATATACAAAATTTCTTTGCATTCCGTTCACCCGTTTGCGCTGTAGGATGCCGTTTATAGGGGAAGTTTAATTATAACCACCCGGTTCATCAGCATAAAATATAAAACATACTCATACTTAAGGAATTCTTTACTGTACTCATTCTTCTGTAATATTCATGATTTTATCTTTTAAGAGAAATTTATAAATCACCAATATCTTCCCTTACAAAGCTTTCGTAAAATAGATTTTTTTTTTATCCCGAAGTAAAAAAGAAAATCATAATATACTCATTTCTCAACATTGAAGATTTTTTATTGAAGTTGATATATGTAATCATAATATGCGATGTATGAACATATAATTATTGTGGAGATTTTGCAATAAGTTTGAAACATAATACGTTGTATAAATATCCTCTCCTGTATTATTTTTTAAACATTCAAACTTGTCTTTGCGACCATAGCAGTGGTGTATTTCGCTATCAAGAAAC
This sequence comes from Dolomedes plantarius, assembly GCA_907164885.2. Classification (NCBI taxonomy): domain Eukaryota; kingdom Metazoa; phylum Arthropoda; class Arachnida; order Araneae; family Dolomedidae; genus Dolomedes; species Dolomedes plantarius. The sequence continues at coordinate 58,568,816 of OU015501.1, forward strand.
TATCAGGTACACAGTAAAGAAGTTTAGATACGCCCTAGGATTTTTAATTTGCGTAATTATGAAGTTATACAACCACTTTCAGAAATCCTTCTACATTAGTGAACAAAACTGAGGGCAATCTTTTTAAAAAACCAGAGATAAATTTAGAAACAAAACGTTTAGCAATTTTTCATGAGCTTTGTAATGGAGAAATATTAAGATAATAACATGTTCCAGATTTGTATAGAGAACTGTATTGATAAAAAACTTAATAGCAAGAATAAAAAATCCTCATCACCTCCATCCTATGGAAATATATGTATAATTTTCGATATATATGTATAATTTTTATTAATTCAGAATCACGTTGTCAGCCAACACGTAATTGGCTGGCTGTATAATATTTCGGGACATCTCTCTCTCTCTATATATATATCTATTTATACTTCGATACATATATTTGTATATATATATATATATATATATATATATATATATATGTATATAATGTTTAAAAAAACAATTTATTTTGTCGGAGCTGTCTTGGTGGCTCTGCATCTATCTGGCTTCGACGTATACACGACATCATCCAACCAAATACTTTATTTCATTCAAAATGCACAATAAATTAATTTTTTACGCAAAACAGCAACTCGAGCTCCCGTTTTAATTTGTCATCGGAGTCAAATCCTATGGTTGTGGCCGACGAACAGAACTTCTCGTCTGTTTTTTCAGAAAGATACATTTGTTCAAATCACTCCAATATTCCTCCATAAAAGGAGTATCAATGAATAGAACAAAGGCTCCCTTTTTCATACCGTCATATATACTCTGAAAGTAAAATTAACATTTCACTATTTAATGTTACTAAATACTCACTTGGTACTGATGTGAAGAGAAAAACTGTTCCAATAATATGATTATGTATTATAATTATGCATGATATACTTTTCGGAAACAATTTTCTTCAGTGAAAAAGCTCTCACCTCGCATTTTCCTATTGCATAATTTTAATGAAGTTTGAAAAAATTTGTAATACAGTTGGCTCTCTGTTTAACGACGCTCTACTTAACGACGATCACTATTTAAAGACGATATTTCCCAGTCCTGGCCCCTCCGATGTTATGGGAAATGTTATATTTTCACGAATTCTGTTTAAGGGCGATCTCTACTTAAGGACGATTTTTCACGGTCCCTTGAAAGTCGTTAAACAGAGAGCCAACTGTAATGGGAAAGAAATTCATAAATAATTTTATGTAATGAGAAACAATATTCCAGACAAATAAAATATGAATCAAACGAGTAAATTATATTGGGGTTTATAAAAAACAGAATTTGAATTTATGGTGTATAAACGAAAGCAGTCAATTACAGTATTTGGCAAACTAAATTTTCAAAACATGAATTATTGTGTAGCGCAATTTGTAGATAATTTGATGCACTGGAAATGGGAACTGCATAAATCGTCTTGTTTTGCTATTCCAGATGTTTCCATTAGTGGCGTTCGTAAAGTAGGGTAGTCAAACTTTAATGCCAACACCTTGCAGACTTGGCACTCACTAGCTATACTTGAGGAGAGCGAGTAAGTTGAGAATAAAAACCTCTTAAATTCTCTGTAATACCAGGGATCGAGAATACGTTTTTGGGACCAACTAACGTAACTTTCCGTTATACGTTTAGAGCAGGGATACTCAAACTGCGGTCCACCAAGCTTTTCTGTGCGGCCCGAAACATTCTTGCTCATTATCAGGCAGGTGCTTTTGTAACCATAATTTTGGAAATTAGGGCCGGAAAAATACAAAACTGTACAAAAATGCGCCAGCTACTGCTCGCGTTGTTCGCATCAACGTATCTTTGTGAATCATCCATTTCCAAAATGAAATATGAGAGGAAACGTATATAGAAATCGGCTTACTTATTTTTTCTCTGATGGCGTATTGAGTGAAACATGTAGCAACTATAAACCTGATTTGTCTAAAATATCCATTATTATATTATGAGATATAGTGTGCTATATTGCATCCCACGTAACATAGAAAAAATATGCATGTGACCCGAGAGAAGAAGGTTGAGTAAGGCTGGTTTAGAGAATTGTCTCACCAGGCAAATCCAAATGGGCATGGAATCTTTTCTTTTCTTCGGGAAGTAAGAGAAAGAAAGTGCTATGTTAGCAGCATGCTCGCGTGGCCATGAAACAAAGACACTAATGTTACAGTTTTTGTTCCAGCAACATTAAAGTTTTCATTTCACACGTACTCTAAAGTCTACGATTGTTTTTATAAAATATATATATTTTTTTCTACATCAATTGTATACATGATCGTCGTATTTATTATAAATATATATATATATATATTATATATTGGCATTAATTGCATACATTGGCCATTGTCTTTAATTTGAATGTACTCCATAGCGAAGTGCGGGTTTTCAGCTAGTACACATATATATATATATATATATATATATATATATATATATTATATATATATTATATATATATATATATATATATATATACAGTTGGCTCTCTGTTTAACGACGCTCTACTTAACGACGATCTCCTATTTAAAGACGATATTTCCCAGTCCCGGCCCCTCCGACGTAAAAAAATTCTATTAAAGACGAATTTGTCTCTGTTTAACGACGATTTATTTTACATGATATACTTTTTCTTCAACATTTATCTGAAGGAGGGAAATCTTCTGTGGGGAAAACAAGTTTGGTTTCAATACAGACCCGCTATTTCCTTGATGTTTGCAATGTTGCAATCATAGACTTGTTGCAGTGGGAAAAACGGCGGGGGGGATCTCGGAAGATCGATATTCTTACATGGAGCTCTTAGTGCGGGAGCTGAATTACTCTATTGTCCCTACCATCTGTTGTCATGTAACTTACGAACTGTCCGATAGCAGCCCTCTCTCACTCCTTCCGGGAAAAAGGTGTTCATGTTTAGAGAATTCGTGGTTGTGTGTAGAGCTCAATTCCAGTATGAATACTCGGTGAGCAGAGCAAAATGGCATCAAAGTGAAAGCATCTTACGCTACACGAAAGGTGAAAATATTGAGACTTGGAAGAAAAGTGTTGGAATACAAAAATTCAATTCGCAGATAACTTCAGCTACCAGAGTCTACTCTGAAAGGCATTTAGCAAACAAAGAGGAAATTCTTGAAGCAGCACAAAATTTTGGGTTGGGATCCAAATCCAAACGGCAGAAAATTCAATGTGGCCGATCAGAAGAGTTTAATAAGGTAGTCCTGCAATGGTTTCATGACTCAGAGCAGCCATTAATAAACATGCGGGCTGACAGTATGAAATTAGAAAAAATTTACGATCTTGGAAGTAATGCACATGATAACATCAGCATGGAAAGAAGTTTCTTCATCCACAATAAAAAAACTGCTTCGCGTTGCTGAAATCACAAAGTACTTGTAGTGGAACTGCAAAGCACGGATGTAGAAATCAACGAAGACGACATTTTCCTGATATATGGAGAAGTCCTTGTTGAAGATGAGGATGTTTCAATTCAAGATTTCTACAACTTTGGATGAATGTGTTTTAACAACAGATTACAGAAATGTTGAACAAATTTATGAAGATATAGTTAACGAAAACACAGTGTCAGACGAAGAAGGTAAAGTTGAAGACACGGAAAACGAAACAATGTCCACCGTCTTACACAGATGCAACTGCTGCTCTAGATGATCCTCCGACGCTATATTACATCGAATATGGAAAATGACACATTTAACAGTTTAGAAAATCTGGAAAAGAGAATACCGAAAGTAAGGCGAAAAATGAAACAATCAACACTTTTTGACCTTTTTAAAACCTAATTAATTGCAGTGTTTGTATTCTTTTTTTAAAATGTAATTTAAAATAACTTTTTATGAATAAAATAATAACGATAATAAAAATAACTTTTTTAAACACCCCAGTATATTAAGAAATATATTGATAATCCTAAGCCTGTAAAGAGTGAAAAATAATGTTGTTTTATTCACAAAATTCTGTTTAAGGACGATCTCTACTTAAGGGCGATTCACACGGTCCCTTGAAAGTCGTTAAACAGAGAGCCAACTGTATATGCACATATCAGATAGATTTTCCTTATATAAAATTTAAATTTCAGAAAATTATCTTACTTGGAGTCATTGCATATCAAGTCTATCGGTAGTATTTTCATAAAATTTTTAAAGTAAGCAAAACTGGAAAATTTTGCTTTTTTAAAACCCACAATAAAAATAAGAATGGCAATTAAGAGTCGATTTCTGTTCAAAATTTCTACTATCACGTGAAGGTTCGTTGTAGTCTATTGATACTGTGAAGTCTTTAACAGAGGCAACAACAATGCACAAAACAGTATAGTGCGTTGCATGTAGAATTTAGCTAATTCATTAGGAGGAGGGGTGCGATAATGAGAAATATTTATCTGAATTACTCTTGATAAAAGAAGTACCTGAAATCGAAGGGTACTCGATGTTCCATCTCTCATTATATAGATTAAAGAATATATATGTAACAATATCATTTCACCTCTCATTAATAACGTCTATTCGAAATTCTTCCATCTTATCTCAATAAAGTATCGCCCCTTAATCCAAATTCTGGTCTAAAGATAACCAAAGTAACCGGTTAAATATCCCTAATACAAGTGTAAAAGCTAAAGTTATTCTTAAAAACAGTCTGACGCAATGTTCTAGAAATTCGAGAGATGGTCCGATGAGAATCGCCTCATCTGACGTGCGAGGTCAGACGATTCCAACTAACCAATTTAAAGTTTTAACGCGACAGCACTTCCTATGCAGACAACGTTCTCCGTGGCTTTTTTTTTGTGTCTGCCACCGATCCGTAAACATGTCCTTCTAGCGCTCTACGTCCCTTTGGTCTTGTGCTGCTCCGGCAGGTTCCGTAATAAATAACTGTGAAAATGTGATTTTAGAGAAACGTCTATGTGTAGTCCAAATTTTAAAAAATTGTAAACTGTGGGAAACTCTTTGAAAGGGGTGATCCTATGAAAACTTGGGTCCCAGTCTCTAGGACTACATCTTTCAAAAATAATGACTGACAATTTTAGAATGACCCTCTGCCAGAATGGGGATTCAAACCCGCGTGTCAAAACCAGAGACCAGTATTTTTCCATATGCAATATATAAGCTATAAAAGGATTGTTACTTTCAATGACTGCCCTGCCCTCACATATTTCCCCTATCTTTTCGAGATCAACGACTGAGTATTGTGTGCATATATATATATATAGATAATATACTATATATATATATATAGATTATATATATATATATATATATTACAGTGCTATATTTCTAGAAATAGACGTACCAGAACGGGTAAACTTCCGGGGTCTATGGGGGGGGGGGGGTTATTCCAAATTATTGATAAAGAGAAGGTACCTGAAGAGAGGGTACCGGAATCGGCGTTCCGGCGTCCTACGTAGCTTGTCTGATGTCTAGGGGTTGTCCAATAAATTACACACTTGAGTCCAAAATCAACTATACATTGTAAAACTCAACAATAATCGTTTATTGATGTAGACAGCAATTACGACATGGAGAGCCTACCTTCACTGTCTCCGGTACAATATAACAATAATTCACGGGAGCGCAATGCTTCGCTTCCCTTCAACAGAACAAAAGATCGGGCAGCTTCTCGCTCCCGTCTATACACCACAACGCAGGCCTTGACTCGCCCCGTTCGAAAAACATCTCTCTCATGACTATCGCACGGAGTAGCAAAAACACAACCTCCCCTCAACGAGGTCTCTCTCTCTTCTCTCTGTGCGCAGGGTATTTTTTCATCACGCTTCGAATTGCCTCCAAGCCGGGATCATTAAACCCTCGACTGTCCCCTGAAGAATGTCGCAAGAAGAAGGTTTGGCGAGTCTCTGTACGCATAGCAAACATAGAATATTACTAGGGCATAAGAAGAGATTTTGCATAAATCCTACATTCTCACCCTATCCTCAAAAGAGACGTGCCCTCACGTCTATAAATAACACACAAGTTAAAAGTACACTCAAATAAAACATATAAAAATATTAAACACATCATTTTCCAAAGAATTGAGACTAAAATGATGTAATTTACCCTCAAATGATTAAAAACAGTTAGAGGCCTAAGCATTATTAACTGAGTATATCAAGGAAAAACTAAACAACAATTATTCAGTTCAAAATCACCACACAGTATACACAAAATTAAACTTATCAAAAAAATATTACCAAAACACTAATTTACCGTTAATAATAAAAATATACTACTAAGGGAATCCCACAGATGTAAAGATGAACGCCACACAAAATTCACTTCAGGATCAAGCAAAACACTTAAAAATTAACGTACTACTATTTGTATTCAACAGACGTACAGAGACACACCACAAATTTTTGGTTAAACAGGATCATGGTAAAACACTGTGCTCAGGATGAAGTAAACACTCAGAAATTAAAAGTTTGCACAATAGAAGACAGTTTCACTCAGCAGTTAGAATGTCTCGAAACACCACAGATAGGTACTATGCACTTCACTAAAGTTTTGCAGCAAGAATAGATGAGAATCTTGCTGCAAATCTTGAGAATCTTGCTGCAATTTTGAGATCTTGCTGAGATCTTGCTTGCAGACAAGAATCGATTACACATCACTCAATGTGATCACAAATACACAAAAAAAAACACTAAAAACAAATAACATTTCGTCGCTCGATGACACTTAGGGCCACAACAAAGGCTAAGCAGAACCTTTGACAATCGCCTTGCCCGTCATAAATAATACTTGACGTGCACACATAATCACACTGATCCATATTTCCCTTTTACACAGCCTAATTGGATCTGCGAAGTCGGCGGGAATCTGTCTAATCACTAACACATTTCTGTGATCTTTACTCTCTCGTTCCACCACATCTGTTCAGGAAAAATGCATCTCGAGGGCTCGTCACTCAAATTTGCTGACCTATCTAAATCTGTAGCCTTTACGGTGAATGGCTAGCGTTCACTAACAAGAAGCACATTTTCTTCGCTCTCCTTAGTATCAATTTTCCATCCATTTTCGCCCAGAGAAATTCCCTCTATTTCCTCAGAAACACACTTTTTTCTAATTTCCGTATCATTTCGGTCAAGCTTGGTTCGAATATCGGAGAAATATAACTATTCACAACAGGGTTTAGTACCGAAGTCTTATCAGCCCCTCGATAAAGAGAAAGTTCATTTTCTCCCCTGTCCGCAGCTAGTGTCAATGAACTCTCAATGCCCTCATTCGAAACGATGGCTGCAGTCAACTTCACCCAAGGAGACATCTTTTATTTTGTCAAACAAACACAAACTTCTTATCTCTGCCTCACTCCGATTATCACCGAACTCATTCCTCCCTTTCGCTTCTTTTCCACTTTCGACGGGGGTTATTGGGGTTCGTTGCGGGGGTGACTGGAGATCTTTCCCTCCCTCGCTCGTAAATTCGGACACTCCGTCTTGCATGGTTCTCTTGGTGTCACATTTCATAGCGCCTACAGATTGGTACAGCGTTCTCTGCATCTGCCAGTGATTTATGTCTCTCTGTACTCTCTAACTATGCGCTGGATCTCCTCCTCTGGCGGGCCATCAAAGAAAGAGAGGGGGCTCAGCGGGTCAAATGGTGTCGGCGGGGTCGGGGGAGTCACCACATCAAGACACCCGCAAGAAATCTTGCGTGCGGGAATGGGGGTGGTTCTAAATACCGTGTCTAATGTTACCGTGACTAATGTGATGACAGGATTCGGGGAGAGAACTCTGTACCAATGTGTATGCACCATCAGAGAAGCAGCCTCACTATTGTCGCTTCCACTCGTTGGCTTTTCGGCGAGGGTGATTCTGGAAGATCACTGAACTTCGCGGTAGGCAAAAATTCACCACGTGTTCTCTACATTCGTAGAGTGGAGTGGCTCGTTTGTAGGGATGAATTTTTCCCTTGTGGCTTCTGATAAGCTCAATTTTTTCGTCTCTTTCATGTCCCGTCAGGGAAAACGCACGAACTTTCAGCCAAAATTTTTGTTCTGAATTTCTTCTTCCAGCCATAATTCTAGCGAGCTCTAATTCATGTTTTCTCTAACTTTCAAATTTTTATTTTTCCTGTTTTCTCTCATTTTCTAATTTCTTTTTTTCACGTTTTCTCCTCATTTTCTAATTTTCTCTTATTCTCATTTGTAGAGGGCTCCATTTTAACTATATCAGGGATCGGCAACCCCATCCTCCTATATTCTAGCTGAAGCTCTTTTTTCATTCTCTGTATCTCGAGTTTCTTTTCCTCCATCTCTACTTTAGCCTTTTCTCTGTATTCGCATTCCTCACGGTCTTCCACTACTGTCTGTATAAAACTACTGACAAAGTCAGGGTCATTTCGTAGTCCTGGTAATTTTCAATCAAGCCTTTAAGATCATTCCAATCCATCCTGGAGTTGGATCTAAGCAGAGCTCATAACATACTATGAACAAATCTCTTCTATGGCACTTTCAAACTTTTGTGTTTCTCTTAAACTCACTTCAAAATGACGAAATCAATGTCCACAGAGTTCATCCGGGCCGGGCGCCCAAAAATGTAGACTTTCCTGTCCTACGTAGCTGGCTGGCTTCTAGGGGGTGTCCAATAATTACACACTTGAGTCAAAATCAACTATACTTTGTAAAACTCAACAATAATCGGTTATTAATGTAGACAGCAATTACGATATGGAGAGCCTACTTTCACTATCTCCGGTACAATATAACAATATCACGGGAAGCGCAATTCTTCGCTTCCCTTCAACAGAACAAAAGATCGGGCAGCCTTCACGCTCCCGTCTATACACCACAACTCAGGCCTTGACTCGCCCCGTTCGAAAAACAATCTCTCTCGTGCCTATCGCACGGAGTAGCAAAAACACAACCTCCCTCAACGAGGTCTCTCTCTCTCTCTCTGTGCACGGGGCATTTTTTTCACCACGCTTCGAAGTGCCTCCAAGCCGGGGTCATTCAACCCTCGACTGTCCCCTCAAGAATGTCTCAAAAGAAGGGTTTGCCGCGTCTCTGTACCATAGCAACATAGAGTATTACTAGAGCATAAGAAGAGATTTTGCATAAATCCTACATATATATATATATACTGCTCAAGACAATTGGGGAGCACGTGGTTTTAACGAAATTACGCAAATACTTACACCGATAAGTAACATAAAATAAATCATCCATAATTAAAGCCTAGCAGGAAACGAAGAAGAAAACTTTATTATGCAAATCAAAGTTCATGACGTCAAAAACCAGAAAAGAACATAAGGGCGGAAATCGGGATGTTACAGAAACGTCTGTTTAACCTGCCTTAACTGTGAAATTCGATTACCAGTTATTTCTTTTGGAGAAAGGGGACTTCAAAATGTCTCAACAACGTGATTTACCGGAATCCATGGCATGGCGTATTATAGGCAGACTTGAATCCGGGCAAACACAACGTAGTGTCGCGGACGCTGTTGGAGTCGCCAGAAGTGTCGTTGCAAGGCTGTGGAATCGATTCCAAGAAACAGGGAATGTTAGACGTCGACCAGGGCAAGGTCGGCCACGCGCCACTACAGCAACTGATTGACCGGTATATACTGTTAACAAATCGTCGAACAGAACAGACATTGCTACTCAGCTGCAAGAGACAGTTGCTCTTGGCAACAGGACGAAGGGTGTCCGGCCAAACAGTACGTTACTAGGCTTCATCAGGGAGGTCTCTATGCAAGTAGGCCAATGGTCTGCATTCCGTTGACCTCACGCCACCGTGCGGACCGAAGAAGATGGGCTGCTGAACATCGAGATTGGGAGCAACATGATTGGAGCCAGGGCTGTTTACAGACGAGTCCCAATTCTGTCTGGAGTGTGACACCCGACGTGTTTTTGGTATGGGGGAAAGGGGCACTCGAAATAAACCCACATTCGTTCGTGAAAGGTCACAATACAGACGAACTGTGTTATGGTATGGGGTGGAATCAGCATAGGTGGACGTACGGACCTGCATATCATTCGCGAATGCTACTTAGACGGCCCGAAGGTATGCAGACGAGATACTGAAAACCTCATGTCATACCTTACGCCTACAGCTTTGGAGATTCCTTTGTTTTCCAGCATGATAATGCCAGGCCGCATACACCTCGTCTTGTGGAGAACATGCTTGAAGCTGAACAATACAGCGTATGGAATGGCCAGCGTGCTCTCCTGACCTGAAATCCACTCCAGCATGTTTGGGACATGCTCGGACGACGCATTGCTGCTAGACCAAGGCCTCCTTTTACTCTCCGTGACTTCAAGATTGCACTTCTTGAGGATTGGAACAGTATTCCCCAATCTTATCGATAACATCATCGCATCAATGAAAACAGTGTGGCAGCAGTCTTAGCTGTTCGAGGTAGACCACACGCCATATTAAAAATCTTGCATTATTTCTAAACAATACTTTTTTTATCGTTTACATGTAACCAAATTGTTGCCGCTAAATCATCTTTTCGTGTTTTTTTTCCATATTTTCAAAGAATAAAGCTTAATTAAAATTTTTCTACGTCTTTTTTTCTGTATTGCGCATTGATCGCGTGTACTATCCATTTATACAATACGTGGCTGTCTCGCACGGTTTCTTATCTTCTTGCTTGCTCCTGTAATTTTTTTGAGCAGTGTCTATATATATATACAGTAATATCCCGAAGTTACGCGATAGATAGGACGTCAGAAGATCGTATAAGATGGGGTACAACTTTTCATGTAAATACATATAAATTACTCATTAAATATATATATATATATATATATATATATATATATATATATATATATATTAACAATATTGCAAGAATGATTTTGCTCATTTGAAATTTGTTCCTTTTGTTTTGTATCCAACTCTTTTCAAAACAACAGCCCTTCTGAACCTATGAATACTAAAGAATACCCTGTATAACAGGAGCTGGTTCTGGAATAGAAGATTAGTTTTTCCCTTGGGAACAAAAGAGGCCTTCACGTGATTTCAGACATCCTGTTTGTCACGTAATTTGGGCCACCATTTCTTTGCATTTCACGTGCACGAAGTCGGTCCGCTCAATATTTCTCCCCTTGGCGAATTCCTTCGCGGCGGGTGAAAATCACGTGGACTTTGATACGTAGTGTACTTTAATAGCTGCTCGGAGAAATATTACTATTAAAGAGAAAACTAACCGCTAACAGATATCTCGAGATTATGATAAACAAATAGAACATTATAAAAAAACACGGCATTGTCAGCAACTGAAACATCTTTGAAGAAGTTTGTTTTGAGGAAGCTGCCGAAGATAGGAACCTAGACTTGTAATGCTTACGAATAAAATGGGCTTTGGATGACGATATATATATTATATATATATATATAATATTATATATATATATTATATATATATATATATATAGATCTATATATATATATTATATATATACTGAAGTGCCCTGAATAGGGATAGCAAGCCTATGCAAATTGTGTAGCGCTGCGCATCATGTATGCGCAAGTGAGGGCGCTGTGTAACTGCATATATAACACGTACTGTGGTTGTCTGAATTAGTTGTTGGAATTGCCAGTATGGGTAAACTGCCTGATTTAGACGCCTTCGATCGCGGACAAATCGTAGGTGCGCGATACATGGGCCATTCACTTTCTGAATCGTCAGACAGCTAGGATTTTCAGGTCGACAGTGTCAAGAGTATAACCAAGAACACATGGATGGTGGGAAAAAAACTAGCGGTCGGGCAAACTGCAAAGGACAATTAGTCTTGACAGTGTGTGGTGAGAGACGGCTCATCTGTATTGTACGCAGCCAGAAAGCCAAACATTAGCTCAAATTACCTCCAGTTTAATGACGGTGCCAGTCGTACAGTCAGTAAACGGACGTGCAACGCTCGCTTCACCGTATGGGTTTCGGGAGCCGTCGACCTACGAGAGTACCATTGCTCTATGCTCGCCATCGGGCTGCACGTCTCGCCTGGGCAAGAGAGCACAGAGACTGGAGTGTAGAGGACTGGAAACGAGTAGCATGGAGTGATGAGTCTCGATTCCGACTACTTAACGCCGACGGGAGGCTGAGAATATGGCGTCAGGCTCATGAAGCCATGGATCCTGCATGCTGGCTGGAACTGTACAAGGGCATGGTGGCTCAATCATGGTCGGGGGTGTTTTTTTCGTGGCACAGTTTGGGATCTTTGGTGCTTGTACCGACCTCCCTCATGCAATTCGGTACGTAGAGTGCCTGGGTGATCACCTCCATCCGTTTATGCTGTTCTGTTATCCGCCACGGTAATGGAGTTTTTCCAGCAAGACAAACTGTACCTCTCACAAGTCCCGGTTGCTACTGGCTGGTTGGATGAGCATTACTCTGACTTCTCTGTCATGAATTGGCCACCTAGAAGCCCAGACTTACATCCTACTGAGCATCTTTGGGATGTTTGGAACAAGGCGTGAAACGCCATCACACAGCCCCAAAGAACCTTACTGAATTATGGACAGCTTTAGCCAATATTGGCAAGCGATTCCCGTGGAACGTTTCTCCCAAACTGTTGCATCTATGCCTCGTCGTGTGCAGCCGTTATCAAGGCCAGAGGAGCCCAACTCGTTACTAGGTAGGTATCCCTAACTCAGTGGGCCCTTCAGTGTATATATATATATATATATATATATATATGGGTGTATGTGTGTGTAAGGAATAAAGTTTTTAATCACCTTAAACTTTAATCGCCCGTAATACGAATTTTCTCTCTAGATGGTAACCTGTTCCGTCTTTTGACGATTTATCCGTCTTTCCGATACTAACCTACCCCGCCATTCGGCAACCCGTTTGAAGCTACTTCGGAGTTTAGACGCGGTCATTGTAAGGTGATGTTGTTTTGGATGGAATAACTGCATTTTTTCTTTGAACTGGAATGTATTAATTTCGGCCATGAGTATTTTTATCAGGAGATGACGCAATCGGGACTTTTTATATATACAGTGGAATCTCAATGTATTGGTTTTTCAAGGGACCGCGGAGCTGAACGATAAATACGGAAAACGATACCTTCGGGAACATAAGAAAGCAATGTGATCGTCGAAACTGGGTGACATAAACGACACATACGGGAAAACGATGATTCGGAGCACGATCAATCGAGATTCCACTGTATATATATATGTATATAGTATATATATATATATGTGTGTGTGTGTGTGTGTGTGTGTGGTTGTGTGCGTGTGAGCGTGTGTTTGTTTTCCCAACGTCAGAGGAACTTTGTCCCGAGGACATTCGCCTATACACACCGCAAGCACCACATATAAGTGAACAAACACTACTCCTTATGATGCAACAACACAGGAACATCTATATCTTATACGGGATTCGACCCGGACGCAATGCGTGGAAACCTTGCGATGATAACCACTACTATAAGGATGGCAGGTTGACTTTATTGAATCGGCAATTGATATAATAGTCAATGCGCGAGTAATCTTCGTGATATATGAGCTACATATACGCTACACAGATTCTCCTTGTCGTTTCAAGCAACTGTCCCACCGCTTACTAGACTTGGTTACCTGAGAGAAGAAAGTTCATAGTTGTCTGCGAAACCAGTCTTGAACGGCGTTCTGGACCTCTGCATCGTTATGAACCGGTGGCTCTTGAAAGTCCTTTTCAGTGGGCTGAAAATGTAGTTCGTAGGCCACTGGTTGTACTCGCTGGCCAACTGGTTGGGGCTATGGGGGGGGGGGGGGTCTTAGACCTCCCAGCGGATGCGCCGCAGCAAATCTGTCCACGGGTCTTGTAAACGGTCTCTGCATGTCCCGTCTCACACGCCCTTTCGGAATTCCCTAAATCATCTGAATAATGTGCAATGTGACAACACTGAAGCCTATACACATCCCTCATATGACGATAAATTTTCGGCTTCACTAACACTGTTCTTTCCGTCAAATATTGAAATAAGCTCTCTGGGGCCTGTTGGGATGAATTCGTCTCTCGAACCGTATGTAGTCAACTTGCATATAAACGTTCAATAGCACAATGACACCCTTACGACGATAGTAGCTTTGTTCGCAACGTATAGTGTCATCTACTGGCTCAACGCTAAGTTCTGGATGTTTAAATACTGCCGCGATTTCAAAAGTTTCATTTTCATTGATCTACCCTTATAGGAAGTATCTGTGAAACAAGGCACTGGGAAAACAAAAAACCTACAATATAAAAGGAAAAAACTTCTTGCTGTCAGTTTTATTTGGTATAATGAACTGTAAGATTGCATATGTCAAAGGGAAATTTTTCAACTTAAATATCTTTCGGATATAAAAAGGGAGCTTAAACGTATGAATTCTTCAGTTTCAAACAATTTCACATCGAACGAGGGTTTCAAAACACGAAAATAAATAAAATACTGTATAAATTTAACTCAGCGTCGACGATTGTCCAGAGCAAAATCGAAAAATCATTCACTGAATTGTCCTTTCCAACATTATGTCTATCATCAAAGTTTTTGAACCCTTAACTTTTATCTGTACGGTGATAACAATACATTACGTTTGTTCCTTCTATAAGAGATCAGAAATAACATGTAATTTCTGCTATAGCAAACATAAGTTACAATTAACTGGATTTTAATATTCAAACTATATCATCCTGTTGCTCTAAAATTTTTCAATAAATGAATATTATTAAAAATAAGTGGGCTAGAATTATAAGTATCTCAAAATTAGTGTCGAAAATGCTAGCAAGACAAAAGAACAGGACATACAATAAAGTAGTTTAATTTTTAAAACGATCAAAAAGTTTATTGAAAGTATATATATATATCATACTATATATATATATATTACTATTAACAGCTGAAGGTAAACACATGTTAATTTGTCAGTCAGCAAACACGGGGACGGGCTAATATCCGCGAACCGAGCATAGCAGGATATATCGCGACTGGTACCGATATACGCGGACGGCCGAGACGCGTGCACTGATGCTAAGCTCGACTTTCAAAACTTTAAACTTTTTAATTATTCAATTAAAAACCACCGAACTCAATAGAAGAAAAGAGCAGAAACAGCTGACATTCCGAGTGGGCCAGCTCCTTTCCGTTTCGCAAATTTCCATTTTTTCAATGCCTGCAAAATTCAACTTTTCCGTCCTCCAATCGACAAATTTTTTATTTCCATGGGTTTTTACACTCTTCATCTTTAAGGATATACACATTTTATAAATTTTTAAAATGTTTTCACTGCTTTTTCTCCAAAGCAGTTTTCCGAATTTCACGAAATCGACAATTTTGATGGACAAATATTTCGGTTTCTGCACCTATTAATGTCAATTTTACGATTTATCGGCATTTGCTAGATGTTCAGCTTCCAAAATATACCAAATACATTCAATAAAAAAAAGTTTTCATTCTAAAAGAGCGTACTTTCAAAACTCACTTTAACTGAATGCCGATTCGTAATTTTCTACTTATTATTTACTCACTATAATTTCAGAAAGTTCGCGAAATTTGTTCTAATTAATGAGCAACTGATAGGACTCTTCCACCATTCAATTTTGAATTCGTCAAACTGTCTTTCTATTTTTTCAGCACTTTTCCACCAGAGATTAATATTTACAGTCGGCATTACCGCGATATACCTACCATCTGGCTAAAATCTATGTTCTGTCGTGGCGCAATGCTATCGCGCTGACCTGGTTTTCCCTATCGTGGTGTTATTTGTTTCCCCCCACGGAACTCTGCAATCATCTTAGTACGAATTGTTTGACCCTGCACAGGGCCTTTTTTTCTTTTATTATGCGAAATTTCCCTCTTGTTTGCTGAGGGCCATTTTTTTCCGGTAACTTTATAAGTTTTTTCCTGTTAAATTTTTTAATTCTTCATTTTAATCTTAATTTATTTAATCTTAATATATTTCTAATTTTTAAATTTATCTTACCCTTCTACTTTTTGCAGGTTTTAAACTTAATTTATTATATTAATGTAACTGGTAACTTTAAATTTAATTTAACTTAATAATTTTTTCTATTGAGGGCATATACATTGATAATAAACATCTTGCGAACGGGACCCAGGACTCTACTCTTCAAAAGAAATTCTGCTCAGTTTCCAAAAGGAAAAATTATTAGTTGAGAACGAGTCATTTAATAATTAAAATCCAGAATTAATTTTAAAGTACCAGATATAATTTTAGTTTTAGGAAATGAGAAGTTAAAACATTTAGAATTTTTTCTAATTGAATGAATTTCTTTTTGTCTAAAAAGCAAAATTTGAAAAAGGAAATTTGAAAGAATTATTTCAAAAGCCAAAAACCGAAATTTGAGAAAGAAAATTTTAAATTATTATTTCGTTTTTTAAAAATTCTAATATATTTTTAAAAGTGATTAAACGGTTTTTCTCTTTAAGAAATGAAACTATTTCATTTTAAATCGAAAAAGCAACACATCGGATTGCCACTCAGCTAGTATATATATAAAACAGTTCCGTAACTAACTGGCTGGCTGACTGACAGATAACGCACAGACCAAACCGCTGGACCTAAACTGCAGATATTTTGCATAGCAATTCTTCTTAAAGTGTAGGAGTGCACTAAGGAAGATTTTTGAGAAATTCTTCTTAGATTTTTATTAAATAAATTTTTAATCTGTTTTTGTAACATTCTTTAAACTTTGTATTTAAAATAATAATTTCAGGGTTAAAAAATTTACATAACGAGAAAAATCATAAAAATTGCTTTAAAATGAAATTTTTTGAATCTTTACCTCCATATTCGGATTTTTAGGGAATTTTTAGAATTTAATTTATTAAATGCTGATCACGTGGATTCTTTTCTTTTGTGATACTTTAAATTAATTTTGCGTCACGTGAATAACAACGAAATAAATTGGCAAAAAAAATTGAAATAGGGTAAAAGATCAAATTTAACCACTGGACTAATTGAGATGGAAGTTTTTTAAGAATTTAATTCAAATTAGTATGTTTTATGGATATTAAACATACAAATTAATTTCATACATTGACCTTTGTATTTAATTTGAATGTACTCCGTAGCGAAGCACTGGTATTCAGCTAGTATACATATATATGTGTGTGTGTGTATAATTTCCATGAAGATAAAAGTTATCAAAAGTTGTAAAACCAACATAAGGTAACCAACATAATTGTACTTTACCCATACTTACCTACTATAATTAATTTATTTACGATGTTTCTTGATTGGTGTATTCGAAGGGCCTCAGATAAAATATTCCTAACATGTGGCTTATAACCTTAACAGAGCATTGTCCGATTTCTAGTCTTCCTAAGTGTGGCTCATACGTACATGGATTTTTTTTTTAGTTTTAGTTAATATTTTTTACATAAAGGTCTTCTATTCTCCATGAGAAGCTGAAAATAAAATGAAATAATTTGCGACACGTACTAAACATACTTGACGCCAGGGCGACATATATGAATTTGAGAAGAGTGGTCGGTCACCATTCTTGTTAGGAGAACAGAGGCAAGAAAGATAAAATAGGTAACTACAATTCTATAGAAATAAATACTTTATTTTTTTACCATTCGGTTTTTTCTTCAGTTTTTGACTTTTTGCATAACACAAATATTTGCGCTTTTGATTGAATCGATTCCTCACAATTAAACCCACTGTTAGCCGGAATTGACATGCAGTAAACATTTTCTTCTTTAGGCATATACAGAAAATCAAAGTACATCATCATTTTTTCTTCAATTGTTTCATTTCGTGAATCAATGTACAATATAAAAGCTCCTGTCTTCACACTTCTGTAAAGATCCTGGAAAAAAAATCAGCATTAAAAATCAGTAATTGAGGCGTTGACGTTGAAAAGACTAGGCACTTACCTTCTTTTCAACGTCAACGCCCCAGTTAAAAATCAGTATTCTTTATCGGCATCAAAGACCCTAGTAGTGTCAAATTCAGTATTCAAATATGACTTAATCAAGCGAATCACAGGTCATGTCAACGATGTCGGAGCCAACGTAGAAATGTAACGTAACACAACGCTCCGAATGTGTCAACAGGCCTTTTGCCTGTTAATATCAGCTGGCCCCGCTATCATCACGTTGTATAGAATTTTTAGATCCCACGGTCAGATGACGATTGCACCGAAAGTGAGGCTGGGGCGGGGACTGGCTGTCACTCAAATCCAACCCTACAATCTATTTTCTATGCGGTGTTTATTCCGGTTTTTACGATGTCCCAACCCTTTGTTGATAAATTTTATTTCTTCTTTAACAAAGACCCCATTTAAAGTTTACGCGATCGCCCCCCCCCCTTTTATAGCCTCACACATATATATACAGTGGAACCTAGCTTAACGAGCACCTCGCATAACGAGCAAAATAAATCGTAAAAAAATGGCTCGCTTAACGAGCACCTCGCATAACGAGCAAAATAAATCGTAAAAAAATAGCCCGCTTAACGAGCAACATTTCGCATAACGAGTGACGTGGAAGTCCCCTCTTCACGTCACTCGGATCTTCACGTCACCAGGATCATCAAATACGGCCGAAAATAAGTAGACCACCGAACAGCTAATAGAATTGCAGTGTCTTTCACAGCAAGCAATTGTTGAGAAGAGCTTGTAAGTGGAGAAGGACGAAGAAACAGCAAAAAACAATCTTCTGGCGAAATAAAAGAAATGATGAAAGCATGGGAAACTGTTGCATCGTAAGTTACAAAGCATCATCCTGATAAGACGGTGGCTATGCGCGCTATAAATTTATTCAATGATAATGCAGCGACACATTTTCAGCAAATTTTGAAGCGCCGAGAAAAACAAATGTTGCTAGATAGCTTTCTAGTAAAAAATTAGATATGTGTCATAAATTCGTAAATAATAAACTACATATGGATGATTTTGCTCCTTAAGAATTTATGTATAAGTAATTTTCTTTAAATAATAAACGTTACATCTAAAAAAATTTGAGTATTTTTTGGCATGGAACGCATTATCGTATTTTACATTAATTTATATGGAAAAAATTATTTCGCTTAACGAGTGTTTCGCATTACGAGTAAGACTCTAGAGCGAATTATGCTCGTTTGCGAGGTTCTACTGTATATACATATGTATAATAGATATATATATATATATATACAGTCGAACCTCCATATATCGAACTTCCCTATATCGAAATTTTCTATATATCGAACTCTTAGCAAATCTCCATGTTCATTACATAGAAAAATTGTTTCTTTATATCGAAAAAAACTCTATATCGAAATTTTTTTCAAGACAAATTGGGAGATTTTATTCCACTTTAGAATAAAATCTCCCAATTTTTGGCATTTGAAACAATGCGTCGTGGACTTCAATTCGCGGAAAATGTCCCTGATGAAGTTTTTAGTGGACTGAATAAACACGAACATTTCTTTGAATTTTCCGCAAAACTAACTATTCAGCAAGATATTCGTAGTTTTTTTTTTTTAAAGAATGTAATTGTGATCATTGTAACCACTTTCTACATTATTGTTTTTTTAAAGATATGTAGTAATCAATAAATCTTCATTTTTTAGTTATTAACTTTCATTTAATGGGATTCGCATATAAATTAGAAATAGAGTTTCGTATACGAAAATTGCTTTAATTTTTTTTTTTAGGAGGATTATGATAAGACTAAGCTCAATTCTATATAACGAAATTTCTATATATCGAAATTTTTTCGCGCAATTTGCTACTTCGATATATGGAGGTTCGACTGTATATATATATATATATATATATATATATATATAAAAGACAAAGTTGAAAGTGAAAAACCAGTATAAGCTCTAATACTACTTGCCGCCAGGAACTAAAAACATGAAAAGATAAGTAATAGACAGGTTTTAGACAGCATCTCTTCATAAGCGGTGCGGTGCCGATACTGTCTAAAAACCAATGGATTTTTTCTGATAAGTATGATCTAATCAATAAACATACTTAGACACCGTACAATCCATAAGAAACAGAAGAAATTAATACAAAGTTCCTCAATCAAAGAACACCAAGCCTGGCGCTAGACAAAGTTGAAGTTAAGAGTAGGAAACCTCAAGAAGACTGACGTCACAGACCTTGCAACCATGGAGGTAATAGAAACACAGATGCAGACTTACTATGGAGACTGTGTAATAGGACATATAAACCTAAATTAAACTTGTGTTGTTAAAAATAAATTGGCATAAGTATAAATTGGCTAAGTATAAATTTGGTTAAGTATAAATTGGCAAGCATACTAGAAGCATTTCCACCTTGTGGTACACCTTTAGTCTGTAAGTATATAATATTATTGTGTATTATATAATTATGTTTAGTAATAAAATCTAAGAGCCTATTGAATTGAGTAAGATTAAAATCTTTGCTTAAGTAATGAATATTATTATGTACTAACGTTATAATTACTCTAAATCATTTATATTGATATTATTTAATAAATCTTTAAAATCAAAAGTAACTATTGATTTACAATTATTTATTGTTTGTAGTTTTCTAATAAGACTAAAGCTATTATCAATGATACCACAAACACCAGAAGTTATTATTTTATAAATTAATTTAAGGTAATTTAATAATATAACACTTGCTTTAGTAGCATAAGTGTTGTGACCACAGGTTACTGCTTTAAAAGCAATAGGTGTTTTATGAAACTTAGGAACTAAAGTGATGTAAGGAAAGGGATAGTTATCTGATGTTATACCTAGAAGTTTATATTTAGCTATAATTTTCTTAATAATAATACAGGTAGTATCTTTTAATGGCTGAAATAGATCACTATTGTCCAGCTGTTTTTTTAAACAAATAGCAAAATATTTTTTACAAATAATTGCATAATTATCGGCTGCTTTATCTACATAAGTTATAATAAAATATTCTTGTAAGTTTTTTATAGCTTCTTTTATGTGTTTATGAGAATTATTAAAGAAATAACTATTATTAGGTAGTTTAGACTGTACAAGTTTAAGTAAATTAATTTTCCAATGATTAAAGACTTCTGTTGGGATAGACTAATTAATAGCTATTTTATATATAAATTTATCCAAATCAGTATTTATGAAATTTATAACGTTTTTGTTATTAAAAGAACTAGGTTATCTAGGTATATTTAGTTCCCAAATTCATCAACTCACGTAGTGCTAAATTATCACCTAGTTCCAAATTGCCTGTTATAACATGACCATGTGCGGTGTCTACATAACTATTGTATTTGGGCAGATGGCATAAACAATTAAAAGTGATAAATTGTGAAAAATTTTTTGATACCTGATTATAGTTAAATATACGTCTGCCCATAGGCAGTGTATATTTAAAGGCACGTTTAATTTTTATTTCTTTTACAGGAAACATATCATGTAGTTATCAAAAATGCTATTGAAATTTATATTTTAATTTAGGGTTGGTAAAATTTATTACACAACAAGTATTAGTTGCAATTTTATATTTTTTAAATAATTTTATTTTTAAATGATAAGCTCGTGTTAATATTAAATCAAAAACCAGATGCTGAAAATGATATTTCTTAAGTTTAGAAATTAAAAATAGATGATAAAACTTAATGATATGTTTTTATTGACAGAAAATATTAAGCTTTTATTTTTTATATTGATAATCATTGATAAACCTTTCTTGAAAATTTAATAAAGCATTTTTATAGATATTAGAATCAAAAGACTTGCTTTTATTATTATTTTTACCTCACTTAAAACCTTATGAGAATTCATTCTTACTTTATATCTCACCTTCAAAAAAATTTTTATTTATGCAACAAATTAGTATTTTATTTATATATCACTACTGTATTACCCTAGCTTTACAAAAAAATAGACTAATATTGAACAGTGTTTTCGAAGTTAAGTAGTTGTTATGTATATATATATATATATATATATATATATATACAGTCGAACCCCGTTATAACGAACTTCAGGGGGCCAAAGGTTTTGTTTGCTATAGCCGAACCGTTAAGAAAAATGCTAGAGTTCACAAAATGTATAACTCATTAGTTGCAATGTGTATTCAATAATGATGTATTAAAAAATGATAAAATCTATAAAAAATGATCATTAATGAATTTAATCGACTAAAATCGATTACATTAAACTGATACAATACTAAGTAAATCACGTACACTAGGAAAACGGCGGGACCAAAGTTTTCGTTCGTTATATACCAGGTTCGCTATAATGGGGTTCGACTGTGTGTGTATATATATATATATATATATATATATATATATATATATAAAACAAAAAGGATTTACATCAGATTGCAAATTAATTATGATATATTTAAAATGAACCATGATTGATTAGTCATTTGTCATAGATTTTGACAATAATGGACTAAGAAATGGTATTTTCTTTATAAAATATGAAATTTATTTACCTGAATAATATTGGACACGGCGTTCAAAGGCAGAATGGAAAAGAGCCTAGATATTATAATAACATCAGCTTCTTGCAGACATTGGAAATATTTTCCTTCTTCCGTTAGGTCACCAGACCGATGCAAAAATGACATTTTGACATAATTTTTATGGAATTGCTCACTTACGTTCCCAAAATCCTGTTTCGTTTCCAAAATACTGTTTACAAGTTCCAGACATTTTGACCACGGCTTAAAAATGTCCACCACAGTTATGTCGAAACATGTGTATTTTTCATTTCGGCATTCATGCAATGCGCTGCATAAACCTATAATATCATTACCAGGACGCCCTCCTAAGCTAACGATTTTCAGATCTGGACTTTCAAGACTTGATGCCAGAGCTGCACAGTTTCCTAAAGCTTCAAACACTCTAAGGCGTGTTAAACCAGCTCCACTGGTTGCATAACGAAAGAGATATGCACACAAATTTTCGGGAAGCTTAAAATCTACGCTGGGAAACTCATAAACTGTGAAACTTTCTATCATAGATTTTATAGCCTCCTCTACTATCAATTCTGATAACTGATGTTTATCAATTTTTGCGTCTAAAATAACTGTAAATAATTTACGAAAATTACTTTCTTCTTGTAGTCTACGCTCGCGCACAATATCTGAAGCCATTATGAACTAACACACGTACGTTAACTATACTGATTAAAAGAAACTAACCGAAGCGTAAAAGGATGGCCGCGCCTGGAGATAAGGGAACCGTAAGCAAGCGAGGCTAATCAGTCTTCAAAATCCAGTGAAGAAGACTGACGAGACCAAGGCTTATTTAACGACTTGACGTGACGTCACTTGCGACATCACGTCACCTATCGGCGAAAGGGGGAACTATTGCGGAGCATCGTTTACATATTATACATTAGATAAATAATAACCTATCCTATTTTATGTTTTTTGCTTGATACTTTCAGAATGCTCACCGAAGTGGGTCAAAAAGAGTCCACTTTTGCGAAATAATATATTTCTTTATCGTTGATAAAAGTTAATTGCAAAGTAAGGATAATCATTATGTTTCTTGCAATTATAATTGAAAATCCAAAGTAGTTGAAATATCTTATTTAATTTATTTCAAGCGTCATAAATAGATTTAGAGGTTTTTGGAGACTATCTACAATTTAGTTAAACACATCCAGTGAACTTAAGTAACGTAATCGAACAATGGCGGCTCGAAAGGGGGAGCAGTAGGGCAATTCCCCCCCCCCTACAAAAAAATGCCCGGTGTATTTTTTTTTCATAGTCTAAATTATATAATCATAGATCTAATACTAAATGAGTTACATTAGATTAATAAACATCTACTTATTAATTGGAAACACCCTTTGAAACAGACTAAATTATATCCATTAAAGTTTAACAAAAAACAAAAACAATCACTTCGTACATAAGTTATGCATTTTACAAAGGTTAATGATAAATAATCTCATGAAACGGAATTTTCGAGCATTAGTATTTAAAATTATCTCATTAAACGCAGTTATGGAATTTGTTTGCAATCCTTCTCATATCAATTTCTCTTTCACGTTTGCCATTATTATCAAAAATTTTATTGATACAAACGCATCTAACATCTGTTAACCTTTAAAAGACAGTCTACTTAAATTTTGTGTTCTGCACTTTTTCCGCGCATGTTGTACAGTATCATTCAACGATCAAAAATGTAATTTTATAACTTAGCTATAGATTATATTCAGATAAAATAAAAAGATATCAGGCAACAGATAATACTGTCAAAGAAAAAAATCATCCCTTAAGCAACACACTTTAAAAAGAATTTTCTGTGTGTACACTTATTAAATAAAGATATATTATCCTTTCAGAATTGCACACTAATCCCCTCTCTCCAGAAAACAAACAATAGTGTGAAAACATACTCAAAATAGAGAAGATGTTACTCTCTAAATACTTTTCTGTGATACATGCTTATAATCTACAGGGTGTCATAATTAAAGTCCCACTTTCAAAAGGCTGCAAAAAAAAAAAAAGAACCACTGGTCAGAAGGACTTCAAATTTGAACTGAATATACTGGAAGAAGGGGGAAACGATTTGGCATTTTTTTTATGCCAAATCGTTTCCCCCTTCTTCCAGTATATTCAGTTCAAATTTGAAGTCCTTCTGACCAGTGGTTCTTTTTTTTTTTTTGCAGCCTTTTGAAAGTGGGACTTTAATTATGGACAACCTGTATATATATATATATATATATATATATATATATATATATATATATATATTAATATATATATAAAACAGTTCCGCAACTGACTGACTGACTGACACATAACGCACAGACCAAACCGCTGGACTTAAAGGGCTGAAATTTTGCATGGCGATTCTTCTTATACTGTAGGGGTGCGCTAAGAGAGATTTTTGAAAAATTCTTAGATTTTTTTTTAATTAAATTTTTAAGCTGTTTTTGTAACATTCTTAAAAGTTTGAATTAAAAATAATAATTTGAGGGTTATAAAATTTACATCACGAGAAAGATCATAAAAATTCCTTTAAAATGAAATCTTTTTCGAATCTTTACCTCCATTTTCTGATTTTTGGTGAATTTTTAAAGATTAATTTTTAGAATTTGATTTATTACATGCTGATCACGGGGTTTCTTTTCTTTTTTGATACTTTAAATTAATTTATCGTCACGTGCATAACAACGAAATAAATTGACAATTTTTTTTTCAAATGCGGCAGACGATTGGACATTATCCAAAAAATATTAAATACAGTAAAAGAAATGTTACCCAGACTGTACTATATTAACTGTACTATAAAGTTCTTTAGTATGTTCTTTTAGATTTAATTTCAATATTTTCTTCTGCATTATTTTGTCTATAAAAATAGCCTTGACGATTTCTTTATAAATATTTTTTTTTTGTTTTCTTTTGGCATTAATTACATACATTGACCGTTGTATTGAATTTGAATGTACTCCGTAGCGAAACACGAGGATTCAGCTAGTATAAAATAAATATTATCAGTATAATCTATCGAAATGGACTAAATTTCACTAACTTTTCAAAATATGGACACTACATAAAGAGCACTTTACCACTCATCTCCTTTAAACCGATGGAAAACCTATTATCATTCTTTCTAAGAGTATAACATTCTTATATAAGTTGAACTATAGTTCATTAAATTAGCGATATACTAGATAAAATCTTCTACACTATAGTGGAAACTTTTAGTGGATATAAGAGAAGAGGACATACATTTTAACATGTTCGTGTTTTAAAAGTACTTTGTAGGATAACACTCGTATGAAATAATAAACTTTAATACAGAAAATGAAAGAAAAAATGTATACACATGCATATGCACTGTTTGGAAAATATTATAATTAAACGCAGTATAAAAATTTTAAAGAAATGGTTTAAAATTTTAGCAGTGACGCATCCTATTAAGTAAGTGTACTATACATGACATAAATAAGACTCTTTAAAAATACGTTATGGGATGAAATTCACATGAAATGATAAATTCAAATATGGAAAAGGAAAGAACAAAATCCATATATGTGTATAAGAATATTGAAATAAGAGGATTTATATTGAACGTGTCAATCTCCAATATTTTGAAGCCTTTACAGAATGTAGTCGAGACCGCTTATCATTATTGGGAACTTTTTCAAAATAAATAAATTCCAACTTACTTTAGGTAGACCGCTACCTTGAATTGTGACTACATTTAATGCATCATGTTTTAATCTATGTTACCAAGAATGTTAAAAAAAAGCCTCTTATGCCGTACATTTAGATAGTGTAATATAGATTAAAATTCTTCAATTTTTCATTGATAGTTTTAAGAAACACTATAGAAGGATTCCACCACTGTACAACAGGATGGATATATAAAGTATATATATATATATATATATACAGTCGGACCTCTATTTTGCGAACTTTCCCTTGTGATCCAATATTTTTTTTCTCCACATTTCTCAAAATATTTGTGAACATTTCAAACTTATTCTTTCTTTTAACACATTTTATAGTGATCAATGACCTTCAACTGGGTTTAACAGTCGCCTAACTGACTGAGAGCAGTAAGATCGCTGTCATTCTTAGCATTTCATCCAGGAAGTGCAACCTTTATCTCCCCTCCTCCCCCCCCCCCCACACTGTGCATTGCAAAGATGCGAGACGTATTATGAGAGAAAACACTTTTTCAAACAAAAAACTCAGACAAAACTAACAGACTTTATGAGTAATTAAATTTAAAGACGTATGTGGTAATGTAAGCCTAAAATTACTGGTACAATAAATGCGACAATGTCATTAAAATTCATTAATTTTAATATAAATTTTTTTAATTGAAAATACTGTGTATTTCCGGACAATGTTTTGTTTTATACTTGTTTTTCTTGCAGATTTCTTTTTGATGGGTAAGATATATAAAATAAATAGATATTAATTTACAAAATAAAGGTGTGATTAATTACTTTTTTTAATAATATTTAGTGTTTATGATTTTAAAATCTGTTTTGTGTAGTTTAAAATAATTTAAAATGGTAAATCTCTACTTAACGAATTTTCCATATAACGAACTTTTTTTCGGGATTTAGCAACTTCGTTAAATAGAGGTCCGACTGTGTATATATATTATATATTTATATAATATATATATATATATTATATATATATATATATATATATAAATATATATATATATATATATATAAATATATATATATATATATATATATATATATATAAATATATATATATATATATATATATATATATATAAATATATATAATATATATGTGTGTGTGTGTGTGTGTGTGTGTGTGTGTATACAGTGGTACCTCGACTTACGAGTTTTTCGAGATACGAGCATTCTCTCGGTAGATTTTTTGCTTCGGGTTACGAGCAAGCTTCAGATATCCCACCGCTAGTTTGAGCAGCGAATGCCATGTTACGCTCTCATCAAATGAGAACACAAAAAGCATATAATATTTACAATCTTTATGTACAATTATATACAATTGTATAATATTATTCTGAGACTACTATCCAGTCTGAAATCGTGAGATTGGATTCTGAGAAAACGTTCTTCAGATTCTCAGAAAGAAGAATCAGGACATTACAGCCACAGTGAACGATGCAACAATCGTCCAGCTTCCGTGTCTCACTCGTTCACTTTGTAATCTTCACTCGCTCAGCTGGAAATAAAAGCGAAAGTCAGGAAAGCGGGGCGAAAAGATAAAAAAAAAAAACGAATAAGATTTAATTTTTCAGTTCAACCTTTCTCCTTCACTTCCATCAGCATCTTCAAGTCTGATCTCCAAGGTAAATGTTGTACATTACCTTTAATAAAAAAAATTTATTGCAGTACAATCTATTGTATTGCGTTTTTATACAATGTTCGTCGTTTATAAGCGCGTTTTTCTTATTTAAAAACATGTAATAAAAAATTGCTGTGTTTTGGGAGAGCCCGGAACGAATTAAGGGTATTTCTATTCATTTCAATGGGGAAAATTGATTCGAGATACGAGTATTTAGAGTTACGAGCTAAGTCATGGAACGAATTAAACTCGTAAGTCGAGGTACCACTATATATATATATATATATATATATATATATATATATATATATATATATATATATATATATATATATATATAAAACAAAAGACTTGATGACACCATCCAGGATTTGTGTATTTGTGTAATGGGGACAATAGTAGCAGCTCCTCCTCAAGCAGCTTTGCTCGTTATTTGTTTACAAGTCATTGTAGCATAATTATGCATTATACCAAGCATGGCTCCGCCTAATATAGTGCCACCCTTTGTATTTAATGCTGGGTGAAAAGTCTATGGATTATGTATACTAGGGTAGTACCTATTTACAAACATCGTCTAGCAAGAAATGACTTCCCTTACCAATATTACAAAAGAATATTATCTTACGAATGGTGCATAGTTAAACAATCCGTAAACTGACTATAGGCCGTCGAAAACCATGGTAACGAGCGACTGCCAGGACCGAGAATCCCACTCTGGAGGCTGGCGTTCTGTCAGCTGAACTATCCAAGCAATGTGATAAAATATCTTTTTTAATTCAATGTTTCACATATCTTCTAACATCACATGTTAGAAATTTTTGCTCGAAGTTCGAGGATTTTTACTTAATTGCCTCTTGGGTTTTCCCTTCAGCCCCCGGTCTCAGTTTGTACGAGAAATGCACCTTACGAAAGCAATCACTTATATTACGAATCGGAAATAATGAATGCCCGGCTGCATATTTCAAGCTAAAAAAAAAGAAAATGAAATGAAAAGTATCTCTAAAAATCTAAAGAATAATGTGCTACCTTATCATTAAATTGTCAGATTGTGATGTCTTTCAAACTAACTATTTGGTCACGGTCTGTTCTCCAACAGATTTCCATTTCCATTTTTTAACACATCCGCGTTTTAGTTGATCACATAATCTCTGTCAACAAGCGAGCGACATTTGTTGATATAAAGAAAAGAAAAGTAAAAATAAAAAAGCCATTTGCATTCGCCGACAGAAAATCCCTGAGATTAATGTGTATTGACCATGTAGAGAGGAAGAAAACTTAGAAGAACTTCTAGGGTAAGTACCCATTATCGGGGAAAAAACACTCTGACCTTAAATTATTGCTGACAACGGAGCTAAATTTACGGAAATCTGTGAAAGGGCAGAATGCGTTGCCCCTAGTTACAAACAACCGCTGTAGATTTTCTAAATTCTTGTTGCGTATTTCTGAAGTTTTTTTTTTCTTCTTTCTGAGGGGAAGGAGAACGAGAGGTCTTACAGCCAGTGCATATATCTTTTTAAACAAAATGTTAAATTGGTTTTTCAGTCGCCTGAACAGCTTCTCAGGACCTTGAGCTAGTAGAAAATCTTAGACTAGAAAGACATATTTCTCTTTTATTACAAGCAAATAGACAGTACAGAAAAAAGAAAATTCAAGCATGTGATCACTATTTTAGGTCTTTTATCAAATACCGCATCTAAACGTGATTAAACGTTTCAGTACGCTGCGTAGATTTAGAGTGTCTAACGCTCATGCGGCGATAGATCTGAGTATCCCATCAAAGAGATTCTTTGAAGTCAAGTGTGGAGACCATTTGCCTGTCACTAGGTTAGAAAACATTTGGAATGCGTCAGTAGAAAGTAGTTTGACTCTCATGACGATGGGATAAATGCTTTAAGAAAATGATAGGAATGAATACACTCATGAAATATGACATTATAAATCTTTCTTTGTCGTGTAACAATAACAATCACATTTTCAAGTTAAGGGAACTTATTTGTAACTTCAGTTTTGTTAATAGTCGTCCATATTAGTGTATAAACTTCATTACGATACATCATGAACCGGGTTCGTCGTATATGCAATAAAAAAGTATTGAGATCATTGTGGTTCATATACCAGTTTTTATTACTTTTCTGCACTTGTTGTTAATCCTTAGAATATTGAGAGAAGCAATAACCCCGTGAAAACATCAGTTTCACGAGTTCAGATTTTGATTCGCGAGTTTTTTATTTCAGGGCCATTAGAAATGTTATATTAATATTTAGGTATTATCTATGTCGCTGAAACATAATATCTGGAATATATTTACTGTAGTTTATACAGACTTCGTAGTAATTAGAGACATTTTCAAAATTTTATAATTTGACATCTTTAAAAATGAAGTCGATTTGAAAATTTCATAACTCAAAACTACCTTTCTGTCCCACATTTTCTCATTTATCGATATTTTTTCATTTAAAATTTAACTCGCTATAACCTGGAAACAGAACCCAAGACTCCCTGCCGTTTGGGCAGATGTACTTCACCGATGTAGAACAACGCCTTGTTATGATCTCCCCCAACGAAACTTACCACTTATTAGACAAATTTATCACTCCAGTAAGGAAACCATCAAGGTATATTTTATCTTACTTATATATGCCCGATCTCTTTAATACATATTCTGAGAAATCATCCCTTTAAAAAACATATTCTGAGAAATATATTCGACCGACAGGAAAATCTATCATAAAACGTATTTCTTTTTCTTTCTGTGAATATTTACTTACTCGCCATTATTACACCTTTGTATTTTCCTTTTCGTACAAGCTGTTCCCTTATTGCAGATGATGCCCTTGAGGATTTCATAAAAGAAATCATCACGGCCAGCAACAGAGGAGTGTCAGCTGTTGGAAACGTTACCATGGAGCCGAACTGGAGCTTTGGACAGTCAATATTTTTCTCTAGCACAGTTATTACCACAATAGGTAATGATGGCAATTTGAAATTTATTGCTTCTTTGTAATATTTTCTTAAAAGAGGAGTGGTAATACTGAAGATTTACATATACGAAATGGATACATTTTATTATGAGAAAATAATGAAAACAGCAAGGGTAATATTGTATTTCAGGGACATATACAACCATAGCTAAGGATAAAAATTCGCAAATTTTATATCTTGCATTTGAATAATCCTGGTGTAAATTGTATTTTAGCTAAATATTTCTCTCTTGTAATTGAAGGCTCAACAGTTGGTGCAATAAAACATGTTTCCCGATATTTGCCGTATATATAAGTAAATTATTTCTGGTAATTATTTATAATTTTATGAAATATTTTGATTCGAATAGAAATTGCGTAAAAGTGTTAAAATATATACAACTTCTGCCACTATTTGCGAGGTTGCACTTTCTGCCATTTGCGGGGTATGATTGATATCTAAACGTTAAAGTGAAAGTTTTCTTTCAATTGAAAGAATCCAACAAAAATACAACTTTTCCATCATAAAAATTTAATCAACTTTAATTTTAATGCCACGACGATTTTTGCTCTGTCAAAATTATTATTAAATCGGCCATTTTTCCTCCTCTCAGTTATACAGATAGCCATAGCACATTATAATTTATTTCATCAGTTTCTTACCTCTATCATTACAGTTACTTGAGCTGTGTGTCTTGAATATCTTATCCCCCCCCCCCATTCCGCAAACTGTATTGTAGTAGTCCAAGAATAAAAGGATTTAATCTTAACTCTTTAACTGCATAAAAACTTATTCGGAAGCTATGGAGATTAAACTTAAGAGTCTTGAGGTTAAAAACATTGTAATTTTATGATTCAAATAAATTAAATCTGTTTAGCCCTCTCGAGTCGAAACTTTACCATAGTACTCCCAATCAACCAGTCAAATGTAAGACATTAATGGAGTTAACACTTCTTAGATTTGAATTTTCCGCGTATAACTTCGAAATTTTCAGGACCACTCAGTCCATGTAAACAAATGGGCTATTTGCATGAACATTGAACCAACTTATCTTGGTGTGGCGATCAAGTCCCAGCAATGTTATCCCATACAAACTAAAATTCGGACTTCTCATACTCTTTTAGAGAATATTATAAAAATAATTGAAGGCTCGATTAAGCCCCTTTTCAAGGAATTTTGAAACCTATTTTGAAGTTTGAAATTATAGAGACTATAAGTTGATATATTTATTGTAAAATTAAAAGTTTTCGCTTAAAAATAATTGTATATTAGGTATCTATTTGCTCATTATGCATTGACCCATAGCATTTATGACATTTCAGCGTAGAATTTGATATTAGACGCTGTAATCTTGATAGCCTTTATCATGTATAGGCGCCCTCTGTAATCTTGATATCCTTTATCACGTATAGGCGCCCTCTGTAATCTTGATAGCCTTTATCACGTATAGACGCCCTTTGTAATCTTGATAGCCGTTATCACGTATTTCTTTACTAAAGTCGCCCTCGGACGACCTTGACGTTTCCGATGACAAGAATTTTGTTCGCCAAGAAATCTTCGTATCCCTAGGATCGTATTTTGTGGTAGTATATTTAAGTATGGAGACCTTCGACGATGATTCTAATCTACCAACTATTTTATACTATTAACATGAATCTATATTCAACAATATCCAAGAGTTTACTACCTATTAACTAAGAAGAGTAATAACTACACCTATTAACTGATAAACTCGAGAGTACAGATCCGATTAAAAAAATTAGAATAATGTAAAAAAGATTTGGTTTAATGTTGCTAAAGTGTCAATTTGCACACTGTGTTCAGAAAAAAATATTAAAAATGGTCTAAATATCTTCAGACCATTTATAAATATAACATAAATATTTATTTTTATTTGCTATACTAATAATTAACTATTTTAAAAAAATATTAGAATTATTTAAAAAACTAGAATACCTGGACAACATGGTTAAAAAAATTAGAATATGAAACTATTTTCCTGTTATTTAGAGAACAGCAGTGGGACTAACATGTGCGGGACTATAAAATGTTTTCCGCGGAAAATGAAAAGTAGTTTGGCATTTGATTTTAGTTCAGTATTTGCTTAATATGGGACGAAAGAGCGACTTATCTGAGTCTGTGAAATTTCGTATTGTGCACTTGTACAAGAAGGAAAAACACAACTGTTTACAGCAAAGGAAGTGAAATGTTCTCAAGCAAGTGTGAGTAGAGTATTTGAGAGAATATTGTAATATAAGTGTTTTCAAATAAACACCTTAAAAGTGGTCGAAAGCCAGTAACTTCAGCAAGAGATGAAAGGCAATTGAAAAAGATCGTGAAGAAACATCGCTTTCGAAGTGTGAGATATTTGCAGAGAAAATGGAAAGAAGTGGGTATAAATGCCTCTAAATCTACACCATTACGACGACTTCACAAATTAGGTTTTAGATCACGTGTGCCTAAGACAGAGTCACTCTTATCATCTAAGCAAATGGTTGCTAGAGTTAAATGGTGTAAACAAAGGCTATTTTGGGGTCAAGATGACTGGAAAAAGGTACTCTTCAGCGATGAAAGTATGTTTTGTGTGTCCCATGGGAATCAAGGTATACGTGTTTGGAGACTTAAAACAAGAAGCTTTGATGAAAAGAGTATTTAAAACGTTCAGTTAAATTTGCGACCTCTGTCATGGTATGGGGCTGCATGACTGCAGAAGACCCAGGTAGATTGTGTGTTGTTTACACAAAAGTCAATTCAGAAGTGTATCAAGAAATTCTTGAACACTTCATGATTCCTTCATCTGAGGATTTATGTGATGACGATTTCGTGTTTCAGCAAGATCCAGCTTCTTCCCACATTTCCAAATCGACAACTAAATGGCTCCAAGATAAGGAAATAAATGTACTCCCTTGGCCTGCGAACTCCCCCGATCTAAACCCCATCGAGAATTTGTGGGGAATTATGAAAAAACGACCTCAAGAAGTTGCACCAAGAGACAAAAAAGATCTTATTTCTAGTTTGAAGAACATATGGGAGAATATTGATAAAAAAATTTGTGAACTTTTAGTCAATAATATGCCTAACCGTTTAAGAGCTGTCATTAAAGCTAAGGGTGATGCAACAAAGTACTGATTAGCATGTAAAAACCCTTCGAGTTTAAATTGTGTACAATATATTTACATTATTCTAATTTTTTTAACCATGTTATGAAGTATTCTAATATTTTGAATTTTTTTCCCTTGCTGTTTTAAATATTTTCTATTTCGTTGTAATATGTTTATATTTGTATAATCTACAAAATATGGAGATTTATATTATGATAATTTATATTGATATCATTGGTTATTTATTTGATAAAGTTAGATTTGCAATTCCTTGACCATATTTTCTTTCAATTATTCTAATTATTTGAATCGGAGCTGTAATTCTGAAGTCCTAATGCATGTTCTAACCTTACAGCGTAACCTAATTTGCAAATTCTTTTAGACCTTCTTTGCATATTCTTTTAGACTCAAGTTTTTACCTCTTGTAGTTTAAAACTAGCGTATACACAAGGTTTCCTAGCTTTTTTTAATTGATAGCTATTTGTCTACTATTCTCAAGGTCTTAAATTTTGTATATCAGTGTATTTTGGGAGTCGAGTAATAGGTAGCTTTGTCCGACTGAGGGTATGAAGCAGTGGTGGGATTCAAATAAATTAACAACATGTTCTATATCCTAACCAGTGTGGGCTTCAGCCGTTCACACCGGGTCTCTAGAACCGATATGCTACATTAGGAACCGGATGAATCACACTACTGGTATTAAGTATACGTATCTTTTTTATCCATATTATCCTAATTTGCCAATTCTGTTCATTAACCTTTTCCTTACGGGGTGAGATAATATGTATCCCAAGAATTCGGGTCCAAGAATGAATGAATTAATGAATATATATATATATATATAACACCCCCTTAATTCCCGTTCTAAAGAGGGAATCGGAAAAATGGACCCCGTAAGCTAAAGGTTAATAGATGCGCAGGTAAGGGTTTTCACCTTCGCAAGTTCGAAATTAGAGTGTACTTAAGGTTTCATAAATTATTTCAATTAATAACCATTTGTTATCTACTATTTCCTAGTAATTTTGTACCGTTGTGTGTTTTACCTGATTGGTGGTATCAAATATCCCTATCATTTTTTTTTCTCTTTAGGAAAGGAACTAAAGACAACTTATTATTTCTTTAGGATACGGCCACGTCGCCCCTCTTTCAGAAGGCGGAAAGATCTTTTGTATAGTCTATGCTGTGATCGGAATACCATTAACATTGATTTTGTTAACAGCATATGTCGAGAGACTTCTCAATTCTCACTACCTATTCCTTCAGTTCCTTAATTCCAGACTCGGTCATCTCTATCAAACCTTTCCACATTCGAATTGGTCATCTTGACATGCATTGGTGTAAGTACACTTCGTGTCTATTTTTTTATGAGGTATCTCATCGATGTGGTCCGACTAACTAAAATGATTTATGTCGCGTACGATACTGCAAGAAATGATAGAAAATGTTGTCCACAATATAGCACAGCAGTCGCGGATGTCATCTCCAAGGAGCTGTCCGTTTTTACGTAGACGTTCAATGTACAACAAAAAGCACTTACAGGCATCAGTGGAGGTTACTTTTCATTTTTATTGGTGACAGAAAATGTCTTTTCGCGCCATTTTATAAGCACAGTGGCCCGCAACTGAATAGCTTACAACCGGTTCACAGATCTGTATTAATTACTAAAAGATATTGAGGTAATAGCGGCAGGTGCAAGTAAAATCTGGTCGTGGGCGCCCAATGTCCTCCAAGTTCTCAAATTACCTCTGGACGTGCAGGGTCAAGTGTGTCTGGTCTCGTCACTTGACTCGGTTCAAAATAACGGGACTGGTCCTTTGGCCAAGTCGAACTCCGACCCCTGTGGGTGCCAGTCAAAACAGGAGCCGCACCTTCATCGCCCATAGCCTTCGGGACTTGATCTGATGTTGCTGTCGGTCAAGTGGCATAAGCAACAACCAACAACAACAACACACAGATATTGAAGTGGTATTAATGGGGAAAAAGTTATTTAAGATTGATTTCGAGACATTATCATATTTAATTATTTCAGAGTATAGGTACAGAGTATGTACTATAACTTATTTGTTGGCAATTTAAAATGAAAAAGAAAAAATAATAATTTATTCCTTAATATTATTTAGAATTTTCTTCGCGTCAACTAATTTCTGTAAACTTCATAACATTGAACTAGTTTTAATATATTGTGTGAGATAGAAATTGGAGCTGACTCTTCCCCACTGCCGAGAAGTTAATTTGGTAAAATACCGTTATCGAGAGCCCGACCGTTGGAAAGAGGATTATTAGCCATTAGTTAAACGTATGACAAAACCTCTCTGAAGAAAAGATCAGTGGTCGTCGAAAATAAATAAATAAAAGATATCTAGGCGGACATACTGTTTCGTTGTGCTCAAAGAGGGGACTTACACGATTGTCATGTCGAAAAAGTCATTTGGAATAACACTTCCTCACAGTGCTGGAGTAGTTTTGTCCTTTTCCCACTTTAAACCTTGTTCTTTTACCTGTCGGAGCGAGGTTCAAGGATGCAGTTCACGAAATTCTAATCATTAAGGTAAGACGATACGACGATTAAGGTAAGACGATTCGCTTTAAATGTCACGATACGAGCCGTTTAAAGCGGAAAATGGTGAGAGCCGAGGATCAATTTTTCTCTCCATCGCCGAGGCAGTGTAGGGCAAAACCGTGGTGTGAAGCTGATTGCTGATAAGGACCAGTGGCCTGTCGTTAGTTGAAGTAGTAGCCAGTTCAGACGGAAAATTGATTAAATTCGCTATCTGCACTGGCTAATTCGAAAGAGAAAAAATTAGTTTCGCTTGTCCTCGATATCAACTGATGGTGCAATATGCCCAGCGACAGCTAGGCGTCACACGAAGAAAAACGGGAGAAGTTACATAAGAAGAGAGAGAATATTAAAAGTACAGAATTAATTGAATAGAATTAAAACTAGTGGAATGTTATTATTACTTACTTACACACCACACACACACACCCCACACATTCACACACATACATACATTACATACAGATATTAATATATATATATTTAAAAAACAGTCCCGTAACTGACTGACATACCAACGAATTCCTTTAAAATGAAATCTTTTTCGAATCTTTACCTCCATTTTTCTGATTTTTGGTGAATTTTTAAAGATTAAATTTTAGAATTTAATTTATTAAATGCTGATCACATGATTTCTTTTTCTGGTACTTTAAATAAATTTATCGTCACGTCCATAACAATGAAATAGACAAAAAAGTATTTTTTCCCTTGCTAATGCGGCAGAGACGATTGGACTTATCCAAAAAAATATTAAAATGCAGTAAAAGAGTATGAACCGTCAAACTGTACCTA
Source organism: Dolomedes plantarius (assembly GCA_907164885.2). NCBI lineage: Eukaryota > Metazoa > Arthropoda > Arachnida > Araneae > Dolomedidae > Dolomedes > Dolomedes plantarius. The sequence goes on from OU015501.1 coordinate 58,605,928, forward strand.
TATTAACTGTACTGTATTCTTTAGTATGTCCTATTAGATTTAATTTGAATATTTCGTCTACATTAGTTTTGTCTATAAAAAATTATCTATTACACACACACATATATATATATATATATATATATACTAGCATTATAGCCCGGCGTAGGCATTATAGCCTAGCGTTGCCCGGGTAGATATATGATATGGATATAAATTGTTTCATACTTTCATCAAAAAATACGGGCTGTACCCCCCGCTCTTCAGTTCATCTGGCAGACAGAATGCGCTTAGCGCGTTTCTACTGAAATGATATACCCAGTATTCTTTTGATGGAAAGCATGAAAATTTTAGATCTGATACTACCGGGTAATCATTCTTTAAAAATAATTTCAGTAATTTTCTTATGCCTTAATATAACTAATGGACTAATAGTTCGGAATGAAGTTTATGTGTCGCTATGTGTCTCTGTTTAAAAGAGCTTTTCCTGCTACTGCTTAAAAAACCCAAAAGTCTAAAAGATTTATCTTATATATGTCACGGAGTAGTAATTCAAATACATATCGTATGTTAACTCTGTTTCGCGAACTTAGGGGGAAAAAAACCTGTAGAACATCTTAAACTTCTTCCCATTTTATGATCCTCAAAACAATTAATATATTTAAGATCAACAGAAGACTTCCAAAAACTGGCCATGGGACAAACTTAATTTTTCTTTTTTTTCTTCCTTTTTTTTCCAAATTTATTAATTTCTATTAGGTTTGAACACTATTGTCTAAAATTGTCTAAAGCAGCGGTTTTCAACCTTTTTAGACTCACGATTCCACTAAACATAAGAAAAATAAACACCTCGTCCTCCCCCCCCCCGTTACCCCCAGACTAACTCTCAAACCACCACCATCACCCCTCAGAATAAACCGCTTTTTTCCCCGCGGTATCGAATTGAAGGTTGTGGTTAAGGGGGGCCTGTATCCACATTTAAGAGGTGCGCTATGGGGCACAAAAATCATTAAAAATTAATTTAAAAAAACTAATTGAGCCTCGATTTCGTTTTTTCTGATTTAAGTTTTTAGGGTCCAAAACATTAACTGTGACGAATTTGGTCCCGGTGGGTGAAACAGTCTATGATTCTATAGCGGACGAAACAAACAGACAAGCTCTTTTATATAGATGTATATATATATATATAATAGATATATATATTATATATAAAGAGAGAGAAGGTGAAGTGATAGATACATATATACGTTTATTTCAAATCAGGATTCAATATCTTATAAAGGTGCCATTTGCCCATTGATCTGATTTAGATTTAGTGGCAATGACATCTGTCAACCATAAAAAATAACAAAAATTGTTGTTTTTTTCCCATGGAATTCCATGCATTCCCAAATATTTCCCGCCTGTCCTACCATTAAAACTCAGTAAAAGATTGAAATAAAAAATATTGCATTTAGGAACGGACATAGATCTATTTCTTTGAAGCAAATTAAAGCACAAAAAAATTAAAAGACAGAGTAAAATTATAATTCATTGAATACTATTGATACGCATTATATATACGCGCGAAGAATAGTAGTAATATTTCAATAAAAAGCATAACAAGCTTTAGAACAAAATAATGATAAGTTATTTTTTCAATGACATTAAATTTATGTTTCTCACACAGGTTATAGTTTCTCTCTTTTCTTCTTAATACCGGCGGGAGTTTTCTCATACATAGAAAAGGACTGGAATTACTTAGACGCTATTTATTATTGCTTCATCTCCCTAACAACTACAGGACTGGGTGACTAATACCAGGAGATACCTTCATCAACAATACCGACCCTTTACAAAGGTTGCACCACGGGTACGTATATCTTTTACTCTACCTAAACTCCTTTTTGTCAATAGCTTAGGTACAAATTCACATCAATAGAGTAGACTGAGCTCTACGCGATCATAATTTATGATGTAAGATTCTTTCCGTAATGGACAGTTACGAAATGTGTATAAAACTTTGCTCTATTTTACAGGAAGTAGAGACTAATTTCTATGAACAAATTGGACTATATTTTGTAAAGTATAATAAATAAAACTTAGAGAATATATAGAGGAATATTTAGAGCGAAGAAAGCCTATATTGTTTACCATGATTTTTATTAACTTGCTTCTTGCTTGTGTGTTTGTGTGTGGGTTTTGTCCATTTACAAAATCTTGAAATCGATTTTTAACTATTTCTCCCGACTAGATAGACATTTGAAAACTTTTAGAATAGCTCAGAACACGATGGCAATGCATTTTTTTTACTATTTTTAGCCATCTTTAAGCAGAATTAAATTAATTTCAGTTATTTTCAGTTAATTTAGTTTTGTAGACTCGTGCAGCTATCTATTGGCCGGAACGGGAACGAAAGTTATATGCAAGTTAAACTTCCAATAAACTTCATTTTCTTTCAAGTTGATGGGATAATTCATCAAAAAAATTTTTAAAAAGTATTTATTAATACAGTGATCTCGTTCGATCGTTTTCGGATCCATCGTTTTCCCGTATGTGTCGTTCATTTTATCCAGTCCCAACTATCATATTGCTTGTTATGTTTCCGCATCTATCGTTTTCCCGCATTTATCGTTCATTTCAATCGGTCCCTTAAAAATCGATAGATCGAGATTCCACTGTACATAGAATTGTCAAGTTTATATGATTCAACAGAAGATTCAAAAACATGGTATATAAAAAGTTCTTTTATCTTGTAATTATTCTGTGATGTTTCTACCACATCAGCTGTAGGGGTAAAGGTCTAAGGCTAGTCATTTCTGAGGAAGGGTAGATTTTTTTGTTTGTTTTGTAACTTACATTATAATTTTCCCACATATGTATTGCTATATTAAGTAAGTCTAAAAAATCTGCTTTAATTTCTTTGCAACAGACCCTGTTATCTTGCTGCCCACTTCGATAGTTTTGTAGCGGTGAGCAGTAAGACTTGGACGTAAATACTAGTTGTTGCGTGAAAATACCACTCACTACATTTAAAAAATACAAATTTATTTACTAGGCTGAGTTATCAGAAAAAAACACAGTCATCCATGACAACGCTTGTGTAAAAAAAAAAAAAAAATTAACAGATGAACCCACAGTATGAAAAATAAAATATAATAAAAATACACGTGAAACTTGTACAAGGAGTTACAAGGAGATCACTAGTAGACTGCAATTCATCAGCATTTCATCTCTCCGGAATGAAAGCAGGCCAAACGCAAATCACACATTACGTCTCAAAGTCCGATTACACTCCGAGGGGACTACGCAAACTCTGACGTACTCTGGTCGCCACAGTTTCATGTACTTCCAGAATATGGGCTCAGGTTCGAATTCCGCCTATTGCACGGATGTTCCTTTTCTGTCTCCTCTTCAAGAGCAATGTGTTTTTCACCTTTAAGTTTTCCCACAACATAATAGCGGTGTAGACGGAGCGAATGCCCTCAAACAAGAACATCCGTACTGGAAAAAAAAATCCATGTCACCATACCATTGAGAGTCCAGAAATCTGTCAGTTACATCTCTGTTCCTTTATGTGTGAATTTCTGATAGTCAGACCGTTCATACAATTTTACCATCTAGTGTTTATACGTTTCAGTTTGAAAGACTCTGTTACACGTCGCAAAAAATTCTACCATGACTCCCCCCTCCCCATTTTTTTTCCTGTTGAATAAGCTCTTTTGAAGGTAAATTTTTTTTCTATGGTGATCTTTACATTCTTCTACGAGGAAAGATTTCAATATTTGAGTAAATTTTCTGGCATGAGTAGGGATGCCTTTTGTCATCTTCCGCTGTTTGTGTGCCACGCAACACAAGTGGTATGGCACCATCACTCGAATCAAAATCACAATGAAACATCACAATGAATCAACATCATCACGTGAGGGTATTGCATTCATGCCCAATAATATATTCTACAGAATAGATGGTTATTTTTTCTTCACTTATTATCGCTTGCTTAAGAAAATATTAACAGTACTGAGTATGGTGAGTAGTTTGTTACAATCGATTAAAAGGGATGCTACTAAAAAAAGCTAAAGTTTTTAAAACTTTTAAAATATGTTCCTTTACTAACTTATTTGAATTGGGTCACGAAATTGTTTGTCTTGCATTGTACTTTCCCTGTCTTCTTTTGTATTTAAATTTCTGCTTAAATTACATGATCCCTCTTTTGTGCGTATCTCTCATTTATTTCTTTTTAAATCAGCCCCTTGAACAGAGCATAATTCAGAGATCCCTGAATATCGGGATTTCCCGACTCGTTGTTATCTTGTGCAGACACATAAGAGAGCATTGAGATCACGTGTATTGGGAATGGTTAAAATTATACCAATATGTGAGAGGAAAAGTTCTACGGACAACTTTTCTTCATTTTTATGTTATTTCTTTATCCTTTCTTTTTCCTTGTATTTTAATTTGCGTAAGAACCTTGCTGAATTCCTTTCATCCTTTCATTTTCTTGACTTCTGGAGTGAAATGGAAGAAGTAGACACACTTTAGTCTTGACTTTTATATTTACTTTATCCTTTCCTTTCGTTTTTTTCGTTTCTTGATTTGCGTAATAATTTTTACTGAGTTCGTTTCATCATTTCATTTTTATGATTTCTGGAGAGGTATAGAAAGGGTAAGCACACTTTTGTCTTGACTTCGATATTATTTACTTTATTCTCGTTTTTTTTCAAACGTCTCTTAATTTGCATGAGAAATTTTACCGAGATTGTTCCATCATTTCATTTTCCATGACTTCTGGAGTGGTATAGAAGGGGTAAACACACTTTTGTCATGACCTCTATATTATTACTGTATCCTTTCTATTTTCTCTTTTTTTTTTTAACTTGCTTAAGATATTAACCAGAGTTCATTTCCCTTTTCTCACCTCAGAAAGTCTTAATGATTTCTCATTGAATTTTCATGATTTCTGGTGTGGTACAGAAGAAATAAAGACACCCGTGACTTGTCTCCTAAATTATTTACTTTATCCTTTCTTTTTTTCTCTTGTTTCTTAATTTGCTTAAGATATTTACCAGAGTAAGATATTTACCAGATATCCCAGAGTACGATATTTACCAGAGTAAATTATTTACTTATCTGCATCCTTTACTTTATCCTTATTTACTTTATCTGCATCCTTTCTTTTTTTCTCTTGTTTCTTAATTTGCTTAAGATATTTACCAGAGTTCATTACCCTTTTTCTCATCTCAGAAAGTCTTAATGATTTCTCATTGAATTTTCATGATTTCTGTTGTGGTACAGATAAATAAAGACACCCGTGGCTTGACTTCTAAATTATTTACTTTATCCTTTCTTTTTTCTCTTGTTTCTTAATTTGCTTAAGATATTTACCAGAGTTCATTTCCCTTTTTCTCATCTCAGAATGTCTTAATGATTTCTCATTGAATTTTCATGATTTCTGTTGTGGTACAGAAGAAATAAAGACACCCGTGGTTTGACTTCTAAATTATTTACTTTATCCTTTCTTTTTTCTCTTGTTTCTTAATTTGCTTAAGATATTTACCAGAGTTCATTTCCCTTTTTCTCATCTCAGAATGTCTTAATGATTTCTCATTGAATTTTCATGATTTCTGTTGTGGTACAGAAGAAATAAAGACACCCGTGGCTTGACTTCTAAATTATTTACTTTATCATTTTTTTTCTTTTCTTTTCTAGTTTCATTTGCACAATAGGTTTACCGAGTTCATTTCTTGTTTTCTACGGTCAGAAGTTATTAACGATTTATCATTGGCTTTTCGTGATTTCTTAAGAGGTATTGTCTCCTGTGCTTGTTATTATTATTATTATAATTATCATTATTATTATTATTCCATATTATAATATGCATGTATAGACAAAAGGGTATATGACGGTAAGATGCGTTGTTCTGCATCCAGATACGAAAGTGAAATTTTATCATCTCTGCTATACAGGCATGATACGTTAGATTTTTGTAAGGAAGTGAAGGTTGTTTTCTAGTGCACGTTGCGTAATAGGCTAATAAGAAGTTTAAATTCGATCCCGTGAGGTAGAACAGATCTTCGCTTTTGTCGAATCAAAAGTTTTTAAAAAAAAAATCTGTGACAATCAACCAAAATTTTTGAAAAATCTCTCCCAGAATCTTACATAAAGGCAAATTTACTATTCTAGAAGGCAGGACTGATATCTGCTCAGTGTGTGAAAAGCCTGGCCCAAAGCTACGATAGTGGAAGTAGTAGAGATTCGGAGAAATCAGGGCCCGACTTAGCCTAATTGGGGCCCGGGGCAAAAACTTCTTTGGGGCCCCCTCTGCTTCACTACTTCAGTAATGAAGAACTTAATACTAAACTTTCTATTCGATTTGGGGCCCCCCTCTGATGTGGGGGCCCGGGGCAACTGCCCCGTATGCCCCTGCCTTAGTCAGGCTCTGGGAGAAATAGTGCGAAAAAGCACGAGGAATACCTGCCATTGTTTCAACCTATCGGCAATTTCCAACATTGTTAAAGATGTTATATGATTCATTCATTATTTGTGGTTTCAGGAAGTATTTGATTCTTTACCTGGGTGGGGAGAAAAAAAAAAACACGATGCGAATAATCACTTGATTCAGACCCACGGGTACTACTGAGGGTACACCTTTGGTCGGGGTAATAGCCCCCTATCCCGATTACAGATGTTCACACGAGACGCGATCAGTTGAACAAACATTTTCCGAATAATTTATACCCTGACCTTCGATAGATCTCTGAATAGATTTCGTTAGCAAATTGTATTCCATTATCAGTCACAAGGCGCTATAATACACCGTATCATCTCCATGTTACGTTATACCCATCATCGCATTTACTACTGCCTTTCACCCCCCCCCCTCTTCTGCACCTGATACCGGTTCAACGCAGTTTGCTGTTTCCTACAGCAAAAGAGGCTCGTCATTGATTTCGTTTAAACATTCTTACATGAATGTATGCATAGTTTAACGTTTAACGTAATTAAATGGTATGCACTGCAAATGAATGCAACCCGCTAAATCGAAACAAAACAAAACCGTGAAGAGTGCAACATATTCCTCTGTTTATTATGCTTTCATTGCATTAAAGAATGTGATTCAATTGGAACTGTAAAATCAAACTGTTTTGACGCTATATATATGCTTTAAAATATTTCTGTTGTGTTTCCTTCTTACATCCAAAAAGTAGCATGTCTCATCTTCTACAACACTTTCTTTGCGTTATAGTTATCAAAACACTTGTGGAAAATCTGGCTCTGAAGATCAAATTCTAAACCTAGCTTTTATTACTTCATTTCTTCAGTAATTTGTCTCTGATTTTGCACTCCTGGCTGGCTCCGAGCAAGCCGTACATATGAACACGTAAAGTTAAGACGAACCCGTTTGGTGGACACACGTAGCCACTAAACCGTTTCTTCCTACACTGCCGAATACGTACAGAGTGCAGTAGAGGAAACTCATGTTTTCAAATAATGTGTGTGTGTGTGTATATATATATATATATATATATACACACAGTCGAACCTCGTTATACCGAACCTGGTATACAACGAACTCACGGATATAACTAACGAAAATTTTGGTCCCGCCATTTTTCTATTGTACGTAATTAATTAGTATTGTGTCAGTTTAATGTAATCGATTTTAGTCGATTTAATTCATTAATGATCATTTTTAATAGATTTTATCATTTTTTAATACATCATTATTGAATACACATTGCAACTAATGAGCTATACATTTTGTGAATTCTAGTATTTTTCTTAACGGTCCGGATTTAGCGAACAAAACCTTTGGTCTCTTGAAGTTCGTTATAGCGGGGTTCGACTGTATATATACAGTATGCCCACTAAAGTCCATTCCCACCCTCTTAACTTCGGAACGGCTGCTGATATATTCATAAAAGTGGTATCTAGGTATAGTAAAGTAGCCATGCGCTACTGAATGAAACCACCTACCGGTATATATATATATATATATATATCTATATATATATATAATTGCAACACCAGGAAGGAAAGCAAATGTATACAGCATAGTAGGAAAAAAACATGATTAAATTTGTAGGCAGTTTGGGGTTATACGGGGTCCGAAATTAGTACACACAGCTGCCACCTCTGGCAGCTAAAACATCTTTAACCCGGTTAGGCATCGAGTCGAACTCAGCTTGGATAACAGATTCGGACAAGACATTCCATGCTGCTTCAAGTCTATGCCTCATTATTAATCAATTGTAGTGGCTGGAGAGCGGTAGTGGCCCAGTCTCACAGCAACCCATGACCAGATGTTTTCAATGGGTGAGAGATCTGGAGAACGTGCTGGCCAAGGCAACAGTCGAACACCCTTTGTGTCGAGGTAGGTCAGGACACGACGGGCAACATGCGGTCTTGCGTTATCTTGTTGAAAGAGGACGTTTCTGAGGCCTCGAAGATAGGGCACAGCCACAAGCCTTAAGATCTGAGAAATGTAACACTGGCTGTTCAGATTCCCGACAACGCAAACAAAAGGTGTTCGTGTCGTGTACCCAATGGCTACCCATACCATCACACCAGGTGCAGGGCCCATATGACGGTATCGAATGCAATCAGGTCACGTCCGTTCTCCTCAGTGTCTCCAGACACGGATACGTCCATCGTGATGCTGCACGCAGAACCGGGACTCGTCTTAAAAGACGACGTGGTGCCACTCCTGTATCCAGTTTTGTCGTTGGGCACACCACTGTCGCAGCACGTCTCTATGCTGCAGTGTCAAGGGAAGCTGCAATAATGGTCGACGTGCAGACAGGCCGTGCTGCTCCAAACATCGTTCGCACTGTCCGTGCGGATACTTGTCGTGCTGCAAACAACCCCATTTCCTGACTCAAGATACGTGATGTGGCTGTACGTTCCTGCAAGGCCGACCTGACAACATGTCTGTCCTCTCGGACGTTAATGGCGGGAGACCGTTGAGATCCAGCTTGGCTTTCAGTAAGACCCTCCTGAACCCATCGATTCCATATTCGAGTGACAGGCGTTGGATTCCGACCAATGCGAGAAGCAATATCGCTGAACGATAAACGGCACTCTCGATAGGCCACTATCTTGCCGCTATCGAATTCCGACACGTGCTGGCAGCCATTTCTCCTTCTTATACGAGGCATAACACGATATTCTCACAAACAACCAACATTCAAATGCGATTTCCGAATGAGAAACCCACTGCGTATCTTTCCTTATAAACAGAGTTTGAGATGCCGTTTCTCCCTCCTGTGTCGTTCGATTGCGCTTAAATGCATATCCCAGCATCTTCTTCCTTCATGCGAATTTGACGTTTGTATCATCCCTCCTCCATAGTGTTGCAATTTTCATGGCCAGCAGAGTATATATATATATATATATATATATACAGTCGAACCTCCATATATCGAAGTAGCAAATTTCCGGAAAAAATTTGATATATAGAAATTTCGATGTATAGAATTTAGCATAGTTTTATCATAATTCTCCTTTAAAAAAAGTTAAAGCTAATTTTCGTATACGAAACTCCATTTCTAATTTATATACGAATCCCATTAAATGAAAGTTAATAACTAAAAAATGAATTAATATGAAAGATTTATTGAGTACTACATATCTTTAAAAAAAACAATAATGCAGACATTGGTTACAATGATCACAGTTACATTCTTTTTTTAAAAAAATACGAATATCTTGCTGAACAGCCAGTTTTGCGGAAAGTTCAAAGAAATGTTCCTATTTATTCAGTCCACTAAAAGGTTTGGTTTGGAGCGCTACGGTCAACTTTTTGCTACACAAAGGCTAATTAGACAGGGACCTACAGTTTAAAGCCGATTCCGAACGGCTATAAACATCCATGCAAACCTTCAGTCCACTAAAAACTTCATCAGTGACATTTTCCGCGAATTGAAGTCCACGACGTATTGTTTCAAATGCCAAAAATTAGGAGATTTTATTCTAAAGTATAATAAAATCTCCCAATTTGTCTTGAAAAAAATTTCGATGTATAGAGATTTTTCGATATACAGAAACAATTTTTCTATGTAATGAACATGGGCATTTGCTAAGAGTTCGATATATAGAAAATTTCGATACGGGGAAGTTCGGTATATGGAGGTTCGACTGATATATATATATATATATATATATATATATATATATATATATATATATATATATATATATATATATATATACTGGTGTAAGAAATTAAGAGAATTTGCAGACTTGGTCGATTATCTCTAGAACTACTGTACCGATTTTAATGATATTTGATATGTACATACATTGATACAATACAAAACAAATAACCATTCAATAATTGTAATACACACGCATGATCGTGCGTAACACTCGTTGGTGTCGGAAGGTATGAAACAGCGGTTGCAGGATAAGCAAAAAAATGGGTTAATAGATGGGTTAATAGGGCGTATAGTCCCCTCTTACAGATATACAGGTCTCGCAGCGTGATTTCATACTTGAAATAAGGCAGTTTATCATTTCCTGTGGCAATTGGTCCCACTCGTTCAGCAATGCTATTTTCATTCCCTGGATGGTTCACGGAGGGGGGTTGCGAGTTGCAATTGCCCTCTCCAGAGCGTCCCAGACATGCTCTATAGGGTTAAGGTCTGGAGATCTGGCTGGTCAATCCATCAGGCGAATATCCTCACTCTCTAGAAATTCGTCGACCAGAAGAGCTCTATGTGGCCTCGCGTTATCGTCCATTAAAATGAACTCAGGGCCAACTGCACCCCTGAAAAGGCGAACATAGGGCTCCAAGACCTCATCCCTATACCTCACACCAGTCACAGTGCCTCTTTCAAAGACATAGAGAGGTGTGCGGCCACCCAACATGATGCCTGCCCAGACCATTAAACCTCCTACTCCATAATGGTCGATTTCGCGGACATTGGAGGGTAGGTAGCGGGTCCCTGGTTCTCTCCATATGAACGTACGGCGAGAATCGGTGTTTAGGCTGAACCGGGACTCATCATTGAAGAGAACGGTCACCCATTGATCCATACTCCAATCTCTATGCTCTCTGCACCATGATAAACGGATTCTCCTGTTCGTAGAAGTGAGCGGGACGCAAACAGCAGGTCTTTTTGCAAACAACCCTCTCTCGTGAAGTCTTTTGGAAACAGTCACCCTTGATACACGGGTTCCTGTGGCTGCATACAAGTCACGAGAGAGCTGAGAAGCTGTAGCACTCCTGTTACGCCTCGCTATAATCGACAAATGGCGATCTACTCTGGTCGTCGTGGCTCTTGGACGACCTTGCCCAGGCTTTATCTCGATGGATCCGGTTTCCTGGAACTGTTTCCATAAGTTATACACGACGCTGGGCGTTAAATTGAACTCTCTACAAATTTGGACGAGATTGGCCTGCTTCTACCCTCCCCTCAATTCGCCACCTCATTCCATCATCTAAACGTTGGTGGTTACTCATTTTTACTGTTACAATTTGAAATTAATCGATTTCTGCAAAATAACACCATCTATTAACCCATTTTTTGTTTATTCTGCAACCGCTGTTTCATACCTTCCGACTCCAACGAGTGTTACGCACGATATGCGTGTTTATTACAATTATTGAATGGTTATTTGTTTTGAATTGTATCAATGTATGTACATATCAAATTTCATTAAAATCGGTACAGGAGTTCTAGAGATAATCGACAAAGTCTGCAAATTCTCTTAATTTCTTACACCAGTGTATATATATTAATTATTTCCAATGGCATAAACTAAAAGACAACTACAGCCAGTAGAAGGCCCAACACAAGAAACACAAAAAACGAAAAAATCTGCAGCATATAGTCTATGAATCCAGAAGTCCCCTGGTCTCCCAGTAACGGTCCACAAGAGAACGTTTAGTCAATGCAGGGCAATGAAACGATCACAGTTCATGACCCGTTGAAATGTTCACAGTTCATGACCCGTCCCAAGTCACAGAGTCTGCAGAAAGGACTAGAAACAATGTTGAAGAGGTGTAAATGTTCCAGGAGACAGTCATGGCCAGTAGCTAGTCTAAACTCAGCCACCATTTTATGTCTGGGCTATTTAGAGACACCAAATATTTTTTCTCTCCAAGGCTTTTGAGAAGTTCTAACGGCGAGACTCTTTTTGAACTCCTCTCTCACCGTATTTTTTATTATACGCTTTACAGTACGTAAGGGACACTGGAAGGAGATGTCTGCAAGATCAAAACACCTTTTTTGGCCAGAGAGTCAGCGATTTCATTCCCATGAACACCACAGTGTCCAGGGATCTAGTGTAAAACAATGGTCCTCTTACAGACAGATAAGCTTCGCAACAGCCTCCGACAATAAAGGACAACAGAGGACACACACGCACACACATATATATATATATATATATATATATATATATATATATATATATATTTAAATAAAAACATTATTAAACCTGACAACACCAGCACAATTCATCAACCTGAAAGATGAAGAATATAAATGACCGGGGGGAGTTGTGACCCCCAACACTCCGGTTAAACATGTTTTTGCCTAGGCAACACTCCCGGAAGTCATTCTTCATCTGCAACCTGACGTAAAGTCAAAACAAAGAAAGGAGCGATGAAATAAAAAATAAAAGATAAAGAATAAAAAATAAAGGTACTGGAACAACGTACATTAAAAACCCGATAAAGTTTAGACCAATAACTGTGGGTTATAAATCGTATTTAACATATCCAAATGATCGCTTATTGGCTATTCTTAAAGTCGTATATAAGGAACTAATTAAGGAGGGAGGTTATATGATCAGGAATAGTTTTGAGGTAATTGATAAGTTAAATAATGAAAGTGGTATTAATTATATAAAGAGTTTTGACTTCACAGATTTATTCAACACTATTAATATAAACTATTTATTTGAAATTACTAAAAATCTTTATGAAAAATATGACCTAAAAACGTACATAACATATCATCGTTATGAGACTCTAGTGCAGATGGTACTTAAAGAGACACATTTATATGACGGCACACATTTCTTCCGCCAAATACATGGTATCCCAATGGGGGGAGGATGTTCCTCAATATTGGCAGACATTTACCTCCACCATTATGAAATGGGGACCGCCTTATTGAGTGAGCTAATATATTTCAGATATGTGGATGATGTTTTAATTTGCACTAAGCACGAAGAGCAGGTCATAGATCTGGGGTTTTATCCAAAAAATCTTAGCCTTTTAGAATCTGATAAAACACCGGATGATCGAGTTGTATTTCTGGATTTGAGCTTAAGTGTTGATGAAGAGAGTAGTCTAGTGAAATGCAAAATGCATGATAAAAGGGACTATTATCCATTTACTACACAACGCGTAATGCCTTGGAATACTTGTCTAGACAGAAATGTAAAGCGCAACCTAATCATTAACTACATGCTACATATTAAACGTCTAAACTGTAGCAAATTGGAAATACAATCAGGTATAAAATCATTTGCAAACATTGCTTTAGAAATGGGTTTTCCTTTGGGATTTTTATTAAAGACCATGTGTGAATTCCATTCGATCGATAGGAAAGAATGTCTTAATCGATATTTCAGTAATTGAAGTAATAAAATGATTAGTTGGCAAGTTGCGTTTCGCACCTGTTAGTCTTTTACTGTCTATAATGTAGAGTTGCACTAGGTATGTGTCCTTGCTATTTTAGTTATAATTATAGTTCTAAATGTATATATTTGATAATGCTTAGAGTATTGTATGTAGATATTTCGATACTTAGGAGGTGCTTATTTGAAGTGGTTATATGTGGATACAGTTATAATTTAGTGATAAGTCTAAATATTTTGAAAAAATTATATGATGCATTGTTTATAGGTGTAGAGAATACATGGGGTTGCTGCAATGTTTTAGTGAATTGACAAATTGTTTTGAAATGGTTTAGTACTGATGAAGTAATTTAACCCAGGTTTTTAATGTACGTTGTTCCAGTTCCTTTATTTTTTATTCTTTATCTTTTATTTTTTATTTCATCGCTCCTTGCTTTGTTTTGACTTTACGTCAGGTTGCAGATGAAGAATGACTTCCGGGAGTGTTGCCTAGGCAAAAACATGTTTAACCGGAGTGTTGGGGGTCACAACTCCCCCCGGTCATTTATATTCTTCATCTTTCAGGTTGATGGATTGTGCTGGTGTTGTCAGGTTTAATAATGTTTTTATTTAAAATATTGCAGCTTACGGTTGAGCAGCCTAGCGCCATAGTAAGTTTGCCATTGTTCAATAGTTTGATTTCGTGTTATACTTTTGTAAACATATATATATATATATATATATATATATATATATATATATATATATATATATGTGTGTGTGTGTGTGTGTGTATATATATATATATACACTGCTCGCCACCCAAATTGCAACACCAAGAAAGACAAGAGATATCACAACAAAATTTATTTTGTAGATAACATGTTGACCAAGTATCAAATGATTAAATTTATAGACTTCTGTGAAGTTTGGTTACTGCCAAAATCAGTAGCCAGATTAGCCGCCATTGTTGGAGATCACCGCTGCCACAGGCCTCGGCATTGATTCAAAGAGACTTTGGATGAGTTCTTGGGGTACAGCAGACCAAGCAGCTTCCATACGTTGCCAAAGTTGATCTGCTGTGGCAACTGGGGATGGAATCTGGGTCAATCGTAGAGCAACCATGGACCACATGTTTTCTATCGGCGAAAGATCCAGAGAGCGAGGCGGCCAGGGAAGCAATTCAATCTGGCGATTGACGAAGAACCGTTGGACAATGCGTGCCACGTGTGGTCGCGCATTATCCTGTTGAAATATGGCTGTGGGCAAGCCCTGAAGGTAAGGAAGGACAACTGACTCCAACACCTCGGAGATGTAGCGCTGGCTGTTTAAAGTAACGGCAATGCGTACTAGAGGTGTGCGAGAGTGATATCCAATGCCGCCCCATACCATAATACACGGTGCAGGACCAGTGTGGCGGTGCATAACGCAACTATTCAGTATCCTCTCTTCACGGTGTCTCCAGACTCGAATGCGACCATCGTGGTGCTGCAGACAGAAGCGTGACTCGTCTGTAAAGACAATTTCATTCCATTCTGCCGTCCACATCCTTCTGTCATCGCACCATTGGCGGCGGAGACGTCTGTGGTTCTGCGTCAAGGGTAGACAAAGCAATCGACGTCTTGCGGACAGACCACTCTGCTGTAAACGGCGTCGAATGGTACGCGCAGACGCTGGATGATGCGTTACAGACTGCATGTGCTGTGCTATTATTCGTGATGTGACTGAGCGATCCGTCACTGCCATGCGCACAATTTGCCTGTCATCACGTGAAGTGGTGCGCTGAGGTGGATGCGATCGAACACGGCGGTCCGTCGTACCCTCCTGCATCCAACGATCACATATCCGCATTACAGTTCTTTGGTTTCGTCCAACACGACTACCGATTTCCCTGAAAGATAATCCACAATCTCGGTAGGCCACTATCCTTCCTCTGTCAAACTCTGATACTTGATCAAAAGATGATCGCTGTTTTCGACGAGGCATAATTGATCGTTTTTTTGAAAAAACCACAAGAAAAACACAATTGCCGAACTTGAAATCGTCGAAATCTTCAAGCCTTAAATAGCGCTTTGAAGTGGCGCCACAGGCGCGCGTGATGTGCGTCTGCGAGGAAATTCTAATCATTTGCATATCTCACCTCCGCTAATGCATGTAGTAAATTTCATGTTATTTGCATGTTTCCTTCAGGGTGTTGCATTTACAGTGGCCAGCAGTGTATATACTATATACACTGAAGTGCCACTGAATTAGGGATAGCAAAGCCTATGCAAATTGTGTAGCGCTGCGCATCATGTATGAGCATGTGAGGGCGCTGTGGTAACTGCATATATAGCGCGTACTGTGGTTGTTCTGAATTAGTTGCTTGAATTGCCAGTATGGGTAAACTACCTGATTTAGACGCCTTCGATCACGGACAAATCGTAGGTGCGCGACGCATGGGCCATTCAATTTCCGAAATCGTCAGACAGCTAGGATTTTCAAGGTCGACAGTATCAAGAGTATACCAAGAATACATGGATGATGGAAAAAAACTAGCGATCGGGCAAACTGCAAAGGACAATTAGCCTTGACAGTGCGTGGTGAGAGACGGCTCAGGCGTATTGTACGTAGCCAGCGAAGCCAAACATTAGTTCAAATTACCACCCAGTTTAATGACGGTGCCAGTCGTACAGTCAGTAAACGGACTGTGCAACGCTCGCTTCACCGTATGGGTTTCGGAAGCCGTCGACCTACGAGAGTACCATTGCTCTATACGCGCCATCGGGCTGCACGTCTTGCCTGGGCAAGAGAGCACAGAGACTGGAGTGTAGAGGACTGGAAACGAGTAGCATGGAGTGATGAGTCTCGATTCCGACTACCTAACGCCAACGGGAGGCTGAGAATATGGCGTCAGGCTCATGAAGCCATGGATCCTGCATGCCTGGCTGGAACTGTACAAGGGCATGGTGGCTCAATCATGGTCTGGGGCCTTGGCATGGATGCCACAAGTCCTTGGTAGATGGCCGGAGACAGATTGTACCAGATGTTTAAGCAACGGTCACGCAAATCCGAGATATTGCGAATTGGTGATCTTTGAACTCTGAGCTGCCGTCCCATGACATCCCAGATGTGTTCTATCGGATTGAGATCCGGTGAGTTAGGCGGCCAGGACATTAACTGGAATTCAGCATCATGTTCCTGGAACCACTCCAACACAATTTTAGCCTTGTGACACGGGGCGTTGTCCTCTTGGAACATTCCATTTACAGCTGGAAAAACAGAGGCCATGTAAGGGTGCAACTGGTCCGCAATGATTTTCAGATACCCTGTAGCATTCATGGTCTGCTCTACCACAACCACGGGTCCCAGAGACGCCCAAGAGAACGTCCCCCAAAGCATAATACCGCCACCACCGGCATGTGTATGACCTACTGTACATTGAGGGAGGAACAGTTCGCCTGGAAGACGGCGTATCCTGACACGGCCATCGGCGTGATGAATGACAAACCGTGATTCATCTGACCAGGCAACTCTTTCCCACTGATCCATGAACCAGTCGCGATGTTCCCGGGCCCAGCGCAGGCGCAGTTGGCGATGACGCTTGGTCAGCAAAGGCACACGAGTGGGACGTTTGCTGCGTAGCCCCATATCCAACAGTGTCCGCTGAACAGTGTGCTGCGATAGTATTCTACTTGGCCTTGCATTGTATTGGGCTGTCAGCTGAGCCACTGTCTGGCTCCGGTTTTCCTTCACCATGCGAGACAGTCTCCGACGACCTTTTTCTTTGATAGCGTGTGGACGTCCAACATCATGTCGTCTACTGCTGGTTTCACCGTCATTCATCCACTTTGCATAAGTACTAACAACTGTAGGTCGCGAACAACCCACGAGTCGTGCAGTTTCAGAAATACTTGTTCCGAGCCTTCGAACCATTACAATCTGCTCTCTATCAAAGTCGCTAAGATTCGTAGCCTTTCCCATCACACACAGAAGTAAGTGAAAGAATGATTCTTCAGACTCTCCAGCAGCAGTTAAATACCACTTGCACCAGATCACATGCCTTCCACGTCATCCAGGCGAATTCATTGCAAAATGTAGGGGTGGTCATAATGTTTTGGCTCTTGAGTGTATATATATATGTGTGTGTGTGTGTGTTAGTTAAGATCATTCGGACCACAACAGCCAGATGGCGGCACCTGACAGTGCAAAGGACTTTCATCTTAACCGTAACTGTTCTAAGAAAGCGCACCGAGAAAGACGTAAGATAATGTGTGGAGCAAGCGATGAAGTCGCAACGACGTGTAGCTCCTAAAAAGTTGCTATAACGCGGCAACAACGCTGTTATTGTTTGTAGCAAGAATGCAATATGTTCAACGTAACCTTTAATGTAATATGTTCAACGACAGATATGTTTCATCTGTGTTTTTGTAACTGTCCTCAATTAAATGTTTGTGTTTCGTTAGCTTTTGGTTTAATGCATTAACTTAACACACCCCCACATTACTAATTATATATATATATATATATATATATATATATATATATATATATATATATATATATATATATATATATACTAGCGGACCCGACAGACGTTGTCCTGTTTAAATTTAAATTTAAATTTAAAAAAATAAAATAAAATAATAATTAAAAAAATAATAAATAAAAGCTGAAATAAAAAAACCTTAAAAAAATGCTGAAATAACAGGTCTAGCAAAATTTAATCTACTCTGCGTTCGAACCGGGGTCGATAGCATGGTACTTGCGCGACCTACCGAATGCGGTACGATGACACGGTGTTCTACTGAGTAAAGTTAAACTTATTCGTCATTCGAAAGTTGTTGTGGGCTGGTGATTATAAATTGCAGAGGAGTTTTTAGTCAGAAATAAGTTAGCAGGATAGAAGCTTAGTCTTTAGCTCTTCAATAGACACAATTATATAGGCGAGGGCGATTGCAGTAGCGATTAAAAAAGATCTCGTGTCACTTAGCGTGGTTGATTCGAATTTTCCATCGCGTGTCGAGAGTATGAATATGCCGTTGGATCTGATGTATTTTAGAGTATAAAATCTGACTTGAAAGATTATTATTTTCATTTATTATTCTGGTTTAATATATGACTTGAAACTTTTTGATTTTATTTATTTTTATCTTTTCGCTCGCTGTTTGCTAACTAAACCTAACGTGGACGGCATTATACATAGGGCTGATTCCACAAACTGTAACAGCTTCCATTTACCGGACGCACCCCCTTATAAATTGTTGGTTTTTTATTAATTAATTAAAAATATAAAAACATTTTCTATCGGATCAAATTGTGAATCTAAACCATTCTCGATTCAACTTAATCGCACACACAAAATTTCATAAAAATCAGTCCAGTCGTTTAGGAGGAGTTCAGTTACATACACACGGACAGAAGAAATATATATATAAGATATATATATATATATATATATGTATATATGTGTATATATATATATATATATATATATATATATGTATATATATGTATATATATGTATATATGTGTATATATATATATATATATATATGTGTATATATATGTATATATGTGTATATATATATATATATATATATATATATATATATATATATATATAAAGTAACAGTGGTAAATGTCGTGGAGTCCGTCGGCATCACGTGTGTGTGCGGCCTCCAGACGAATCTATGAAACATACAGCCATGAAATTTGGCACACGGGTAGTGCAGACTATGGAAAAGTGCACCTCGAAGCCCGAATTTTAAATTTTATCCTAGAAAATTTTTTATTTTGTTTTGTGGGATATTTTATGTTTTTTTAACTTCAGATTAGGATATCTCGGCAAAATATGATCGTAGAATTTTGATCTTTTTACAATCTAAGACTACAGACATTTCTCCTTCAAACAAGACCTCATTTGTTAAAAAATAATTTAAAACAGACTAATATTTTCATCAAAATATTAAACCCTTTTTTTTCGAGAAATTTACGCATTTTGAGGATCTACGGTCGATGCTCTTCGAGTTTTTATCTTACAAAGAAAATATTTACATCATCTGGAAGATGAAAGATTTTTCTTTCACATAAACCTCATTTCAACTCTCTATCTTAAAATTTTGATTTTTAATTGAATTTTAAAGAACGATACTTGAACACAAATTTTCTACGCGGTTCTTCAAACGCGGTAGGAAGAACAGCAAATTCTCCCCTTGGGTTGTAAACAACGATAACGGAATGTTTTAAATCTCATGGGGAGGAGGACTATTTGCAGGAAGTCGAATGAACTCTCATTATATTGTCAATCGTATGATGGCAATGGAATGTTTGAAATCTCATTGGGGGGGGGGGACTGTTTCCAAGCAGTCATCTGGTGGACGGATGGCTTGCGCGTAGCTAGGTGAAGCCCGGCTAGTATTATAATAAACGTCTGCCTGGGCTGCACGTCTTTCCTGGGCAAGAGAGCACAGAGACTGGAGTGTAGAGGACTGGAAACGAGTAGCATGGAGTGATGAGTCTCGATTCCGACTATAACGCCGACGGGAGGCTGAGAATATGGCGTCAGGCTCATGAAGCCATGGATCCTGCATGCCTGGCTGGAACTGTACAAGGGCATGGTGGCTCAATCATGGTCTGGGGTGTTTTTTCGTGTCCCAGATTGGGATCTTTGGTGCGTGTACCAACCTCCCTCAATGCAATTCGGTACGTAGAGTTGCTGGGTGATCACCTCCATTCGTTTATGCTGTTCTGTTATCCGCACGGTAATGGAGTTTTCCAGCAAGACAACTGTACCTCTCACAAGTCGCGGTTGGCTACTGGCTGGTTGGATGAGAATTCCTCTGACTTCTCTGTCATGAATTGGCCACCTAGAAGCCCAGACTTAAATCCTATTGAGCATCTTTGGGATGTTTTGGAACAAGGCGTGAAAGGCCATCACACAGCACCAAAGAACCTTACTGAATTATGGACAGCTTTAGCGAATATTTGGCAAGCCATCCAAATGGAACGTTTCCAGAAACTTTCCAGAACGTTGAATCTAAGCCTCGTCGTGTGGCAGCCGTTATCAAGGCCAGAGGAGGCCCAACTCGTTACTAGGTAGGTATCCCTAATTAAGTGGCACTTCAGTGTATATATATATATATATATATATATATATATATATATACTCATGGACAAAAAAATTAGCGCACCAAGAAGGAGTTGTCAAAATGAAACGAAATTTTATATACGTAATGACTACTTTGATATAAGTAAATGATAAGAAAATCAAAGAAAAGGGATAATTTATTTCTGAGAAAAAGGCAAAAGAACGGAGGAGTTAATACTCCGTTGGACCCCCTCTAGCGCGAATGCACGATGCGATACGATCGGGCATTGAGTCATACAAGTTCTGTATGATGTCTTGAGACATTTCGTTCCATATTTGCTGTAACCTTGCCTCTAGTTCGTTCAAAATCGTGAGATGCCCAACTCGTCGTCCCAAATGATCCCAGATATGCTCGATTGGAGACAAATCTGGGGATCGGGCAGGCCAAGGAAGGGTAGTAACAGTGCGGAGACAGTCTTATGACACCCTTGCCGTAGGAGGCCGAGCATTGTCTTGTTGAAAAATGGCTCCTGGGAGCCGTTGCATGAGTGGCAACACATGTGGTTGCAGGATTTCATGAACATACCGCTGGGCTGTCGTGGTGCCACGGAACAATACTAGGGGTGACCGTGTATTGTAGGCAATGGCACCCCATACCATCACACCAGCTGTGGGAGCAATGTGTCGCTGTACAGCAAAGGCAGGATTGAAGCGTTCACCACGGGCTCTCCACACACAAACACGATTGTCATCACTGCCGAGATTGAATCTGGATTCGTCGCTAAACACGACCTGGTTCCATTCCGCTGCAGTCCAGTGTCCTCGTGCGCGGCAAAACTCCAAACGGAGGCGTCGATGGGTGGGCATCAAGGGCAGCACACGTAATGGGCGCCGCGATACCAACTGTCCTTCAGCCAGGCGCCTTCGTATGATTCGAGAAGACACAGAGGCCCCTAGTGAAGGTGCTACCTGTGCCTGGATGGCGGCCGATGAAGCAGTTGGCTGTACGCGTGCATTTCTTACGATGTGGCGGTCTTCTCGACGACTGGTCTGTCGAGGGCGTCCTGAGCCTGGTCTTCGTGTACATGACATCTCTCGAGTCCACTGGTCCCAACACCTCCTCACAACACAATCAGAGCGGCCTAATTGACGAGCTACTCGCCTAGCTGACCACCCAGCTTCCATCATCCCGACGATTCTCCCCCTCTCAAACTGCGACAACTACTTATATTGTCTTCGAACACGGCGTAATGGCATGTCTATCTCAGCTCTTCCTTTGTAAATGATTCAGCACACTCAAACAAGCTTTGGTTACCTGTTTTATACTCCACAGAGTACGATGTTCAATGCCCTCTACCGGCTATACGCAATGCGCAATCACGCTGCATTTCTAATCATTTGCATATCTCCCCGACATGTACCTTCATTGCAAGTTTCGTTACGATCCCGCAATTATTTCTTGGTGCGCTAATTTTTTTGTCCATGAGTGTATATATATATATATATATATATATATATATATATATATATATATATATATATATACTTGCGTTTCCTCTGCTGCATCTTGTATAATACGGGAAATGCTCGAAGGGCCGCCCACATCGATCAGTGTTTAGGATCCGGAGCTTGGCCACAGGCTCAAAGTCTCTCCAATGTGTAGACGTTCCTGTGCTGTTCCTGTATAGGTAGTAGTGCTGGTTCACATTTATGGTGTTCCTATCATCAAGTAGCAAACAATTTCGTGGTGTGGATGGACGAATATTCCCAAGACAAAATACCTACCACGTAGGAAAAAAAGAAATGATCGGAAGGAGCGCACATGCAAATTTCGCTTCTCTAAGGAATAGGAGGCGCGATATGAAAGTAAAACGAACGTTTCAGCTTTTGAAACATATTGCTGATTTTTAAGACAATAAATTTAATCAGTAGAAAAATGTCAAAAGAAGAACCTACAATCAAAAAAAACCTGAGAAATAGACTGATTTTCAAAATTTCGAAATTTCTGTTCGTCATTTTTTTACAACGCATTAAAGAAAAAAATATATGTCTCTTGTAATCACTCTTTTTTAAATGTCATTTTAAAAATATGCAGAAATTAAAATAATGAAAATATTACACTCTGCCTTTATTAATTTACTTTGAGATAGCAAAATTAATTTTTAAAATATGCATTTCGAAAGTGTGATTAAAAGAAAAAAGAAAAAAAAAATTCCCCAACATTTAGTTACAATAAGAATTATGATGGCTGAGGTGACCTGCAGCAAAGCCTTAAAATACAACTAGCCGCATGACGTCTCGATGATGACTATACATCGCTAATATTTTATGGACAGATATGCTGCGTACCGTTTCAACCCCCTAACCGCCTTAAACAATCACCTACGAACTTAGTCTCAAGTAACCTACAGCAGGATGCAGTGCCGCGCACATATGAGTCATATTCTCCAGCCTTACATTTCTTTTTCTTCCACAGGTTATCTCCTAATAGGATTAACATTTATGATGCTTTTCCTGGCAGTGCTTTATGATATACCTCAGTTAAACTTCGGGATGTTCTTCCTGATGAAAAGTGATGGTACATCAGATCCAGAGAAAATGCGCTTGCATCCATCGACTGGATTATACGGTCCGAAATACACGCAACATATCGATGAGCCAACGATTCGACATGTGAAAGCGGTGCCACATCCACAGTCATCTTCTCCGGAAGATAATCCTTAGCATGATTATCATCACACGGATCTCAACTATTAAATTTTTCAGATGCACATACAGACTTCGTTAAAATCGTGGAATTCAATGATGCTGCTTATTGTGATGGGGAAACATATCTTTGATAGTGAAGAATAGTGTCAACAGAGAGAAGTCTGTAAAAGGGGTCCACAGCGAAAAATAATAGAAAACCTGTTTTTTCCTTCAAAGATTGAACTTAAGTGGCAACATGAGGATTATGGTTTAAACTAATAAAATAAATTATATCAACATTTTAAACACGAAATACACAGAATATTAGTAAAGAATCCTTTGAGGAGTCATGACTCTGTAAACTTATTAAGCAGTGATTCGCAGCATCGAGAGAAAAAGGCTGGTCCTATTTTTCAAAGCAAAGCAAAAACGAATTTTAAGGTCATGTTTAATCGAAACAAATTATTTTTAATCGTCTTATCTGAAACCCTAACTCTTACCTTATCCTTAGTTTAAAAAATATGTTGCTTAAATATGATAAATAGCAATGGTTACGTGATATAAAAAAATGAAAACCTGCTTGTGTGTTCATATAATACCGATTTGTCAGCCTTAATGTGTGCAAATTTTGCACGTCATTCAGTCTTTCAAGCCATACTTCCTCATTGAAGAGTGTAACATAATGTAAAATATACAAATATAGATTTACATTAAATAGTGGATTACACGAAACATAAAAATTTAATTTCAATAACAGCGATGTAAAAAAAAAAGCCAAAAAAAATATCGCTCACTGTAGCAGTGAACTTTGATGCAATTAGACAAAATAAGATGAAAATGTATTTATACAAGATGTATTTTAAGAAATAGAAGGAAAAAATTGTTTTTACTAAATGATCATACTGTTTTTATTTACATAAAGGAATTAGTATATACTTCCACAAATGCACTATACTCAAGCAGCTGTATGAAATTTTGTGCAGCCATTGCAACATACTACTTAAACCATGAAGAATATTTAAATGAAAATTTAAATATATAATATTCTAATCCACAGCTGAAAATATGTTTCACAGTAATACAGAAGTTGAAGTTGAGGATGGAATAGATATCTTTAAGTTTTATAGAATACTTAACTATTTATCTCAATTAAGTGTGTAACTGTAGGCAACGTTAGAAAAATTAACGTGTTGAACATAATACACGTAAATGGAAGTTAAAGAATTTAATGAATTTTGATATTTTCTGGACAATACTTTCGATTGATCACTGGAAGAAATGAGTAACCTGGATCAATGATGTATAAATAAAAAAAGCTATCACGCATATAACACCTATAGAGCAAGTACATGTATCAGCGTTACTCAATATTAACATACAGTAGAACAGTATTCTTGGGAAGAGTACAAAAGTTAATTTCTAATGATTATTCAAATTTAAAAAGGGGAAAGAAATTAGAGCTTGAGAAATGAAAGAATGGAAGTAGACGTGATAAGTCCTCAACCCTATAGCCTCATCTCATGAGGAACGAATCTCAGTTGAATGCGTTCGTCTACAAAATATGATTTATTATCTCCCATTTGTTACTGCATGAATGATTGCACTGTAAAATAAATAATTATATTCTGGACTTAAAAATGCTGCCACACCGATGACAGCTATTTCACAGTTGTTCCTAATCAAGGCATATGTAATCACTTTTTATCAGTAATTTCTCTTTCCCTGATTAATTTGAGATGTGCAGCAGGCTCGATTCTGCTTTTGTTATATATTATTCATATCTGAATGCTGTACTGTTTTAAATGTTAGAAGCATATGAATTGGTGTTGTAACTTTTTCCATATAATCTATAACAGTTGATGTTGTTCAAAAAATTTTCAAAGTTTATAGCTGTTTAATGGAACTGTAATTACCTAGTAAGTATTTATTTATAAAGTAATTTATATGCTATGAAGCATGCACTGTACAAACATTTATTAGCGATAAGTTGCTTCTTCAAGAATTTACAATTTTATGCAATAAGAAACGGCACATCGAATCTCATATGAGAATTTTCTTCCACACTTTCCTTTTTAATATTTAATTTAACAAAGGAAATATATATATATCTATATCTATATATATATATATATATATATATATATATATATATATATATATTATTAAATAAATCTCCGCATTCTACCACAAAATGTATTGTTATACAGAAATATTTCTGTAACTGTTACACAGATGAATTTAAATACTACCACATCAATATCATTAATATATTGCATACGTTGGGAAAGTGATACTCATTGCATAATGGATGGATGTTATTATGTTAAGCTTATTCGACACTTTAAAACAGAGTTTCTATGCCAGTTCAATTTTTTTAAATTCCTCCAATTTGTCAATATTCTAGACATTTATTTGATGGACTCTTTGTAAAGGAAGATGAATACCTAGATTTCTGATAGGGAGGAGCAAAGCATGATATACATACCCAAAGAAATAAATCCCAGAAAACCTAGTACATGAACCTTATATTAGCGAGAGTTAAGATGCAAAATGTTTGTTCCAAGGAAGAAATTTAACCTTAGGTTTCTTTCTCCAAAGTTTTACTGCTGTTTCCCAACTTTCCCCTTCATACAACTCATAAATGCTATAAGATAACCATCTATTTTTTTACAAACATTAAGAATTTCTTTATTGATGGCATTTGTTTCTTTCAGTAATCTTTGAATATTTCTGAATTTTTCCAAATGCATAACAACTCTGTTTATAAATTTAAAACTCAAAAAGCTAGAGATCTTTTTACAATCCCTAAAACTATTCAGTAAGCTAAACTTTGTTTCAGCTACCCGGGTGCAACATACACCCTTCATCCATTTATGGCATTATGAAACAAGGAAAACTGTTAGGAAATGAAACACTTCCCTATAAATCCCGTTGCATTTTGACTTATAAAATATTGTCTTCCATGGAGCACAGAAGTAACAGAGAATCCCTGATACAAATAAAAAATCTAAATTTAGAAAGTAAGTGTTACGAGTAAAGAAATTATAAAGTAAACAGATAATGCTATTTAATTAAAATTATAAGTCAGAGATAAGGTACAAATAACTCATAGTAATATAAATTATGACTACAAAAACTTAAAAATAAAACTTCATGTAACAAGGTTGTATAATATGCAAGTGATGAAAAGAAAACTGAATATAAAGAATAAAAATCCCTTACAGTGATAGAAATTAAATATTGCCTAGAATAAAATTAAAAATCATAAACTGAATGGAGAAAATTAATCTTATAACAAAGAACTATGGTAACTTTTACTATAAATAATTTATAGATAAGGAAATATAACATACTAGAAAATATAGTTAATAAATATATGCCTATATATACATTAGTCATACACGTATATATGAGTGCATCTGATGTATGTATAAATACAAACTGCTGAGAATCTGTGCAAAATATTAATTTTTTAACACTTAATGAAAATGGAACTAGATGATTACACCAAGCAACATTTGATTGCTGTATCATTTACAAAAGTTTTATCATGTACAGTCAAAATGTTTAACATGGAATTGATAATGTATACAACAAAAAAAAAAGTTTTAGCCTCTTATAAAAAAGAATATTTTTCCATACATATTTTTTCTGTTTATGACAAATGCAAGTGAAAAATTGTTTAATGTGATAATGTTTTCTTCACTTAAAATAAATGTATACTTTTTATATGTGAGTATGAATGAATTTTACATACATACCATTAAATGTAAAGATTCACTGTATGAATGTGACTGAAAAACAATGAAAACAGTATGTACATTCAAATGCATGTGTATATCCTCCTAAGACCCCTTATCCACTGAAGCGATATTGTTATTACTAAACCTTTTTCCTGCATGGGAGCCATGTGATTATATTTTAGAACAAGTTTCAAAGATAAGTTGTATGCATTCAGACACAGCCAAAAGCTTTTCATTTGATAAAAAAATATAAAAAAATAAGTATTCTATTTTAATAATTGGTCTTAGGGTATTAATAGGGGTCTTAGAAGGATATATATGTACAAACATGCATAATAAAAATTAAGAGTAATATTTACATATAAATGCAAAATAATTATTCATAACTTGTTGAACAAATATACATCAAACATTTATAAACACTAGTTATCACTAGAATTAATATATTTCAAGTGATAAAAGTAATTTGTCTTTGACTAATGTGTTATAATCCACTTGTACTTATCCATCACCTAATTCTTATTTTTATCAAATACACATATTTATGATTGTTTTATTTAAGGTTATTCATATATAAGCACTTTCTGTATCTATGTGTATAATTTTATTGGAATTTCCTTGAACCAAATCTATATTTCATGTTAAGCATTTTCTGCTGGATTTATGAATTTTTTGTTATTTAACTTTACATTCTATACTTAATACTTTACTGTAGTTACAAGTTTTCAAATACCTCTGTGTTGTTCATTGTTGGAGATGTATGATGTATTGCTTTCATGTGCAATTTCCATTCAAAGGTTATTGTGATACTGCAAAAAAGTCATTTTAGATTATGAAGGTTTGTAATTTTTCTTGAAAACAGACTATATTTCAAAATGCTCTTGATGTTCAAATAAATGTGGATAACATTAAAAAGATGTATTCAGTTGCAATGGAAGCCAATGTGAAAATTCATATTTATGCTTGAAAATAAAATTATGATAAGTTATGATCCTGTATGCTGAATTCCCCCCAAAGTAAAAAAAAGTTATGAAAAAAAATTACAACAACAAACAAACATAAAAATAAGCAGAAGGAATCTTTTCAACATATATCTTTATGTCAAAGAGCTATAAATAATACATGAACAGAATAAAAGTTCTTAAGTACAAAATCACATTATTCACCATATTATACATTCATATCACAAAAATACATATTTAAATACATCTTGTAGGATTACAAAATATGGACATATAAACAGCAGAATAAATTTTTATATTGTCTCAAGAACAAATTTCACTATCATAACACATTTATATACACAGACATTATATATTTTTGGTTTAAATGTACTATAAAAAATATAAATAAATAAAGCACTAACTTACAGATACACTTTGAGATCATGACTGAATACCAATAAACAGTTCATCCAACAAATGAAGTTCTATTCAGCTTTAAACCCTCAGGAAGAAATACTTATAATTTGAAGATTATAACAGAAGATAAAAGAGAATTATTTAACCATGTGCTTGATTGCACTAAATACAAATATGCACATGGGAAATACATACCTGCATCAATATTTTGTCTGCATTTCACACACACTATAAAGCTATTTGCTGCTAGTACAGTAGACATTACAGTCCATGTTTTCTACTAATTTGTTCTTTTTATTTCATCAGAACTATGTTCAAGTTATAATACTCAGATACAAACACATAGCTGTACACACAATTCCACCTCAAAAGGCAATATAGGAACACTCTTATTCCTATTCATATGTCCTTAAAACTAATTATACAGAATTAAGAACAAAAATGAAAGAAAAAAAATCATGATTTAATTTAAATTTTTGTCATGACAGTAAGACTAAACTCATTTACTAGTGGTGTGCCATTATTATTTTTCTTTTTAGTATGCATTTTTTAAATGCTTACACCAAAGTACAACCAAAGCCTCTTAGCATCTAACTGAAGATTTGTCATCACAATCTTCATCATTATTTCACCTTTTTAGAACCTGTTTCAGGTGTTTGGAAATCCTAAATAAGTCATCAAAGGACATATTATTTGCAAATTGCTCCATTGTAAGTATAATCCTTTCCCATGCTAATATAAAGAATATCTTATAAAATCAGTCTGCAGCCAATAAGTTGCAATATTCATGAAGCTTTTAATTGATATAAATTGCAATAGAGCCCAAAAACTAATTGAAGATTGTGTCAAACATACTATTTAAAACAGAAATTGACTATTTTATTCAAAAGATCAGTGAGAAATCTTAAATTCCAAATATAAGATATCTAATTTTACAAAAATTTTAAAAATTCTGTTACTAAAAGTGAGAAAAATAGGCATGTATGATCAATCATGCATGTAGCAAAATTAAAATTAATTTGTATCTTCCTCTTCAGCATGTGAAGACTTTCTTGGCAGTATACCAAATTGCTCCCCAATTGGTGAGTAATCTACAACTCATTCTTTAAAATATTCATCCTTTCAAATTTTTCATTTCATTCTGAACCCAACGGTGGCTTCAAGGGGGGGGGGGGGGCATTAGGGGCAATTGACCCTCCCAAAAAAATGCCTGGCGAATATTTTTTTCATTGCCTAAAATTATATAATCCTAGACCCAATACTAAATGAGCTTCAATTTAAAATGAAAGGATGTTTATTTCTTATATATATATATTATATACAGTGGAATATCCATCTATCGTTTTTCAAGGGACCGATTGAAATGAACGATAAATGCGGGAAAATGATAGATGCGGAAACATAACAAAGAAATATGATCTTTAGGACTGGATAAAATGAACGACACATACGGAAAAATGATGGATCCGAAAACGATCGATCGAGATTCCACTGTATATATATATATATAACCCTAAGAGCCAACATTCCCCCCCCCCCTTCCAAATCACTGAACTGGAGCTACCACTGTCTGAACCTTGCTTTTTGCAAAAACATCTAATCATGAAATCCAGGACTCACATGGCCCTTAATAACATTTATTCAAAGCCCATGAAATATTTAGATAGTTAATAGATACTTTTTACTTTTTTTTACCAGATTCCAGAGCTAAATGGAAGATTAGAAAACCCTTTAAGTCTAGTAATAACAAATTCTTATTTTACTTGCTCATACTCATATATGTAACATAAATGACAACATGGATTTACTTTGTACAGCATCATGTCTAACTGAATACATGTTCAAGAAAAATGTTCACATTTTAATTATATATATGTGAGAATTCATCTTTTAATAACACAAACTCACTGAGATTACAATAATTTGCATAAATATGTTAAGTTTAATAGGTCAGGACATAAAAATTAAGAGATTAAAAAAAGAAAGAACTTTACAGTGAAACATCAAATAAAAAGTTTATACTGATGAAGATGACTGAGAAAATCTTAATATAAAATTGTTTCTTTGCAAAACATAAAACTCAAATACAATAGAATGACCCTTAAGAAGACAAAAATATTAAAAAAATCATTACTAAAATATATAAGTAATCACGACTCAATACACCTCCTTAAATTTTACTACAGTTAAATAAAAAATTAGTTACTCCCAATTAACTATTCATCCTATATCATACAACAAAGCTCAGAAGATAAATTCTAAAGGATTTATATTTGTAAGAAGTATTTCCCACAACTGATGCCAGGCCATTGACCATCAGGAAACGAGCTCTCCAATACTTTTTAACAATACAGTCCAAATCATTTAGTGCAGAACACTCATCCAGATGAGCAGCAGTCATGTCTTGTCCAGAGTCACACAAGACACAATCAGATGAATTAGTCAAATTAAAACAAAACAAAGGGACATTAAGACAATCGTATCCGGTCAAAAGAAAAAATGAAATATTCATATTCTATTCTTATAGCCCTTTCATTTCATTATGAATCATAAATTTACTAGACTTCATAACAAATTTTACCAAAAAACATATCTTATTAAAGAAAAGATTTATTTTATACTTGCACTTTCATGCATGTAGAAAGGGACCAAAACTTTTTATCTCTAAATCTGAATGCATGTAAACAGCAGGTTAGACTAAATGAAATTACTTGATACTTCCCTTTGCCTAAAACAGGAAAATAAATTCATTAATTTACTGTACATTTTATTATCATTCTAAATTACAGATAAAGAGAATCTTCAAACAATTGTTTCATAACATGGCTTCCCATATTGCTGAAGATAGGTCCTGGAGTGTGCTTTATACATCTCACTGTGTCACGGATTCGCCCTGTGCAGCTGCAGTGGCCGAGTTTACACTTTTGACTGGACATAAATAAAGGGGCACTAGCCCCTTTGTTTCATTTTAATTTGACTAATTCACATGATTGTATCTTATGTGACTCTGGACAAGACATGACTGCTGCTCATCTGGACGAGTATTCTGCACTAAATGATTTGTACTGTATTGCTAAAAAGTATAGGACAGCTCGTTGCCTGATGTCCTGATGGTCAATGGCCTGGCATTTGTTCAATAATTATCATTAATCATGTCATTTTTCTTTGGAAGAGATGATACACATCATCATTTGCACTCCTCATTTCTGAATGACTCCACAATTTCCTTGTGCATACTAAAGCAGTGGTGCACAAATAGTGGATCACGTAAAAAAGTGGAGGGGTAAAAATACTATTTCCTTTTACTTAAAAGAGGAAAATTAATTTACTGTGCATTTTGTCATTTCTCATTGGAAAAGATTTGTCACGATACACATCATCATTTGCACTCCACATTTCTAAATGACTCCACAATTTCCCCAGCAGAGGTTCGCAAACTGTGCAAAAAAGTGGAGGGGTAACAGATAGTTTGAAGCAATTTTATATCAAAATGAATTATTTAAATAAAAATATGCTTTAAATTTTTTATAATTATATATTTTCAATATATTTATTTTATATTTTAAAAAATGCATGACAGGTAATTGTTAAAAAAGGGGGCCAGATAAGTATAGTTCTATATTTTTAATGGTGAAGCAACTATGGGTCTTACTTCCTTATTAGTATAGTGTACAAAAGTTCAAAAATATAAATTTATCTCTTCATTGTATAACTATACAAAAATAAAAATACAATTTCTTTTACATATCCTATTTAGATTACTTTTATAAAGTCATTACTGATAAAGTTCTGAACTGTTCTATATACTTCAAAATTTTATATAAATTTTATTAATAATATTACAAATTTTTCTTGTAATTTTAAGTTAATAATGCTTAATCAGAAATAAAATATGAATAATGATGAGATAGATGGACTTTAACCCTTTCAGGGGCAACAACCTCCACCATTTGCACAGTGCAGATTTTTTCCCGATTTTTTTTAACCTAAAAAATCTTGAAAATTTTTCCAATTAAAGGTTGCAAAATGTTTTTACTTCTTTAAACTGATAACAGATGGCAGCACTAGCCATTTTCTGGCTAAGTTAACTGGAATATATTGAATGCAAATGAAAAGAATACTAGATTTAGGCATTCACACTGTGCAAATGGCACCCCTAAAAGGGTTAAAGTGATGTGTAAAACAGCAAAAATAACAAGATGTACCTCTAATAAACATCTGAGGTAACACATTTCTACAAAAATTAATGAAATTAAAATGTTATATAAATAAAAACTACTTGAAATTCAAATAAATTAATTAAAAAAAGGAAAAAAAATTGCTATTTTTAACTTTTTTTAAAACAAAACTAAAGCTGCTACAGCAGACAACAGCTATGTATGAGCATTTTTTTAGAATTACAAATGAAAAGTATGACATTGGTACTTACAAATTTGCTCTATTTTAAAATCATCATCAAATATGACCTAAATCTTTCACTTTCACTTAGTTTTTTTTTAAAACAAAATTTGTGCTCTTCAACAAACATTTTCTTCCAGAAAATAAAATAGAAATTTAATGCTAAGCTTTAAAAGTAAATAAATAAGACCACTGAAATTATTTAGGGGAGAAAATGGCATTTTTGAAGCTTAAGAATGAAAGACATAGTCATTTTAGGGACATTTAAAGGCCTATGGGAATAAGTGTATGCAAGTCAACTTATTCCTGAAAATAATGATTACTTAATAAAACTGTCTTCTGCATTTCAAAAGCAAGAAGTAGATCAAAGATCAAAAACATTCCTGCATGGCTCACGAAGATTTTCTATTACCATTTTCAAAATATTTAATTATCTTTTCATGTTTTTAGTTCCTGGCTGCAAGTAGCTTTAGAGCTCATACTGGTTTTTCACTTTCAACTTTGTCTTATTTATTTTCTTTCAATAAAAGTGCTGCATTCAGTGCCTAAATTGAAAGTAATTTGTTTTAATGTCCTTTACCAATATGTTTTCTGTTAATTTAAATTTATGTATTGGCTTTTTCAGCCTTTAATCTATTGTTTGGTCACTAACATTCCTTTGTTAATTATATATATATATATATATATATATATATATATATATATATATATATATATATATATATATATATATATATAGTCTTAATGTATTACAATATTTGGATTTAATTAAATAATGCTGAAAATAATATTAATGCCAAATTTAACTTACAAGATTCTAATAGTGTGTTTTCCTCCTCCACTGTCAAATTTGGTTAATGATAATACAACATAAGTAATGATAAGCAATATCCTGTTTATATTAATATACATAACCAGGATTTTTTCCCCAGTTAATTTACAATGAAAATTCAGCATTTAACTATTTTTCAAAAATACATGTATATGAGTACATTTATAAGACAAATTTTATTCACTTTAATTAAGACTAAAATTTAAAGTAAAGTCACAAAGTATTGCACAAGATAATCATTTAGATATTTTTTAAAAGTTGTTCATTAACATAACAGATATGAATAATGGCTGACTAGGAAACAAGCACACTGCATAAAAAATACTACCATCATGTCAAGTTACTTGTATATAAATGCTAGCAATAGTAAAATAGCTTATCGAGTATATTAGTATAAGTAGAGCAATAAAAAATCTTTATGAAAATAATCACATATCAAGATGATTACATTGAAGTTGTATGAAATTCTTAGTTAGAAATATAGATATTTATGAAAATACTAATATATTAACAAAATAATAATTCACATTTTAAATTTGATATCATAAAATACTAGATAAACATTCCATTTTCTATAGTCATATGCTTTTTATATTATACCCAAATGAGCAAGTTTAATTTTAGTACCTTCCATTTCTTCATTCTCATCTTCAACAACACAGTTTTCTCTGATATTAATACTAGCAACATTAAGGTTATCACAGACCTTGCTTTTAGAATTAGAGGCTTTTGATGACTGGTCTGAAAAATAAGGCTCCTTCATATAAGTAATACGTGAAGAATGTTCTGCTGATTGATGCACTACTGATGAGCTTGAATGGGGTTTAGTCTCATAATGACGGACTGCTGGATAATTTGATGCAGTACTCTCTCCAAGATAGTTCTCTTTACTGCTATATGAGTTATGTCTGTAAGAATTTGAAACAGACTGTTCATATTCCCTATCTTGACTAGTTAGATCACTTGAAGATTTTACTGACCTATCAGCATTTTCTGGCCAATTTACTTCTGACCACGTACCTCCACTTCTAGAACTACTCTGATGTAAATTATCATTATAAGCAACATCATTACCAGATGAAGTTGAAGATTCAGAGTGAGTATCAGATGGACATGATTCAGAGCAACTATCAGAAGAATCGTCTAATTCTTCAGCTTTGTGTAAAGCCACAGCAGCTAATATGTTCTCACCTTTTTGTTTAGCAACATGATACAAATCTAGAAATAGATCCTGAAATTCTAAATCAACAGCTAATAAAAATGCCTTCCTAAATTTGTGATAACGTAAAAGATGATGGAAAAAACGTCTAGCAAGATGATCCATTTTATGTTCATACATTTTAACTATTCTCTTAGGTAAAATTTCAACCCAGTCATAAAATGAGGCTAAAGCTAATTCTAAACCAGATAGATTCTGGGAGTTTAAAGGTCTCCTTAACAAAAAATTTGCAATTTTAGATAAGCACTGAAATTTGACATCACTTTTAGAGCACCAATCTAAACTCCTTAAAACTAAAATTGCGCTATCTAAACTATTAGATTTTAAATACTGGCTAATAATTTCTAAAGCTGTTACATTATGTCTAGTAATACAACCAAATGAAAATTTTACAAAAACAAAACACGATAATTCAGGATCTAATGAAAGCATACAAGTATCATTAAAGGCAGATTTTTGCCATAAAACTTTCTGCACTGAAAACTGATAATGGAAATATGAGCTTAATTCTAAAACCTCAGACTCCAAAGATGTTTTATAGCATAACTTGAAACTTATGATATTCAAAGCTGCATCAACACATAACAAATTATTGTTTCGACCAACAATTAAAGCAATACAGCTCTGTGGATGCCAAGATAAAACTTTAGGTAAAAATTCAAGATTGGTTACAATAGTTGACTTTCTGTTGGCATCATAAATCAAAAGAAGACCTTCGGAATCAGCAGCCAGTAATTTGTCTTCAGAATAACTCCAATCAAATGCGATTAAATTTCCTCTTACAGGAAGCTTTGTAGTATAGGTACACTGACACTGCCCATGAATAATTTCATGAAGACAAATATTAACAATAATTTCACCTCCTTTTTTAATTTCTTCTAAAGTAAAGAGTTGATTAGAGTGTTGCTTGCTAAAATTAGCGTGAAGAAGTTTATCTTGCACTTTTACAGAACAAAGTAATTCAATAAATGCCCCATTTACAGAATACACAAGCATGTTTACCCTGTCAGATATATCAGCAATTGGTGTCCATGGCCAAAAATCATCACCTGAATTCCTCCACCAAACTAATAAAAGATCCCTTTGGGTATTTAAAGACAGTTTTCTTTCTAAGCTCTTGCTACTATGTACATAGAGATCAAAATTTATTATTTTTGGTTCAAAACCAACTACTTTTCCTTTTTTACGACCAAAAATTTTAGATAATATAGGAGGAGATTCTTGATTGATATGTATTAATGTAAGTTTAGGTTCAGTATATGTTACATAAATACAATTTTTACACATTACTACATCTACTATTCGACTTGGAAGGAATTTTCCACATAAATTGTTATCAATCTCAACTTTTAACAAAGTGTTATTTTCATCATTAAATTCCATACTAACAATAGTTCCATCACTAAAAAATAAAATCAAAGGTCGATTTAAGTCCCATGATATGTAAAGGCACTTATACTGTCTAAGAAGTTTATCTACATATTTTATATTTCTTTTCTCCCTCCAGTAATGTTCGCATTTTGCGCATCGACTTTGAAAATATTCACTTCTTGCAGAAAAGTAATAATGATGTGGTGGACAGTTATATTTTTCACTTAGCTTAACACAATCAACATTAACTGAATGATGAAAATGAGACTGTTTTAAATTTAATAAACGTAATGATGTAAAAAATGTCATTTTCTTTATAAATATATTGGTGGAGTATAAATTTATTTAGTTGGAGTCTTCAACGAGATTCATTAAGATTAGTCATTTTAAATCTGTGCTTGATATAAGGGGAATAGACCTGCAAAACGAAATAAAGAAAATTTTAATGCAAGCAAATACTAAATTGTTACAAAAAGTAAATTCAGAAATTTAATAAATAACATTTTTTATCTTAAATTTTTGTGACAAATGCATATCTCAATTGTGAAGAGAATGATAATAATTAGGAATTCACCATACTTTAAGAGAAAATATCTTTATTTCCTTTCAACAGTTTATTTTGTAGATGAAACATGACATATTTTACTTTATCACCATATAATTATTAGTTACTTTGACAATATAGATAACAATAAATTTTACAGGACGTTTATTGATGGTTAGATTTAATTGTTGAACTATAGGATGGTTTATAAATATTAGATTTCATTAGAGATTTTACTCTATAATTTCAATTTTCCACATTTTGAAAGATTCAATGAGAATGGAGTATTTATGTTATTACTATTTTATGTATATTCATTTTCATATATATAGTGAAAGCTTTTATAAAGTTATAAGTATTGTAATTATATAGTATCACATACACTCAAACCTGTTTTTGTGCGGTATATGAAAATTTCAATCAAATTAGAACATAATCAACGAAGTTATCAATAAAAAAAAACAGTAGGTTTGATCGGCCATTTAATTTTTTTGATTTTTGATATTCCATCACATTATATACGTACTGATACTGATTTGCAAATAAAATGCAGTATTGCGTCAGCCAATTACATTACATATGTATTGAATTATATAATTGCATTGTTTAATTGACGTCTTTCAAAGTGCTTTCATATTCCTGAACCATTAAGATAAGACTCATTTCAAAGCATCAATTGAAGGTAAATTTATTTTTTTCTATTTAGATATAAATTTTTAGGATTTTTATTTTATTTTTAGACATTCTCCCTGAAAATGAATAAGGGCAAAAACAAAGCGAAGAGAAAGGCAATTTCTTTAGAAACTAAGACTATGATTTTAAAACGAATAGCAGGAGGTGAAGGATCCACAGCTCTTGGTAAAGAATTTGGATTAGGTGAATCCACTATAAGAGGCATACAAAAACATATAGGTAAAATAAATAAATCTAGTAATTGTGCCACAAACGAAAGCACTAAATGATCATTGTATTCAAGAAACATTTTGATAGAAAAAAATGGAAAAGGCGCTCATATTGTGGATTCAAGAATTAACTTAAAAATGAATCCCCATTGACGGAGAATTAATTAAAGAGAAAACTATACGGTTTTATAATCAGCTGAAGGATTTAGAGCCATCTAGTTCATTCACTCCCATTGGAAGCCTGAAATTTTCTGCAAGCAATGGCTGGTTAGTCGAGTTTTTACAACGACATGCACTTCACAAGCTGAAGATAAAGGGCAAAGCTGCAGTCGCTGATGAAACAGCCACTAAAAATAATTCTAAAGTGTTAGCAAAAATTATTGAAGATGATGGATATTGCCCGGATCAAGTATTTAATGCTGAGTATTTAATTCCTAGTTATTTCATAAGGTTTTGTGTTATTTTCTACGTGAGACTTTTTTTATCCAGTCCCTATTCACCACATAGAAAAAATACTTTTTAAATGTGTTGCAAAAAATATTTTTTATAGCTACTCGTGAAGTTTTGTGCAATTTTTTTTATACGTTTACTTTTATGCAGTCCCTATCCACTGCACAAAAACAGGTGTCAGTGAACTTGGTACCAAATATCACAATTTTTTTTAAAGCTATATCTAAATGCTATGTCCAAATCAATAATAATTATAAGACCATGATCAGAATTGATATAATATGATATTTTGAACAATGACAATTATAATTTTGATTTATAAGATGTAAGAAACTACAAGAGATGTTAAGACTAAAGATTTGTCTACTCAAGGAAAATGAAGAATAAAGTTTATACTACTCTAAGAAAAATTTTCTTCTAATACACTATCTGGCCAAAAGTATGTGGACGTCCAGTGGTATGAACTCGGAGAGTCCTGAGGCATATATTAATATGATGTTGGTCCTCCTTTAGCATCAATGACAGCCTGCACATGTCTGGGGAGACATTTCACCAGTTTTTGATAGGTGTCCATAGGAATTGACTTCCAAGCATCCATCACAGCTGAAGTGAGTGCTGGCAGTGAGGATGGTCGATTTGGCTGGCTATGTAATCTACTTTCTAATTCGTCCCAAACGTGTTCCATGGGATTTAGATTGGGGCTCTGAGAAGGCCAGTCCAGTTTTTGAACAACCATTTCGTCAAACCATGCCTGCTCAAGTCTCGATGTGTGAATGGAGTAGTTATCCTGCTAGAAGAGAAATGGGCCTTCCTCGAAATATTGCCACAGAGTTAGGAGAGCAGCATTGTCAAGAATGTCCATATACATCTCAGAGTTCATGTTTCCAATGACAGGAACTAAGGAACCCAGGCCAAACCATGAAAAACACCCCCACACCATGATGCTGCCACTACCAAATTTAACAGTCAGCACAATGCTGTCACGTAAGAAGTGCTCGCCAGGCATATGCCAAACCCAGACTCGTCCTTCAGACTTCCAGTTTGTAAAGTGAGATTCATCACTCCAAAGAACATTTTTCCACATGTACACAGTCCAATGATGGTGAGCTTTGCACCACTGCAATCGACGCTTCGCATTCTGGGGAGTGATGTTCGGCTTGTGGGCAGCTGAACAACCATGGAATCCCAGGTTTTTTAAACTCTTGGCGAACAGTCCTGCTGCTAGTACTAACACCTGATGAACTTTGGAACTCCTGAGTGATTTCAATCAATGAGGACTTGCAATTTTGTTTCACTACCCTTTTCAGAGTTCTACGGCTGCGTTCACTAATTTTTTTCGGCCTGCCACTTTGTTTTTCTGCAGTTTCACTGCCTTGGCATTTCCACTTTACAATTACATCACTCACAGTGGATTTTGGCTTCTGTAGAATGTCTTAAATTTCATGAACTGATTTCCCACAAAGGTGGCATCTCCCTATAATGCCACGATCAAAGTCACTAAGTCCTTTGACTTACTCATTGTCTCACAAACACATAAATATGACCTGACAAACCACTACCAACACTTTTATAGATTTCGGTTATGCATCAAATTACGTCACCTGTCAGATCCACTTCTTTAGGGGGATGTCCGGATACTTTTGGCCAGATAGTATGTATTCTTAAGAAGAGTATATTTATTTTGAATTGTTCTAAAATTTAGTAACTAATTGCTATATAACGATAGAATATGTGAAAACATAAATTTTCTTTTATTTATACATAAATACAGTGGTACCTTGACTTACGAGTGTCTCGACTAACGAGTTTTTCGAGATACGAGCATTCTCTTGGCAGATTTTTTACATCGAGTTATGAGCTAAAATTCAGGTTACGAGCAAGCTTCAGATACCCCACAGCTAGTTTGCGCAGTGAACGTTATGTTCTCATCAAATGAGAACACGAGAAGCATATAATCTTTACAACCTTTATGTACAATTATTATACAATAGTATACATATTATTCTAAGACTACTATCCAGTCTAAAACCTAAAGATTAACACTAAACAATTATCACCCAGAGCAGCTCACTCTGCCCATACTTGAGTCGCCCTCCGAAACCGAACAGCATCCTCCCTCTCTCGCAGAGAGATAGCTTCAATTGCCTCCCCCACACTGGTACTTGCCATGTATTCTAGGGGATGGGGTGACCTTAGTCCTAGGATTGCAAGCTCTCCTCTTCTACGGATTCTGAGAAAACGATCTTTGGATTCTTAGAAAGAGGAATTTGGACATTACATCCCAGTGATTGATGCAACAATCGCTGAGCTTCCGGTGCTCACTTTAACCCTTCAGCGGGCGTACCCGTGTATAAAGTGCAACATTCTCGTAATTTTGAATGGTGTATTTTTACAAGTAAGGTTTCAATGTTCTAAGCAGTTTCTATTTATAGCTACACCCTTTCTAATGCAGGTCTGATTTTCTGACCCTCGTATTCCTTTCCATTCATTGTTAATCGTGATTTAACCATGGTAAACCAGCGATTAAACTGGATTGCAATACGATAAAATTATGAGTTGACGTAGTAAATCAAATGTGCATGGTATTACACGGTATCCCGCATATCACGAAGATGGACAATCTCATTGTTTTTTAAGTTTTTGGACATAATAGGAATCGATTTGCAAGTTGTCCTTAGATGCATTAAACCAGACAGTTTTGAAATAAGGCGATTGTATCTACATTCTTTGGCCTTTAATTATAAATATATCTCAATATTATCAACATTTTATATCTTGTCATAAAATGTCAATTTAATATTTTCAATTTGAAAAAAGAAAGTTTATTACAAAAGGAATAATGAAGGTTGAAAGAGACGTTGCACTTCATGCAACGTGTGCATGCTGGTGAACCAAAAATTGGCATGCCTGCTGAAGGGTTAAGAGTGTAGCTTGAATAAAAGCAAAAGTGAGGAAAATGAGTCGAAAAGATCAAAAATCAACTAATAAGATTTAATTTTTCACTTCAGCTTTTCTCCTCCTCTTTTATCAGCATCTTCAAGTATGATCTCCAAGGTAAATGTTGTACATTACACTTAATAAAACAAGTTTATTGCCATACATTCTATTGTATTGCGTTTTTGTAAAACGTTCGTCATTTATAAGAACATTTTTCTTATTTAAAAACATGTAACCAAAAATTGCTGTGTTTGGGGGGGAGCCCGGAACAAATTAATGGCATTTCCATTCATTTCAATGGGGAAAATTGATTCGAGATACGAGTATTTCAAGTTACGAGCTCCGTCATGGAATGAATTAAACTTGTAAGTCGAGGTACCACTGTATTATCTAACTTCATAAATACATAAAATTAAGCAATTTTCTCACATACCATACAGTGATACTACAAACTAAAGTCATATGACAGTACACTGTTAATATAAGAACATGTCTTTGTAAATGAAAGAACTCGCTCTAAAGAAAATGAATTCTAGAAACTATGAGTAATAATATCGATGTCTCAGATCTTTAATAACTATACATTGAAATTTTTAAAATGGGCCATTTTAAGTAGAAAATGTGAGTCAAGCACAACTTTAGAACTTTATAAACAATAAAATAATTAAAAACATTATTTAAACATTCAATAAATATGCTAAAATTAACTTGCTCTGCACATGAACATAACATGCCATATTCAAGATGAGTTTATCAAAATATCTATACCATGTCAAATATCAATGAAAACTGCGATGAACTAAACCACAAGCTTTGAATTTTTTTTAACCTGTGTAGATCTCATAATTCTTTCTATACTTACACATACCTAATTACAAACAAGGCATGAACTTATACAATCATATAAGAGCTTCATATAGTTCAGATGAAAACAAATCTTAGCTACAGAAAATTTTAATATTACCATAGACAAATACTGATTATTGAAAGGAAATTATAACTTTAAATTAATCTTAAACATTTCATGTTTGGACATCATTAATAGTAAGGTACTTTAAAAACGTCATTAATAAGAAAAAAGATATTTATCTAGTAGAAGTATTAAGAAAAATTTCATAGTGTATAACATATTTCTTTCAATTTTATTTTTAAATCCATTCAAAATTTAAGAAAATTTTACATCCTAGTAAATGACCTTAAAATTATTAAAACTTTCAAGAATATAATATTATTATTAAAAATTAGAATTGATAAGCTTACCAAATGCTTTGCTTCCAATATACTATCTTCTAATCTAATAAATAATAGTTCATAGATGTATACCGTAATTTTCCATATAGTCTTATCCTAGCAAAATCTTTCATTTCTCAACCTGCTTCTGACACCTGTTGAAATAAATTTTTAAGTAATTAGAATATGACCTACAGGACATATTAATTATCTGTGCATGAAAATATTATAGGTAATGAGTAGCTAATAAAATTGTAGACATAAAATAAGAAGTAAAATGAACAGTATTTATATAATGTATTGTGAAAACATGAACAAGATTCTCACTCTTCATTGAAAATAAGAATAAAGCTCTTTGGAGCACCCTTTTTTTTGGTTGTTTCTTTAGTAATTGTCTTTATTGTTCATCTCAGCTTCAACATTTTGATGGTAAGATAAAACACTAAACATAAAACACAAAATGCTATGAATATTCAATCATTTAAATCACACATAATCAAGGGGAAAATAATCATTGCATCACCCGTGATTGTATTACATAATGTGAATAAAATTCCTTCAAAAACTATATAAGAATACTGAAAATTATAGATAATAAAAATCATTCAATGAGTTTATTTAAGCACATATAAATCTTATGTATACCCAGATTGTCAATGTGCCATGTTTTCAGAAAGAGCTCGACAAAATCAAGCAATCGATAAACATTATTTCTAATACTAGACGGCAAATTCGAAACAAAATCCAGGCGAATTTCCAGGTAAATAATTTTTCTAGACTGACTCCATCAATATAAATTGTACATTCGCACAGCAAAATTACACAGTACGGTAAATTTTAACATATTTTCCCCGAACTTATAGATTCCTATGTTCTCTATTTTTCACTGGTTCATTTAATAAATATTACAAATGTCTACACATATACACGAGTAATACTTAGAAACACACAAAAGATATAATTAAAAATCATAATAAAAGAAAGCGCAGTCTATTGCTTAAAAGATTTATTAATTTAATAGAAATAATTTTATACTAAATAATAACTTACAAATCCCGGCACACATATCTGCTCGAAACACATTGCTCTTTTTTCAGCGATACAACTTACTGAAACATGCAAAACTACAAACATATTGCATTTAGTATATTTACGTTACCTTTGTAATCGAATATGTAATCGAACATTTGTTCAATTAGTAAAGCTTATATTTGATCAAAGAAATTATGTAAAGTAAATACTCTAAAAAATGTTCTGTTTTATCTTTCTCGATGCAAATTAGAAACTTTGATTTTTAAATAATTCTAAGAGTTTGTACTTTGTCTATCAACTTATTTACCAACGGTTCGGACAAATGTGAGTCGAGTCTGACTATAATTTCGATTTTAGTAGATTCGACTACTGCTAACCTGTTGCTTTGTCGCGTATCTATATTTTGGTTTTTGAATACTTTTACTTTGGTTTTAGTTGTTTTCCAATTCATTTATCTTACAGAATGTTGTAGTTCATTTGGTTTTTCGGGAATTTCCATTTACATTGATGAATAATTTTGGAATTAATGCACGTTAATTGAAAGAAAAATTGATCAAAGCACATTATTTTTAAAAGCTTTAAATAATTAACCAAATATGTCATATATGAATGAGGTAAGAAATCAGATGTTAGTTTTCTTTAAGAACACCCGTTGCCCAAACCCTAGGAATATTTTTGTTTTTCTTGTATCGGATAATGTTGTCACTTTTATATCTCCT
This sequence comes from Dolomedes plantarius, assembly GCA_907164885.2. Lineage (NCBI taxonomy): Eukaryota > Metazoa > Arthropoda > Arachnida > Araneae > Dolomedidae > Dolomedes > Dolomedes plantarius. Next base: position 58,649,953 of record OU015501.1, read on the forward strand.
TCTCCAGGGCCACGTTTACCACTAAGCTAAATAGGTACGTATCTAGGGTCCGCACTGGGGTATTTGCCGTCACTTCATAAAATAAATAAATCCACTGGTTTCGACTTCAAAATTTATTTATAAAATATATACCAGTGATAATACTTATTTGTGCTGTATCCTTTGCCGATACTCTGGTAATAGGGGGAAACGTACGAAAAAATTGTACGAAGAAGAAACATAAAAGCCTTTAATTCAAGATGGTCTGCATGAGCTAATGCAGTAAGACCCTTAAAAAGAGTATTATGTTAACCTAAAACATCATTAATCTATCCATAAATGCAATTGGACAGCCAGTAGTTCAAGAAGAAGCAACTCTATTATTTAATAAGCTGGATGAATTTGAATTTGATTTCTTTATAAGCATTTTAGGTAAAATTTTTAATGGAATATTTGCTGTTAGCAAATTGTTGCAACCACACACAGGTCAAATATCTAGAGTGGTATCTACACGATAGCAATAGTAACTATAGTACAAGTTTGCATGACAATTTCAATGATTTTGAAAATGAAGCTGGTAATATTGAAATATAATAGAAAAAAAAAGTTGCATTTAAAAAAAAATTCAGTGATAACAACGAGATAAACATACATTTAGAAGAAAGTAAAACCTTTAGAGGGAACATATTACTAACCATGTTTGATAGCATATTTATTAATTTATGTAGAAGAGAGGATGTATATAAAATATAAGCAATAAATTTAAATTTATATATAACTATAGTGAAAAAGCATTCATCCATTGTAAAATTTACAGTGAGGGAATTTATAGTAAAGATATAAATGTTGGTGAAGTGGAACAGTTCAGTATATTCAGTAATGCTGAATAAGTAAGAAGAGCATAGCATTGCTTCAAATTTTATAATAGAAAACAATATTGTTATAAAATTTTGTTTTGTCCAAATAATTTTAAGATTGCTTTTAACATTTCCAATGAGCAGTACAGAAGAGCATGTTTTTTCAGTACTGAAACTTCTAAAAAATTATTGAAGCAGTGCTCTTTCGGAACAAAAGTTTAACTTTCAGACAGTACTATACAAAGAAAAGGATATTAAAAAAAACTCTTTGTTATTATGATGATATTAAGTTTACAGATGTCAAAATTAGAAAACAAAATCTTAAATTTCGTAAAATAATTCAATATTTATTATTATTTTATATTTTTTCTAATCTCAGTGTAATAATATAAATTAAAACAATTTTAAAATTGTGATTTTTTTTATTTAAACAAATATTACTCTTATTCTTGTATATAAAAGAATGGACCTGACTTATATTTGTATGCCTAGGGCCCGAAAAGCTCTAGACGTGGCCTTCACTTATTTTCATCTTATGATAAGCCTTTAGAGTACTATTGAAGATCTTTAAAATAAAAGTACCTGAATTTGTTTCAACAAAATTTCACTCTAGGGCTTGCAATTATCGAGATCAGTTATCCTCAGTGTGGTAGGTTAATTTTACACGAAGCTTGTTTTAATCGTGTATGTTTGATAAAGTGAATTCAATTTATTTTGGCAGGAATGCAGAGTTTGAACCTCCTGTCAAAGTGACACTTCATTTAGAGGGCATGCTTTCTATGATTTTGACAACTGTTCTGTCAGGTCCTTTGTTTACAGGAATAGGCATGAGTATGAAAAAATTGCTCCATTTTGGATAAATACCAAATTATTGTGTCATAACTTTACACAGATTTGGCATCTAAGTAATTAAGCAATTCCAAGGTAGGGATTGCAGGAAATATATTTTTAGTTTGACTTGTAATCATGTCACTAATATTTAATGGGTTGAAAATTATCATGATTTACTTAAATAAAATACTTTCAAACTTATTTAATTAAAAATGATAGAAGGGGCCTAAAATATTTTTAACAATTTAAAAATGAAAATATTTGAAATAATTTACCTACACAAAATAAATGAATTAACATACTTCAAAAGATAGTCAATTTTTTTGTATTATTTAATTTTCTTTAATAAAACATAAATCTGTTTTATAAATAACAACTATGTTTTGAGTCTGAGCAATTCTCTAATCTCTTCATACTAAGTGAACATCTGAGCTCTTAATCTCTGTTAGATTTAGAATAAGTATTGCATGAAAAGTCTATATTCCTTTTGAGTAGTTTATTCATATTTTATAATAAAAATATCCTGAATAAAAGACTTGGAATTTAGTTATAGAAACATGTAAAAAGTCTCCTCCAGTCCCTACACTCTAGTGGAGAAATTTGTTTACTCAACCTAGTGCTTCTCTTTAGCCATATATTGTTGTATAATTTTTTTAGTATATTTATTGACTTTGAAGAGTTATAAAAGTAAGTATACTAAGCTATAGAGCCATCATAGGAAAAAAACCATCTCTTAAAAGGGAATTTGCTTCTTTCTAATACTCCTTAGTCTAAACCCTCGTGTTATAATAAAATGTGCTCATTGTCAGATTTGTATTTTGATTTGGTCATACATACCTTTTCTAAGGGAAAATCCCTCAAAATTCTAATAGTTTCTGAAAATTTCTCATTTTTGTTTGTATTTTTCAAGCACAAATTTATTGAAACATTTGATAGTATCAAAAGCAAAGAGAAATATTACCAGGTTTGACTTTTATTAGGATATTTATAAAATTTTTCCTCCTAGACTTTTAAATTGTTAAGTGTTCAAGCACTGAGATATTCAAATCTCATATGAAGGATTTGTGAAAGAGAAAGAAATATTTGTTACATTTGTATTACAGAAACAAATATCAATGTTGGGTTTTAAGTATAGTATCTGTATAAAAGCTAAATATAGATAATGTTATAATTAAACAGTGATTTTAGAAATTTTTCTTCAATTCTTTCATTTTACCTTCAGATTTGTTATAGGTGTAATATGTTAAGAATTTTTTGAATTTCTGTTCCAGCTTACTGTAATAAAAATAAGTCATGCTAAAAAAGTGCAGCAGAAAGAAAAATTGATTCTGCAACTGTTTTTTGTAGCTATATATTATTAATATTTAGTTATTAAAAAATAACAAGTTTACGAAACAATTTCTTATTGCATTTTGTCAGAAAATATGAGAAAAAACTGGAAGGATACTTAGTTAATTTGAATCTCAATTTACAAGATATCAAGATTTTTTTATATATTTCCAATGGCAAGGCAAAATACCAATACATATAAAAAGATAAAATGACAGTGCAAAGATATAAACATGTACATAAGATGGCAAAGCTGAAAACAGGGTATAAGACCGAAGTCATTGCCTTAAAAGTTCTCTTGCTTCCCAATACCTTGAGAACACAGTGTGTCCGCGGAGGGCCCCACATTGAAGCAAGTGGTCCCCACCCATCTCTTCTCCTGCATCACAAAGTGGACAAAAAGGCGTGGTGGAAAGGCCTATACGTTGTAGGTGAGCAGAGAGACAATCATGGCCCGTAGATAAACGGAAGGCGGCAACTGCATCACGTCTAGGTTTGTCGGGAATTGAAGAAGGGCTTACCCTTCCCCAACTTTTTAGGGCTGTGCAAGTCTGGAGATTCCGCAATGAGTTAGCTTTACATAGATTTTTCAGAAACAGTTTTATTTTCCAAAAGGAAGTTGATGTATTTGGATGTTGTAGTATATTCACCCTTTTTTGCAAGGGAATCTGCTTGTTCATTACCCTAGACACCACAATGAGCAGGCACCCATTGGAGAATGATTCGTTTTCCCTTCAATTCAAGCTTCTCAAAAGCTCTTGACATCGAAAAATCTCAGGTGTCAGGGGGAGTTCAACAGAGCTAATTGAGTGGATGGCTGCCTGTGAGTCTGAAAAGAGGACTGCATTTTCAAATTTGTGTTGAAGAGCCAGCAGCTGCTGTAAGGCTATGCTCACGGCAACCACTTCACCATCGAAGGCTGTACCAATGTAGCCTGCTGGGGCGTAGAAAGAAAAATGGTCCGAATAGACACCAGCCCCTACTTTAAAATGGCAATCCATCAGTAAAAATGTGCAGCCAATTTTTAGGTGGGTATCTAACCGCAATGGTCTCCAGGGTAAGACTTCTTAAGATACTTGGTGCGACATCTCTTTTCCTATAGATGGTTTCAATTAGATCCAATTTTGTTTCGACATTAGCTATTTCCAAGGGTTTCATAAGAAGTTGAACCTGACCCAGGAGAACAATATCCTGTCTAATGTGTAGAACTTTCTGGATAAATCCATTCTGGGTTGTAAGTTGTCTAGGCTTGACCACATAGTCCCTCCAGTAGGAGTCATCGATTCTCAGAAGCTTTTCATAGAAGACCAAAGCCCTCTCCTTCATAATATCTTGGAAAGGTTTATTTTCTGTCAGGATTAGCATTCCATCGATCGGTGTAGACTTCACAGCACCTGTAATCAAGCGGAGAGCTCGATTTTGCAGAACTTCGAGTTTGTTGATCGCCAGTTGTGGGGCTGTGATGAGAACCTCACGATAATAAGTCATTAAAGGGAGGATAAATGTATTATATGTAGTGTTAAGGGTAGACCAGGCACTCCCCCATTTACAACCTGCCAGATGCTTAAGGACATTAAATCTATTTGTAACACGCTCGATGAGCCGTTCCACATGGAATTTCCAACTTAATTTATTATCAAAAGTCAGTCCCAGGTAGGTGAAATTATCTGTATTGGCAATCAAACTATTCTTGTACTGAAGCTCTAAGCGAAAAGCCTTATGAGATAGAGAAAAGGACTGTGAAGCTGTCTTATCTAGATTAACAGTCATATTATTATCATCACTCCAATCTGAGAGGGCCTGTAGTGCCTTGTTTAATCGATTTTCAATAAGGTCTTTTGCACAAAGTTTTGGTGCTTGAGTCCATATTACCAAATCATCAGCAAATAATAGGCATTTAATACCAGGTATTGGATATCAAGATATTTATTGATGTAATAACTATTTACCAATCACACTGGATATCCCCATGTAGTGTATATTGATATATACATATACAAACACACAGAATATAGAGTACATTTTGACAAGGATTATATTCCACTCAGTGAAGTTAGTGATAGAACAGTTAAGGCTATACCATTTATGATATAACAATACCTACATCTGGAAGTATTTCCATTCATTTATTACTTCTGATGGTACCTGCATGGTGATATTCAAATTTTACTTTTTGTTTCCAGTTTCCTTACTGTGTAACACAGAATTATGATAAACTTCCCTTTCAAAATTTTCTGTAGGGAACACCTCCTTTGAAGAAGTTTGTTATGATAGTGTATTATCCTATTTGAACATCCTCTTCTGTCCATGATAGCTGATTGATCTGTTTGTTATCTATTAAATTTGGAATGTGTGATATGAGAGGATACATAGCTAATACTTCCACATAGTAGTGCATGTAGTTTAAACTTTTAATAATTTTTGGACCTTCTAGGTATCTAGAATATTGAAATAAATGCGAGAAAGCATGGTAAAATGAGGGTAAATACAAGGGGAAAAAGAAAGAGATTACCTGATTGCTCTGTATGATAAGTAGGGGTACGTAAATTTTGCATTAAAATATCAAAATTTCAAAGAAAAAAATTACAATTTATAAAATTTTGCATTTGCAAAAAAATGTATAAATTCAAAAATTTCAAATTTATTTAAAAAATCACAGTTTACTCACTTGGTTAGGTAAATATCAAAATTCTTAGTTAAAAGCTAACATTGTAGTAGTCTCTACATTCTCTTCCTTAAGTCTTTAGCAATAAGTAATAAGCAAATTTCGAGAGTGAGATCTCTTAGTTAAAGACTGTGGATGGTCTTAATTAAGCAATTATGTTAATAAATTATTACTATTATTACCTAATTTTGCTTAAAAAGCCATTTATGGAGCCGTTTATTTGCTTAAAAAGCCGATTATAAGAGTTTTTGCCGGAAAGTAGTAAAAAAATAATTTTCACATTTATTCGCTCATATCAGCAAATTTCGCATTTATTCACATCTGTATCGTTAATACGAAAGTTATGTATCCCAAATGATGAGTTATGTTTTCTTACAAGTGTTAGCAATGTATACTTTGGACACCCTGTTATTTGTTTACAAAAAATATGCTAGCAATTAATGTACCCTAAACTTAACTTTCATTTTAGCTTTACAATGTTAAACTTAACTTTTGTTACAAATAAGGACAACACTGAATTTTATAAGATTAGTAAAAGGTACTTTTGAAAAAGTATATTTGGTATAACAGTTCATTACTTGAAAATAAAAGAGTTATTTGAGTCCTGGAAAGTTTATACATTAGAAGATAGATCTTCATAAATTTCTGTAAAATTAGTTAAACACTCTCTTAGTTTCTCTTTGCTTTAGGAAAATCCCTTTAAGCAATTACTTTTGGATAATAGTGGAATTTTTCACTAACATATCAAATATTTCTGCGATTTGTTTCTGGAGTATTAAATCATTGTGCTAACTCTATTCCTAAATCTTCAATTTAAGTTTTCTGTCTTTTTGAACCAGCAGTCCTCCTTAGACCTTTAATCTGATATATTTAGGTTTTAATAATGAAAAACAAAGAACTTATTTAATATCATATTTATTTGGTAATAAATACTGCCCACCCTCTATTTTTGTGGGTTTAAATTATGTACGGTTGATTATTTTTGAGTGTCATTAATAATAAGATTTTTTTTTCTTCCAAGTTTTGCAATACTTAAAATTGCTAAGTGTAAGAAACTTAGATTGAATCTGTACATAAATATATTTTGTAAACAATGCTAATTTTATTGTTATTTAAATTATGTTTATCAATACATACTTTAAGTGAATGTATTGCCTTATTCTTGCCCAGTGTGTGTTAACTTAATTTTATTCAAACTGTAATTAAAATAATATTAATAATTTATAACATACTAACTGCACCAATATGATGTATTGCATTCTTTTTTCGTGTATGCTTAGTGTATGGTCTATAGAGTTAGGAATTGGGGTTAGGGGGCTGCTAGATATTGTCATATTTTAAACATTCATTAGTATTTTTTAACCCCATATCCTCATGAATGCAGAAGGCCTGTAGTATATATTAATGACATGCTCATAAGTAATCATAATTTCATGCTTTCTTGCTTTCATGTATGCATAAGTAAATTTAAATAGAGATTATATAAAGACCCATTTGAAGGGTAACATGAAGCAATTATTTATAAGACAGTGTTATTATTAGTTATTATTACTAGCAATAATAAAAATGTCATTGATCAGAAATATTTAAGCATGAATAATTTGAAATGTATTATAGATAGATGAACGTGAGGCACAAGAAAAAATACTACAAAAGCAGAAAGATCACTTAGAAGACCTCTTACAAAGATGTAAAAGAAGACTTGGTTCAGAAGAAAGGTAAGCTATATCTTTAATCTGTATAATAACTGTGAGTAAACCTGTCTTTAGCATTGAATTTTAAAATGATACATATAGTATCGAAATGAAATATCTACCTCTGCAATAACATGAATTTATTACATATGTAGAATTTATATCTTTGTTGAGATTCTAAACATCAAGTTACATTAACCATAGCTTTTTTGTTCTAGATCCCATTTTGAAAAAGAAATCAATAAATTAAAAGATGAATTACTCCAGACAGGTAATTATTTTTTTCGGTTAATGTTTGTATGAATTTAAAGATAAAATTTAACTATAAAATGTTTCTATAAACGTATACTATATAAAATGGAAATTTTTTCTTTTATATGTTTCCTAAACTTTACTCATTTTAAAGCTTTAAAGTTATTCATTTACATTAGTTAATAGAAATCCAAACATGGCAGAATAACAGATAATTTAAATAATTAGAAAATATCAATTACAACCTAAGGGATGTAATATAGGATGTCTACTGCTCACACACATATAATCCTAAAATTGTAAAACAGCTGCCAAAGTTATAGTCCAGTCAAATTAAGGTTTTCATTTTGCATTAAATGAAGGGGTTGAGATTTTTTTCAGGAATGTGTAGGTGTTAGTCCCCTGAACAAAGCCTAATAAAGTCCCCTCAATTTCAGGTGCCACGGGGGTTCCAAAGGTCCCTTTTTTCAGTTTTTGGCATTTATTTCAAAAATGGTGCATTGCACAGAAAATTGTCAAATTCAAAAATTAAAGCTGATAAAATTTCCTTCCAAATGGTATACCATGTTTGTACCTAAGTGTTACCGTTTTCAAGATATGAGCCATTGAATATAAAAATTTGTCAAAAGAAGTGGTAGCGGTTCAGGTATCTCGTCAAGCATCCTCTTCTAAGGGCCTGTTCACATAGAAGTCCATTGTGTAGCATTAAGGGAAAGGTGACGTTGAGACGAAAATAAACCAATCATAGGTGTTAAAAATTTCATTTCTAATCATTTGGAGGTTTGTCATTGGTTACATATACCGGGTGGTTATAATTAAACTTCCCCTATAAACGGCATCCTACAGAGCAAACAGGTGAACGGAATGCAACGAAATTTTGTATATGGGCTATACACTAGATGCGCTCACAGAATTTCGAAAAAAAAATTAGTTCAAAAATGTCCACAAGAGGGCACCTTTTCCGGAAAAACATGAAATTTAACACAATAAATGACCAAAACGGAATACAGAAACAATATCAACATTTATTGACGAGTTTCTGCTCACCTTTTCATAGAACCACGTTAAGTAAAGGTAAGGGAGAAACAAAAACAGTTCAGTTTGCATAAACAAGAACAGATTAGGATGAAATTGCACAAGAGGAGCAGTTGTTAATCTTGTCCAGGACGATGTAGGGAAAGCTGCTCCACATGACCACCTTCATTCACCTGCAAAATTTCAAATCGATAGACAGTGTGTTCAACAGCAAATCGTAACTGATTAGTTGTGAGGCTTCGCACATGAAGCGTTATGGAGTTCTTTAAGTCATTCAACGTCGCATCACCTCCACGATACACCAGACTTTTTAAATAGCCCCATAACCCTATACATCGTCCTGAACACGATTAAAAACTGCTCCTCTTGTGCAATTTCGTCCTAATCTGTTCTTGTTTCTGCAAACTGAAATGTTTTTGTTTCTACCTTACCTTTACTTAATGTGGTTCAATGACAAGGTGATAAGAAACAAGTCAATAAATGTTAATATTGTTTCTGTATTCCGTTTTGGTTGTTTATTGTGTTAAATTTTATGTTTTTCCCGAAAAGGCGCCCCCTGGTGGACATTTTGGAACAAAAATTTTTTTTCGAAATTCCGTGAGCGCATCTCGTGTATAGCCCATATACAAAAATTCGTTGCATTCTGTTCACCCGTTTGCGCTGTAGGTTGTCGTTTATAGGGGAAGTTTAATTATAACCACCCGGTATTTCAATACTTTAACGCTCCACATCGGACTCCTATGTTAACAGGCCCTAACTCTTTCCCCTTCTATTTCTCAGAATACTCATGATAGAGAAAGTAGTAGAGTGAAAAATTTCCTTCAAAAATGTATATAGTTATGCTAATTTATCTTCACCCGGTAAATAGTTAGAGCATTTTGAAGTTTAGGGGTACTTTTCAACATTTTGCTAGTAAAATGTCATCACTCAAGTTTCGTTTCCAAGGTCTGTAATTCTCTTAATCACTTTGTATGCTGTTTAATTAGATACGTATAGTATTTATAACTCATATAAATAATAAATTATGTATACCTGTACATATAATGTATATCTCATATATATAACACTTGTAGTACAAAGGAGGAAGTAAGAAAACAAACCAAAATGTATAAAAGTGTCACTTTAGCTCAGATCATTTTGGAAAATTTAGATATCACACCATATGAAAAAGAAGTAGTTCAGTTACTTCAGACCTCAGTAGAAATTACTCCACAACACACTTCCACAAATACCTCCCTTGCCAGCATTCAGTGGAAATTGAGCAACAAATTGTCACGTCTCAAAGGTAATGGGCCAACAGCAGCTTTGTGGGTCCAGTATTTTGAAATGGTGGTGTTGATGATAAAATTCATTGCAGCACAGCTCACTGTTAACTGGGAAGATCATATGACATTCACCCAACTGATGATACCTTACTTCCATGCCAGCGGGCATTTTCACTATGCAAAGTGTACTCGCCTATATGTACAAGACATGCTGGGACTAACAACTCACCACCTTCAACTTAAACAGGATTTTATAGATTGTGGATACTTCACTGTCAACAGAACTGGAACACCAATGGCTGGCGTGTGGTCTGACATGGCAATTGAGTTGACACTCCTGTGTGACATGAAGAGTGAAGGAGAATTAACACGTGGACGAGACTTTAGTGATTTGGGGTTGACGAAATGGGTTGAGGGAGCATGCACAGCTACAGCAATATGTAGTTCACTTGAGATGTTTAGCTGATCACCCGTCTTTTGCTGAATGTAGTTGTTTGATGTCACTTTCAACGGGAGTAATTGGAACAAGTAACATCAACTGCTACCAGGCTTTGGAAATTGGAACCTGCACAATGAGCACTTTTGTTGGAATGAATTTCTCAGAAGTGAAACAATCCAAGAACTCAGTCGTTCCTTTAGCTGCGATAAGCAATATGATCAAAGTTAATGATGAGGTAGTGGTGGTAGAGCCTCTGATGATATATCAGAGAACTCTGATCACCAAGAAGAAAGAAGGGGATGTAAAGGAGTTGCTAAAGTAAGAGTCAGCCCCATACCCTATGTCTCTATTCGCTGAGGGGATAATGAGAAAAATCAAAAAGTCAGCACTGTATGATGCTTTCCCAAAATGTAATCAACTGACCAATGTGAAGAACAGTTTCACGGTAATCGATGGTGGCTTCCTGCTTCATAGAGTAAAGTGGAACACTAACACCACCTTCGCCTCCATCTGCTATCAATATGTATCATACATAATCAAACATTACGGTAGCAGTTCAGCTGTAGTTTTTTATGGTTATAAAGACACAAACTCCACGAAAAGAGACGAACAACATTGGAGAGCATCAAGTAAACCATCAGTGGATATTGACTTCAATAAGAACATGGTGACTACTGTTCATCATGAAAACTTCCTTTCCAATGAAAGGAAAAAAACCAAGCTCATTACTATGTTAGTTCAGGTCTTGGGTGCAAGAGGTATACAGTCTACTATAGCCATAGCAGATGCTGACTGCAGTATTGTCAGGGGTAGGTGGCAAAACACCTCTCATTCAACTGTGGTAGTAGGTAAAGACAGACCTGCTCGTCTTACTTGTGGCACTCACGCCACAAGACACGAATGTGTTTTTCATGAAGGCCGGATGGGGCAACACAAAAGACAGGATCTACTCTTCACAACATCTTCAGGCTTTGTCATTCAGCCAGTACATTCTCTTCATCCATAGTTTCTCAAGATGTGACACTACGTCAGCGATTTATGGTAAAAGCAAAGCAGCAATAGTACAATGTTTCCAGCAGTATGCCAATGAAACAGCAAACATCGCCAAAGTGTTTTATGACTCCAAATCTTCACCAGGAGACATTGGTGGAGCTGGGGAACGAATATTCCTGCTCATGTTCCAGGCCCCGCCAAATGAGCATGATCTCAATCACCACAGGTACCTTTCATTTTTCTTTGCTTGTACTGACCCCATTAAGTAAATTTAATAATTTATATAATTCATTAATATTCAATAATACGTTATACACTATCTAGCCAAAAGTATCTGAACGCCGCCCCCCCCCCCCCTAAAGAAGTGGAGCAAGCAGGTGACGTAATTTGATGCATAACTGAAAGCTATAAAAGTGTTGGTAGTGGTTTGTCAGGTCATATTTACACGTTTTGAGACAATGAAAGTCAATAGAGCTTAGTGACTTTGATCGTGGCATTATAGTGGGATGCTACCTTTGTGGGAAATCAGTTCGTGAAATTTCAGACATTCTACAGATGCCAAAATGATAGTGAAGACTTGTTTGAAACTTTTTCTGAAGTATCAGATCGACAGCTTTTAATATATAGTAAAGCAGTTGATGAAATAAATTGTATATAATATATTTAATGTAAGTAACTGTTGTTTGAACCTACTTTTGATAACCATTTTTTGATTATATGCACAACTTTTATACATTTTGGTTTGTTTTCTTACTTCCTGCTTTGTACTATCGGTGTTCTTCTGTAAATGAGATATACATTATATGTACAGGTATACATAATTTATCATTTATCCGGGTTATAAATACTATACGTATCTAATTAAACAGCATACAAAGTGATTAAGAGAGTTACAGACCTTGGAAAAGAAACTTGAGTGATGAGCATTTTACTAACAAAATGTTGAAGAGTACCCCTAAACTTCAAAACACTATGTACCAGGTGAAGATAAATTAGCATAACTATATACATTTTTGAAGGAAATTTTTTGCTCTACAACTTTCTCTACCACGAGTATTCTGAGAAATGCTAGGGGAAAGAGTTAGAAGAGGTATACATAATTAGGTATACATACAGGTATACATAATTTATTATTTATACGGGTTATAAATACTATACGTATCTAATTAAATAGCATACAAAGTGATTAAGAGAGTTACAGACCTTGGAAATGAAACTTGAGTGATGAGCATTTTACTAACAAAATGTTGAAAAGTACCCCTAAACTTCAAAATGCTCTAACTATTTACCAGGTGAAGATTAAGCATAAATATATACATTTTTGGAGGAAATTTTTTGCTCTACAACTTTCTCTAACATGAATATTCTGAGAAATGCGAGGGGAAAGAGTTAGAAGAGGAAGGTTGACAAGATACCTGTACCACTACCACTTTTTTTGACAAATTTTCATATTCAACGGCTCATACCTTGAAAACGGTAACACTTAGGTACAAACATGGATATACCATTTGGAAGTGAATTTTATCAGCTTTAATTTTGGAATTTGACAATTTTCAGTGTGATGCACCGTTTTCAAGATAAATGCCGAAAACTAAAAAAAAGTTACCTTTGGACCCCCCACCCCACCCCCAAGGCACCTGAAATTGAGGGGACTTTATTAGGCATTGTTCAGGGGACCAACCCCTACACATTCCTGAAAAAATCTCAACCCCTTCACTTGATGCATGATTTGCCACCATTTTGAGCTAATTTGACTGGACTATTATTGACTAGACTATTGACTGCAAAATTAAAAGATATGTCCTCCAAAAATGTAGGTGCATCTATAAATAGGCCATGAATTTTTCTGGGTGATTTTTTTCTTCTACTATAAGGTACAATTTTTTTAGAATCATAACAGCTTGGGGGAAGTTGTTTGATAATTTCTTTTTCTTTTTTCAGAACTATCAATTATAAAAATGAGTCCTTTTTCACCACTCTCATATGCTTAAAATTACAATCTTATTTGACCAAAATTTCTAAAAAACTAAAGGTGAATTGTTCCAAATGATTTGTAAGGACTGGTGAGAATGCTATTTTATTGTTGTTTATAAGATCACATGGAAATTTCCATGGTGTTATTTATTTTTCTTTAATGTGAAGAAGTATCATTAACATATCACACCCCGGCAAGAAAAGTGGCACATGTCAAAAAATGGCAATTTTGAGGTTATGTCATTGAAAAATATGTATGAAGTACTGCATTGTGCATGAAAAGTGACACATCTCACAATTTGTCCAAACACAATTTGTCTCACAATCAATTTTATTGTAATGCTAGTTCAAGCTGTATAGTATTTGAGAAGTTGATTTTTCTCAAATGCTGTATTTTTGAGTTGTATCACTTTTCTTGCTGGGGTGCGATATGCTATTATTAATATCTGCAGAGAACAGCAAGACTAAAAAATTTTCATGAAATATTGGTGTTGATTAAATGTGCAGTTTCTGAAAATATTAAAATTAAATTCTAGGAAAATTTCCAATTATATTTAGGTTATGATTAAAGTTTAGTTCTTTTAAGTCAATTGACTTTGGAATTTTACTTCAGCACTTTGTCATTGCTGTCATTTTTGATGATCCTTGCATATGTGAATTGCTCATAGTGACAATCATACCTAATGCTTCTCCACCTGACAGTGAGCTTTTAATTAGTCCAAAACATATCACCCTACATTTATTCTGTTGTAGATTTTAAAAGTTTTGTGTTCCTATTTGTGTTTTCCTCATATTTCCTGTGAGTTATACATCAATATATTTTTAAAAATGTATATTTTGCAGTAGTTATGTAATATTATGCAACTGTATAGAAGGGACATCAGTAAAAGCCTTTTTATAATTGTGTCAGAAATTTTTAAAAAAGATTTCTTAAAAGGTCAATTAACTATCTTGAAATTCACTTTCAGAAACTCAGTGAATTTTCTGTTTTACCTTGTTTTGAAAATAATTGGAAATAACTCAGTAATTTTTGCAGGCTTGCTTAAAAAAATTTTTAAGTTTATGTTAAGTTAATAAGTTTTTATTAATAAACTAAATATGACCCTCATTTATTTCTAAATCTTAAAATATTACCAATACAGTGAAAAATCAATCTTATGAAAAGTGTTTTGATGATTGTCTTTTATTATAACAACATAAATTAGATACCAAGGGATCACTATAAAGCAATTTTTAATGACAACAAACAAAAAAAAAAACATTTAATGTTAAGAGGCAATAATTACAAGAAGGTATACTGTAGTATCATTATTTTCTGTGATTTTAAAAGTACTTTCCTGACAGGATCTGGAATGCACTTGGCTCATTTTAAAATTTTTAATGTGTACAATGACATTCATTAAAAGAAACCCTAGTAGGACAGAATAAAATTACAAGTCATTATGGAAAATATTGATTACTAATTCAGAGGATTTATCATCCTGTTTTAAGTGTATGAATGTTCTGTAATCACACTAAGCCTAAGTAAACACTATGTTGGCATAGATGCATTGAGGCTGAAAATTGGAGAATTTTTTCAATTAATAAGATGTTTCTGATGGGAATTAGTCATCTTTTTCAACCATATGTTTTTTCTCAATTAATATGAAATATTTAAAATCATAAATTTCTTGTCAAGTAACTTGAATAAATTTTCTCTCTAACAGAAAAGGAGCTGAAACGTCTCAGAAAAGAAAATAGAAAGTCTTTTATATTTGGATTGGCAATATTTATACTGGTGATTCTAATGCTGTTTTATAGTAGACTCTGATATAATATACCTACAATGAAGATAACTGTGTTTTTGTTTATTTTTATTACAGGCTAATAAATTCACTATAAATATAACTGCATAACATTTTTTCTCACTTTCATAAACATTTCATGACATACGTTGTGAAGAATGCATGCAACCTCTTCTTCTTTAACATTTTCGAAATAGTTTCTCTCTGAAACAAAGATATTTAAAAATTAATATGCATGGGCATGTATAGAGTATCATAAAAGTCAATCTGTAACAGTAGTACTCAGAAAAAGGTGTAGTTTTTCCAAAACTTAATCGAATGTAAAAATTTAGGTATATTCACTTGATGATAGTATTGCTAGATGTTTATTGAACAGGCTAAGGTGAATTTCTTCATATGTCCCTGCTTTAAGTTTTCTCTTTCATTTTTAAGTGAGGACATTAGGCAGTGAATCTCATAATTAGCAGGTATCTTTTGATGATGGCTTAAAATGCAGATTTAAACTGAGTAGAAAATATATGATATTACATTTTTTCTTAAACAAGTTCTGAGCTTTTTCATTCATTTTTTTACAACTCTCAGATAGTCAAATCAGACTGCAAACACCTTCTGATTAGTCTACCAGAACATGTATCATGACTTCATATTACAAAAATGACTGGATATGCTCTCTGGCTTAAAAAAATTACACAACCTATTCAAGCACGCTCTCACATGAACTACCCATTTGTAAAAAATTAACATGACCATGTCAAACGATAATACGAGGTGTCAAGGTCAATATATAATATTCTAAAACAGTGGGCATAGTTATACCACTATAAACAAATTACAGTGTCAAGTATTCTGGGAAGACGTATATATAAGTCAGGGGCAGTTAACGCATTGACTGCACAAAGCGTATATATACACCTGTGGCAGGTAAGGGGTTAAAAGACAAAGCATAAACTTGGCCTGAATATCTTTTGAAAATTTTACCCACTGATTACATGGTCTTATGGTACTGATTGTACTGATTGGCTTCAGAACCTTCCATATATTACTAACAAATGTGTTTTTATTGTAATTTTAAAGTTGGAGACAAACAGTATATCATTGAAAAGTGTTGCTTTTATCAAATGATTTTTAAGTAACCTCACATTGAGCAGAAAATAACAGAATAGATAATATCAAAAGCCTGACCAAAAAAAAAAAAAAAGACAAGCGTTGAAAATATAATCTAAATAGAGTATATGGTAAGCTTAATCTATAAACTATGCACACACATATAATCAAGATGCTTTGCGATATTGTAAGTAATAAATCTGAATGCACATTTGATTTGCTTATATTACATCATCACAACATAATTTTTGATAAATTATAAAAATGCCACCCAAGTGGGTTCTAAGAACTGAGGTCACCTGAAATAACTGAGTGTTAACTTAAAATACTTAATTCTACATAGGTAGGGTTATTTTAGAATAATGAGTTGAAAAGCTTACCTTTAATTGGTAAATGACCTGGAAGTTCACATAAGGCAGGATTAAATGCTAGATCATCTTTGGAGCCTAATATTAAAACATATTGTTTTAGCAATGAATAGATTCAATGTTAGAAACTTTTTAAAAATTTATATTACTCAGAATCAGTGTCACATATATGTTACTATGTGTAATTCTTATTAAATATCTAAACCATTTTTGCTCATAGTCAGGTTATATTTTACAAAATAAAGGTGACAAAGGATTTCCTGGAAAGTCAGTTTTAAGATTGTCTAGACTTTGGGGGGACTTTTGTTATATTTTACTTCAAAAGCCTGTTATAACCTCTAATAGAAAATACATTTAAGAATGTTAAATAACTGTAAAATTTTAGCTTACAACTGCTAAAGAAGCTAAGCAAATATTCTATATACTAAAGAAAACACTAAAAAATTATTATATATAATTTTTTAATGTCCTAAAATTGGCCAGACTTGTAGTTTATAAATAAAATATTTTATTGGTTTGAATACATTGTTTATCAGTACTAATAAATTATTGTTCATTATATAGATTTTTATTGATACCAGCTGTAAAAAACAGCTTTTTATTGATATGTGACTAGCCTTTTACTCATCAGAAATTCCTGGCATAGATAAGTAAAAATTTATCTGTCACAATTTTTTGTAATAAACAATATAAATTTAATACTAGGCATTTTTAGCTAGATAGAGTACTCTATTAATTTATGGTTGATTTTTTTTTAATCTGTAGATTAGGGAAATCATTTGTGTTAGCAGATTCTTTTTGCTAATGTTTTACTCTTTACATAAAATTAGAAATTTTATTTTCTGGCATACAGAAATATTTTACTAATAAATTATAAGTAGTAATTTTTAAAAATCTCACAAGGACTGGAAAATCAAAGAGGGCTGATGAGTATTTTGAACATACTATAAATTTTCAAATAAAGCTTTTCAAAAATAATTATCATGTTACCTCATAGGTTACATAATTGTTTTAAATTTATGCATTGGTGATGCTCAATTATGATGTTCATATTTACTCTAATATTGAGGGAACAAAATTACCAAATAAATTTTTATTTGCACATACTACAAAAAATTTTCCAGGTTAATTTTTTATGTTTCATTTATATCAGACTAATTTAATTTTTAAAAACATCGGACAAAATCTTAATCATTTTTTTGGTCTTTAGATTCATTGAATTAAAGTAGCTTTAAATTATTTTCAATTGGTTTTAATAGAAATATCTTCATTAAATCAATCAACTTATCTTAATTGACTATAACTGTTATGTAAAATTTCATGTTTCATTTTTAATCTTAAGCAGCTCTTAACTTTGTTTAGTGTTGATCAAATTAAGCTATTATCTGTATTTCATTGGAGAATTTTTAACCCCTTAAAGCATGAGTTTTTTCGGAAAAACTGGTAAAAAATGATCGAGTTTTTTTTTTTTTTTTTTTTGACAGAAAATGAATATATAGGTATAGTGTAAGTTATTTTTTACAATTTCAGTTGTGGAGGGTGACTAGGGGGTGGGGGGTGAGTCACATCATAGCAGTCTGTCAAAGTAAAAGAACAGCCAGGGTTTGCTACAAAAGGCAATCTCGGTGGTGCAACATTTGGTTGATTTGTACTAATTTGACACCAATTTCTTGCTACAGCCAAAATCTCGTCATCATTATCTTCAAATTCACTTCCATCACTCAAGAGATCATCACTTTCATCGCTGAAACTTTCTGATAAATTGGCATATTCAAAATCATCAGAGTCGCACATTATAAGATAACTTTTTCTAAACAAGTTACAAAAACACTTTGTAAAAATTAATTTATGGTTAACTGTTTACTTTTATGATATTTAACGTAATAAAAATGGATAGCTTGGCTCTCTGTTTAACAACTTTCAAGGGACCGTGAAAAATCGTCCTAAGTAGAGATCGCCCTTAAACAGAATTTGTGAAAAAATAACATTTCCCATCACGTCGGAGGGGCCGGGACTGGGAAATAGCGTCTTTAAATAGAGAGCGTCGTTAAACAGAGAGCCAACTGTATTACCTTTTCCATACCAAACAACTGCTTTATAACAAAGAATTCCTAACAAACTTATAGCTAATCATCAAAATGCACCACATGGTTTACACAAGAGAAATGCTGCATAGTGGTGCCATCTATGGTAAATAAGTTTAATTATAATCTAGCCTATCTATTTTTATTAGAACGGACCTCAGACGGGCATTAGAAATAAAATAACGCGGGATACAACAGCGCCCGTGTCAGACACGGGCAAATGCATTAAGGGGTTAATTTATCTTCTAGTAAATTAGTCGAAAAATTCGTTCTTTCACCATCCATAATTTTACTTCATGATTTTTGAGTTATAATGTTTTGCTTAACAATTAAATTTGTTTTAATGATAGTTGAATGAGTAAGCTCCAGTTCTAGTATGATTTCTTTATGATATTCTTTGCTTCTTTAATTGGGTAGTTTTGTGGGGTTGGTGAGGTAATTAAGATCTTATAAGGTGGGTCTTTGTGGCAAATATATCTCTACAATCACATTTCTTACAGAATCAATGCTCTATTGAAAAAAAGATAATATCATTCAACAGAAATTTATAATCTAAGGTAATCTATCATAGTCAGTTTATCAAATATTTTTATAAATTAGCTTCATTGACACATATTGTTTACTGAATAGGTAATTTGTCACTTGGTAAGATCTAGAATGCACAGTTTACAAATACGTACGATGTTTGTACATAAAGTTGACTTTCAGTATCACAATTGTAACTATTAGCACAATGAATCTAAAATGTAATCTTCAAAGCAACTTATCTAGTTTACTAAAATTATCAAAATGCTACAACATACCAAAGGAAGATTTTCTTGCCCAAACAAAGATTCTGATTGCATTAAAAACATTTTCTTCTGAACTCTCATCACTAAAAGCCTTTCCTCTTGTCATGAAAATATTATGTGCTATTTTCTCTTTTTGTAAAAATGCTACCAACTTCATAACTGACCTGTAATATTTCAGACAATTAAAGATTTCAAGGAATGGAAAGCTTGCAGAAATTTATAACTCCTTGTATAAAATATGAAATGCCTTTTTACCCCCGAAAATGAATACCAAAAATCAGTCATAAAAATTCAATAATTGTGGCACGGAGGTTTTTAGATCAAATATCAGCAACAGCATCACAAAATTTTGGCACAGTACTGAAGAAAACTTTAAATATTGCTGTTAATCTGGAATAAATTTTGTAAATATGGCTTATTTTTTTAAGTGGTTAATATTGGTTCATTTTGACATAAAAAATACTTAATAATACTTTTTTGAAGAATTTACATAATATTAAATGAATTTAAATAATACCTAGTAGTTGATAAGATTTTATCTTTTTCTAGCAGCTGAAAGGCAAATCCTTCAGATGGAAAATCTTCAATCTCATAACAATCACCAATTAAATGCTTTACAGGCTATGTTGCATGAAAAAAAGAAGTTCATTAGGTTCCAAAGACTTAATGAGAAATATACTAACTTAGAGGACAAGTATTGTATGTAATAAACTACTTTGAACCAAAATAAGAAAATATTTAGAAACAACATAGATAGATTTATATTTTAAAAAGAGAGAAAATATGAGTATTGCAAAACTATGATAATAGTGATATATGATACTATGACAACGAGGATGACAGGAAAGTGTATTGTACCTGACATGTGCAAAAAACAATTTTATACCTTATTGCAACTTAAGAGTATAAACATTAAAATTGCTGAATCTGCTGTTAGTTATCAAAAGTGATAACTACATAGCTCCAGGTCAGCTAAGATTCAAAAGGAAAAGCACATGTAGCAATGTTAAATTATTTTTTAAGTAAATAGTAAGATGCACCTATAAAATAAGTCTCAGATTTATTTATATACTATTATCATCAATTAATATGAAATATGATATGGAGATGGTAGTACCATTCTTTTCATTACTTAAAGAAAGAATAGTCCCAGAAGAGTAACTATTGAATGAAATCAAGTGCCCAGTTTAACTTATCTTTTTCACTGAAGATTATATCAAACTTTCTTCAATGTTTGTTTAAAATTTCTTTCACTGGACATTGAAACTTTTTTCTTATTCAGATAAATGCATATTTATGCTTAATGCTTATAACAATACAGTTATAAGCATTAGTGAATAACAATACAAAAAAATTATGTTCATTTTATACATTACATGATTAGTCTGCTGTGTTAAGGAAAATGAACATAAATACCAATTATAATTTTGCTCCCTTCTCTCTCTCTCTTTTTTTTTTTTTGGGGGGGGGGGGGGGTCTACTTTTCCTGAAATCTAATTTCAAAGAGAAAAAGTATGTTTTTTTTATCATCATGTTTAGGATTTATTTATTAAAACTGAATAGTTCTAAATATCAATAAAGCTGTTACATAATATATAAATTTAAAAATTATGTCCTACCGAAAACTGTGAAAGTGCTGATAAAGAATGTTATAGCATTGATTGAACTTAAATGCAAAATTGCCGTATTTAAAAAAAAAATAGGGCTGCAAAATAGATATTTTAAACCTTTACCACTCAACATGGCAGACCTTTTAAAGTTGAAGAAGGACCTTATGGTTCAAGTAGCAATTAAGATCACAATTTTAATTCCCCCTCCTCCCCCCCACACACACACAACACACTTACAAGAAATCATATACACAATGCTCAAAACAAATAAATTTTAAATCCACAAAATCTAAGTCTTTTAAAATCAGTAAACACCTTAACTTGTATAAACATCTAGTAGAATCATTTAGTTTCAGATAAAGGGAGTTGTAATTTCAGGTTAAAAGAGGAATCATAAAGGAAATTCAAATTTTAAACCACAAAGATATATAATGGAATACATATAAAAACCAAGTGTAGTGCATGAAAAAATATATCAATCATCAGTAGTTGTAAATGTAATAGTGATTTAAAATAATGCGTATCACAATCAATAAAATGTTTAACTAGTAATATTTTTTATAAAGCTGAAAATCTGCTTAATCAATATAAACATAAAAACATTTCATTTGCAAATATTTTTAAATATTATATGCATGGTTCTTCATTCAAAGACACAGATAATAAAGATTGTAATGTAAATTACATGGTTGTAACATATATCTACTTATAACATGATAATTACCCTGGATATACTTACCACATTTTCTAAATACATAGTTTCTCCAAGATAATATAAATGAAAATGAAGATGATTTACAGAAGCATATGCTCCTGGACTGTTCATACCTATTCTTAGGGTTCTAGAAAAAAAAAAATCATTAGAAAGCAGAACATGAAACATCAAATTATCACATTATTTATATTAAATTCAGGAAAGTAAGAAGGACATACGGATCATGACTCATCAAAATAGTTTCTAATGCAAGTCTTAGTCCATCAAAGTTTAGGACCTGTAAAAGTATTATCTTTTAGCAGTTCATATTTGAATGACAAAAACTAATTTAAAATTAAACTATAAAAACTTCCCATTTAAACTCAGGATAGCTTCTAAGGATATAACTTCCAAATCTGCATGTTTACAAATAATGCACGGACCATATATTAGACATATAGATACCACTAATATAAGGTACTGTGAAGATAAAGCTGAGAACAGAAGGTTAGGACTGATGCAATTCAGATTGATTTTATTACTGTCTTGAGCCAGATTTCATATTTAAAAAAAACTAAATTATTTTAATGGTATTATTTTATTATTCCAAGGAACATTTTCAAAATAAGGATACTGTTTGATAACTTGGAATTAATTACATCCCAAGTCTTAATTCAAGATAATTAAATAATAAGTACACATTTTCAGTGCTATATAACAAATATATCATTACCTGTGGATAGCACTTTTCAATACTGGGAACTAATAAACTGTTACAAAACTCTAGTGGACTAACATTAATGATCAAAACATTTCTATTTGATATCTGCAATGAAATACACAATTACTTTTCATGAAATTTATCAGTAGAAAAATTCCTAATAGAATATCATATTTATAATTTACATAACATCCAACAACTCACTTCAGAATTTTGGTCAGAATTATGCTCTTCCCAGTGAACAGGCTGGAGCTCAAAGATAATCTGTAAAACAAATTAAACGCCACAGGCTATTAGTACTGTGTGTGTGTGTAGAGTGCATAACTGCACCCTATACACACTCAAACAATTTTCTAAAAAATTTCAATTCAGTTTTGGAATACAAGAAAATAACTAAATTTTATATTTATTTAGACAAAATTAAGTATTTTAAAAATAACATAGAACTTTTATAACTGGTTGCTTGGTTTTCTGCACTCTACAGCCATCTTTTTCAACACAAGGGTTAAACACATCATAAAGATTATATGGCAGTGTATTTCATATATGAAAATCTATCACAGATAGAGTATGTTTTACTGAGTGAATAGGATTTTGATGCTATCATACACAACAAATCATATACAAGGTTCTCAACCTTCACCATTCTTCCTCAACTAAGATTTTAAATAAAATTTTGCATTAGACACATATACTCAGAGTACAGTTATAAATATATGGAAATGTAAAGTACGAGAAATCTGCTTGTAAGGGAAGTATGTTTTCAGTGAAGAGCTTTCTGAGGGAGAGTATACTTATATATATATATATATATATATATATATATATATATATATATATATATATATATATATGTGTGTGTGTGTGTGTGTGTGTGTGTATATATATATATTGAGAGAAAGCTAATTCATGGTGCAACAGTCCAAATTGCTTTTCAGCATTGTGGTGCCCATCTCTGCTTTCATGACTGTGGGCTTGGGGTGCCATACAGCATATGTCTTGGTCAGGTGGTCAACCTGACATGGGACCCCCAGAGTTAGTTCCCAATCATGATTGGTTCTCATTTTATCAACCCACTCAAGGGATGAAAGGCATGAGTCGACCTTGCCCAGTCGCAGGGTCAAAACCTGGACCTGTGGTATAGCAGCTTGACATCATGCTAACAGGTAGAAAATTGTAAATGCAATAATTTTACATTTAACTTTTTGAATGACATTTAGTAAGAGTTGAGAATGCTATATCATATAAATGCATGATAGATACTGTCATAACCAAAGCACTAAGAGGTATGAAATAAGTATTTTGATAGTACAGCTGTTAGTAAATTATCTTCTCTCTCATATAAACTATGTTCATGATTGGTTCATGAACATGGCAGAAATTTATCATTTATAAAATTGATCCTCAATCATGTAACCTTCCACTGACAGTTTACAATATAATAGAAAAGAACAAAACTCACTTCTTTCTTATCTACTTTGCCAAAATGAAATTTTTCAGGATCAAATGACATGATCACATCAGACATAAACTGTGGTTTTCTCCTCTCAAGAGCTCTTTTGATATTCAACTAAATTTAAAGAAAAATTTGACAATGTAATAACAAATAATGACAACATTTTCATATGTTTGAAAGTTAATACAAAGAGAACTTGTGTAACAGGATATACGTAATTTTTTACCTATATTTCACCAATGTGTTACCTGAGCAATAAATCCATATTTACCGGGAATAAGTCTGGTTTCAACATCATCTAAAGTATACCTAAAATATTTATTCTTCATCTTCTCTTGCCAGCAGGATTTAAGTTTAAGATCAAACTAGAGAAAAAATTAATATGAAAATCACCAACATGCCCTTGTGTAATAAAACAATACAATTATTAAAAGTACCATTGAAAGTGTTATACTTCAATCATAACAGTCAACAAAGTAGATAAAGACATGTTTGTTTATTTCGAGTTTAATTAATCCTCTGAAAGAAATAACTTCCATGAACCCCTTTCAAGACACTTTCTTTAAGTTCCTTCAAAGGGTCATCATGTTCAAACTGCATTGAAGAACAGTTTACAGGCAGGCTTTTATTTTATGGTTACATAAAATTATTAGTCTGCAAATTTTTAATTTTGTTACATTAATTTTAACTAATATTTATATATACTAAAAAAAAAACTAACTAAAATTATGATTAAAATAGAAGATTACATATATTAAAGAATTAATGTGAAACAGAGCTTGTTAACCTTTTACACGCCGCACTATGATCAAAAGGTAACACAAACTATTTATTGATAAAAATCACATTAAAACTCAAACATAAGAACTATGAGTAATTTATTTTTTCAAAAAAAAATTTTTGTATATGATTTACAACATGTTCCCAAAAGGGAACATTGGCGGGAAACACTTAGTTTTTCCACATGCTTTTGTAAAACAGGATTAATGACCTTTAAATTCAAATTTCGATTATGTGCCAAATTTCTTAGTAGTTATACGTAAATTTCTAAAAGTTATAACACAGGTATAACTTTTTTGCTTAACCTGTGTTATTTCTAAAGAAATAACACAGGTTAAGCAGAAAAATAATCGGGTTGTGCCCGTCGAGCCATGGTGGTGCTCAAGAGCTACACCAGCTAAATTTGTCAAGAGGTGCAATGAAGCTTTCAGAAGAAAAAGTTTTCCCACTAAAGTAAAAAAAATAATTATACTGTTGATGAGCAGGAATTAGTACATTTTAAAAATTTTACAATTATTTATTAGCATGTTAATCAAACAATTAAAACATCATTAGAATAAAGGAAGTAACAAATAATCTCTGTATTAAAATTCACAGCACAATAATCATATGAATGCAAGTCTAAAAAATGCAAGGAGAAAGAAAAAACTTACCAAAATTCTTTAAAACAAGAAAAAGAAAACAAAAAATAATTATTGTTCTTAGCTTTTATACTCTACGTTTTTTCTACTGTCCAGGGTAGGTGGGAAAGTATATCTCATGCAGTCTTTTCTCACACTCAAAACATTTTTTTTCTAGTATTCTTTTGGCATACAACACAACGTCCTTGTATTGATGGCACAATATAATGTGCATCTGATTGTCTCAAAGATTCATAGAAATGTGCGTGAGGTCCAGTAACAGAGTGTATTTTCGGTTTCATGCGAAGTAAACATAAAGTTACTTCACTCCGGAAATTGAGATGTGATAGTTCTGCTGTTGTACCTTTGGGCAAATGTAAATGCAAAATCTATCCAGCAATGACAGTCGTGTTTAGCGCATTGCTAAATAGATTCCAATAGCATTTTTTGTTTCTAAATATAGGTCGATATGATCCAAAAAGTCTGTCTAGTAAATCGACACCTCCCATTCCCTCATTATATACTTTTATCAGATGTGGCTGAGAAACATCAATTCTCTTTTTCTTTTTTTTTGTTGAGCACAGAATCGCTTGGTTTTACCGATAGACTCATGTGCCGAATAATTGAAGGCTATAGTTACTACAGCATTGTCTTTCCATCGACAAATGTAAACTTGACCATCACTTAGGTACTAAAAATTTCCTCTTTGCCATTTTGTGGCTTCTTTTGGTGATTTGAGAAGGCATCTTCCTGTCCGAAATTCCCGAATCGTGCCAGTTGTTTTGAAACTCTTTTCAGACAACTCAGTAAACATCTTATGTGATGAGAAAAAGTTGTCAAAGACAATTTCATGCTTCTCTGAATTTTCAACACTAGATAGAAGCTCCCACACAACTCTAGATCCAGGATGAAAGTTTTCTATTTCTGAGCTTTTTTCTTTATGGATTCTCATAGCTTATGAATAGCCACTGCTGGAACACAACATCCATATTTTAAAATCAAACCTCGTATAAACATAGGTTTACCTCGTATAAACATTTTAGCCGAATGAGGACCGTAACAGGGCACCATGTATTCATCTATACTCAATTTAGAATAAAAGTGATGTATCCTCTCTCAAATAAAGAAAATTGCAGAGGAAAGGAAAATAATGGGAACTCATAATCATGTGTTTTCCAACATATTATGAGCCCCTCCAATAGAGTCATAAACAACGTCTAATTATCAACAAAAACAAGTTTTTCATCGGCAGCTATGAGTAATCCACTCCAAACCCATTGGAGAACGTGTGGAGAGAGGGGGAGGGGGGGAGAACAGGAGAATTGAAAGTAGATCCAAGTCATAAACATCTTTCGTCGACACATACTAAAACCTCTCGTATTCAGAAAATTTTTATCAATACTTCTATGCACTGTAATCAAAAGAACTTTATTATGTTGAAAAACTAACCTTTAGATGCCAATGTTCCCTTTTGGGAACATGCAAATTTTTTATCTAATAGTAACAACAAAATTTAATCTTTTTTGTTATAACTGATGTTCTATCTACAAAATGATCATTTTTAATTACTCCTAATTAATTTTAAAATCATTTATTGAATTTTGAATTTTATATGAATTTTTGAATTTTGTTCTTCGAAAAGTTAGAAAAAAAGGCCAAAATTACGATTTTTTCGCCTAGACACTATTTACTTTATTAACATAACCTCGAGGCCAAAAAATCAATCCATACATTCTTTCTAAGTGATAATTTTTGTAGAGCAATACAAATAAAATTGTATTTTTCACAGAATCTTGAAGTTGATGTTCCCTTTTGGGAACATTGGCGTGTAAAAGGTTAATAGTTCTTTCTCTAGTTCATTTAAGAAAAAAAAATTGTTAAATCTATATTTTAAAATACATCATTTTTTTAAAAATGTGTATTTTATGTCTTATTTATTAAACCCTTTATAGACTTGAGGTATATTTTTATGTCACAAACTGTCAACTAGTAAAGTGTTTGGGACAGATTATTCCATCCTTGATTAGGTGTCCAAAAGCTCTAAGCACAATTTTGATGCTTCTGAATACCAAATTAGAAGATAGAATAATTTGTCATAAACACTTAATCCAGCTGAAAGAAAGTGACAAAAAATGTCTTAAATGCTTAGTGGATTAATATATCAAATAAAAATTCACTGTAATTTTTATCATTTTTAATATTTTCAATTCCCATATCAACCAGTTCATTCCTTACTGTATTTACCAAGTTCAGTAAAACCCTTCATTAATAAACACCTGCAGGACCAAAATATTTTGTTCATAAGATATGGAGTCACCTCTCCTTTATGGTGACTGAAATAATTAAAACTTTAAATGTTACACATCAATTTCATTTTAAATTATTAAATTTAACCATCACTATATTTACTATTCTTTAGATACAAAATAATAATAATAATAATGATAACTTTTCTACCACCCCATCATCATCTAAGTTAAATTATTAAAGTGATTCAGTAAAATTTTAAGATATTACAACAAAGCTATATTCAGTACAGCACTAAAATTCATTAACTTTAATAAAATTTAATATGAATGTAGACAACAAAACTTCAAAAAAGCTCCTATTAAGTTATTGATAACAAAATTACCAACGAACAAACTTGTGAAAGTTAAAGCAATTAATGTCAAATGTTATCAGTAGTTTAGAAATACCTTGTAGAGTTATTAGAAGCAGTAAAGGAAATATATTTCATTTTACACATGCTATATAAACTTCATACAGCACAAATTGTTCTTATTTTATTTATTTTTGATAGTGCAATGTACAAAATTATAAGTAACTATAAGAAGACATATGCTCTAAAGCAGTGCTCCCCAACCTTTTTATCGCCGCGGACCGGTCAACACTTAATAATTTTACCGTGGCCTGCTGAGGGGGGGGGGGGGCATTGATTGTTTTGAATTAATAATTTTAATTTAATTGTATTTAAACATGCCTTCAAAATAAAATACAGTTACACCAAAAAATGAATATAAAGTGATTTAACATTTTAACTCACTAGAACGCTAAATCAATGAGAAATACACCACAGTAAATAAAATGGAAATAATTTAATGTTCCTTGGGCGGCCCGGTACCATTTGATCCACGGACTGGTACTGGTACGGGTCCATGGCCCAGGGGTTGGGGACCACTGCTCTAAAGAACTTAAAAGCAATAATCTGTTAAACCTGAAGTTATTGTAGATCTATAGTAAAATAAGAATGCATTATCATTCTTAAACCTCCAAAATGAGAAAAAAAGAAATTGAAAATGTACCTCAGAATTGTTCCCTCTCTCTGTCTGAATAACAAACTGATGAAAATCATATGAAAATGTAGTTTCATCTTCTGTTCTCATTGTCTTACATGGAAGTAAAAAATAAGAAAATACAAAACATTATATTTCTGAAATTAATGAAATAATTAAGGAAAAATAATACAGATGCTAAAATTATGTGGAGAAGAAATCATGTCCAAAATGTAAGGTAATCTATATTTATAATGTTTTTCCAAAACACATTCTAAGAAAATAGTACAAGTAAACAAATTCCTTGTGAGTACCTAATATATTTGCTAAAATTGAGAAATTTGATGAACTGAGCTTACTCTATTATTGTGTCAAAAAAGAACCAATGATTTTGAAAGCATTTATATATTAATCCTTTGATGATGAATTTATATTTTTCTTTGTTTAAGCAAACAATATTTTATCTATCAAAGAAAATCAAATATATACTGATGCATATCAAGACCAGATATATTTTGGCTTTATATTACTAAGAGATTCAGATAAGGTTTGTATATACCAAAATTGTATTTTCTTAACCAAGCACATGACACAAATTTTTACTAAGAAAGATATCTGTAATGGTTAACAAAGCTTGAATTTCTCCTTGAATTATGCTATATCACTACAGTTTCAATTTTTTTTTAATGTATCAAAAACTCGTTATTCACATAAAAACATATTAAGTATCGCTTTGCAGAGATCAACCTATCAGCCTCTCAGAAAGATCAGATCCACCAAATTATAAAATCACTTTTATTATCTGATTGATCAATTTCATTACTTGCTCAATTTTTTTTTTCTTATTCTCATCGTTAAAATTTTTTGAGAGAAATAATGATATTCAACAATCATGGAAAATTTAACGTAGTCTATTTATTTCAGATAGGGCCAGGAAAAAAAATATGGCATGAAAGATTTCATTAAATTAAAGTTTAGTTTACTTACCATCTTCTGTATATGATAAATACATTCCATTTACAACACTATCTTCCTCTAAGATGAATTTATATTGCTAGTTACTAATTTTTATTTCTGAGCATTTACTTAGACACATAATTCAGTTTTAACTCTAATTCGGCAATAAAAACATTATAAACAAACTTTTTAACTTACTTCGGGTTTGTAGACTACTACTTCTGGTTGTAAAAATTCTAAAACCTCCTGTCCTTGTCTAAGTTAACCTGAAATAGATGCAAAATTATTACAAAATAAATATGGTAAGGCATCATTATATCCTTAAAAACTATTGTCATATGAGTTCAATCTTTAATTATTCATCCACTCTTGCTATTTTGATTGATATAATTTTTGTCATATGCATTAATGATTTCAATCATGAAAAACTATTATACACTGGGAAAAAGGTTTCTATTCCTAAAGAATATATCAGATGAGAACTTGAGAGATCCTTTACAGGATTTCAACAAATATGAAAATCTTATCAGAAAAATTATTATAGTATTACTCACCAAATTTTTCAGGCAAACACTGAATGCCGTTAATCTAATATTTCCCAACATACTTAAAAATATGAAGTCAAATTATGCAGTCACATTAAGTAACATTTAACTCATACTACCAGAATACACTTCATGACTGTTGAATATATTTTAAGAATCATAAGATATAAATAAATGTAAATGCACCATCACATAATTTTCATAACTTCATGAAATAAGTAATTCAGGGCCACTTAATTTGTTTAGTACATTATTATTGATTATAAAGTTTTATTGGTACAGATGTGTTAGGCGCACCTCCCTTCCAAGTTTGCTGATTTTGCGTTTGGCGTGGTAACCATGCAATTTTGGCAAGATTTTAAACAGTACATGTATGCAGTATTTATTATTGCAGAAACAAATATTTCCGGTCAGATAGAGAAAAGATATATTTTAAATGCGATATCACACTGTAAGTTATCTGTGACAACAAAGAGAGGATTACACCAGTGGCGTAGCAAGAGGGGGGCAAGGGGGTCTATCATACCCCGGGCACCACTAGCAGAGGGGCGCCAAATGGTTTCCAAGACAAATAAGATATTTTGGAAAATTTCAATTTTTATATGGGGGAGCGGCGCCAAAAAGGTATCGTGCCCCGGGCGCCAGTTATACTCGCTATGCCACTGGATTGCACTGATACCTTTCTTGAACAGCATTATGTTTCTTGCTATAAAACCATTGAAACCTATTACATGCACAACATAATTGCAACAATCAAGTTATTAACTCACAATCAGAGCAGTTACTCATCTCAAATGGGATAGCCAATGATCCCTCAGATAGAAATCTTAGTTTATATTGCCTAAGGGAATTTAAATGGGAAAAATTTTAAAGCCAATCCTTATAAAGACAGTGTTAATTTCCCCCAAATCATTAATAAAAGTATTGCGATCTAATACCCAAAGTCATAGCATATGAAATGCCGAAAAAATCAGAACGAGTGATATAAAGACATTTTCTTACAATTTTCTACGATGAGGGGTAGATGAAATACCTAATGTAACTATTTTTTCTAATTAAAAAAAAAAAAAAATCAACGTAAATAATTATTTCCCCTCAATACACACTGCTTAGGGTAACCACATCGATTGAAGTTTCGCAATTCTTAGTCAGGTGATGACATGAAAAAAAATTAATAGTATCAAATAACTCAAATAGTAAACGCATAAAATTTTATTAGTAATTCCCTCAGATCTGTCAAACTGAAAGAAGTGCTCCCTTAGATTTAGATCTTACCCGGTAAAAGGCGAATTTAAACAAACTGGGTAATTTATTCACATAGTGATTACGTAACAGTGATATATACACAGTGATAAAGCTACAAATTAAAATATTTCCGTGGAGAATTCGAAAAAATATCTACAAATGAGACTTGAAAATAAATTCTTAAGATCTACTTTAAGTTGTTAAAGATTACTAAACCTTTTTCAAGTGCAGCGGTGGGTAATATTTCTACAGTGCTTTAAATGACTCGCCTCCTGAGATCTAGATTAACGGTCGAAAGAAAAGCAATTTTTATTGCTTTCCCACTTCCACCCTCTCCTCACGAAAGAATTCTGGTCACACCACTGAAGCGCAGAACTAGCGTTGTCAGAATCAGAGAGGAACTATAGATAATGAAAAAAAAAAACACGAAAAAAATGCATGGAACATGTCCTCGTGAAAGGAGTCCCTTATGAAGGGATATACATCTCCAGCGTACCCAGCTGATATGGACCCAAGTTTCTCCCATTTTGTGGGCATCTCATCATGGCATTTGCCGATAAGCATGTAGGAGGGTCCATGGCTTTTGTTTACGTTGGAGATGGATATCTTTGCATGCGAAAATATCATATTTAATTGTGACGCCAGTATTTACACACTTGGAAGAGATTTTGTCATTTCAGTTTCTCATATGAGTACAGTGTCACAGTACCGGATTGAGGGGGGGGGGGGGCAACTGCCCCCGGGCAACGCGTCTGGGGAGGCGGCAAAATGGGATTGAAAAATTGATCCTTTTTTATAATTTCCTAGTGCCATAAAAATATAAATAAAACATAAAATTTAGATATCCTCAGATCACTTTCTTTTTATACTGGGCTTTTTTTTTAACTATTAACAGGGCCCGACTTTGACCCAATGGGGCCCTGGGCAAAGCAGACTTTGGGGGCCCCCTCAAAGGACAGATCGAGAAGGATGCCATGTGCCCTCCCCCTCCAGGAGTAGTTTTCCACATGAACATGTGGGACACTCACCAAGCCCCCCCCCCCCCCCATAAATTCAGACCGGAAATTCAAAAAATTTTCGACCAAAAAGTCAAGCGTTTGAAAAATAATAATTATAATAATAATGTGTTAATTAATTTACTTTTAATGTTAATAAATAAATTCAGGAAATTTTCTTTTGAAATGAATATAGTGGGTACACTGTGCCCCACCCAGGATTTTTTTCTGTAACCGCCACTGTTCACCTTTACTAAATTAACCTAAAACCAAATTTTCAAAACTATGTACAACTTAATACTAAATTAGGGGGCCCCATAAATTTGGGGACCCTGGGCAAGTGCCCCACTTGCCCATGCGGAAATCTGGGCCTGACTATTAATTACAGAAAGTTAACTCAAATCCTTGCTTTACGTAAGAGTAAAACAAGCGTATTTCAATAACAGAAGAGCGCTAATTGCATTAATATGATTTGCGAAGAGTGTTTCATTGCCGAAAAACAAGCAGGTAGCTGGGGGGGGGGGGCGTGACTCATAGAGATGAGGAGAGGCGAAAAATATAGTGCCAGTTGCAGACTTGTCTTTGTCGCCTGTCGGTGCGTCCGCTTGTAAATTGTAATTTTTAGTGAATTGTGCAAGTGTTCAATTAATCAGTGGTACAGTTTCATTGAAATGATGGGAGATCATGTTCGGAAGAATATACTGAATGACATATATCACGCAAAGTACTAAGCAGTATTGTTTGATTGCACACCTGATAAAGCACACACAGAACAAATGAGCCAACTAATCCGATGTGTTACTAAGGGCCTGTTCACATAGGAGTCCGTTGCGTTGCGTTAAGGAAAAGATGACGTCGAGACGAAAATAAACCAATCATAGGCCTCCAAACGATTAGCAATGAAAATTTTAACGCCTATGATTGGTTTATTTTCGTCTCAACGTCATCTTTTCCTTAACGCTACGCAACGGACTCCTATGTGAACAGGCCCTTAGGATGAAAATGGCCAATTTGATATCAGAGAAAGCTTCATTGATTTTATAGCAGTTATTTGAAAATCTGGGGAGTACTTGGCAGATACAATATTTCATAAGTTGGAGGAAGATGGGTTAGAAACAGGAAATTGTCGAGCCCAAACATATGATAATGGGTCGAACATGTGTGGCATTTATATAGGAGTTCAAGCTAGGTTCTTGGATATCAACCCATTAGCAACTTTTGTCCAGTGCACAGCTCATTCCTTTAATCTGGTGGGACTACATGCAACATCAACATCTCCTGAAACAGCGAGAGCATTTGAAATAATCTAGAGATTATACACCTATTTTATTTCATCAACACAACGGTTGGAAGTCATCAAAAAAACACACAAGAAAGAATTTAAAAGGAACCAGTGATACTCGATGGTCTGCTAAGTCCGAGGCAGTACATGCTGTTGTAAAAGACTTTCAAGAAGTAATCAGCGCTCTCACCGAGTTGAACGAAGAAGAACACTATACACCAGAGACAAAATCTGATGCCTCCAGTCTCATTCGTCCTTTGAAAGATTTCCAACTCATTTCGTATTTGGTTGCTTGGACAAATATCTTAAGAAATTAACAGAGTTAAGGTAAATGCACCTATAATGGGCCATGTCCCTATAATAGGCCGCCCTTTATAGGGACATGGCCCATTATAGGTGCATTTACCTTAACAAGGAAATACAGACACATAACATAATATTGTCAAAAACAATACAAATGTGGAAGGTCTCACCAAAACCATGGAAAGGCTGAGAAATGAAATAAATGAATGGATAAAGACTGCTGAAGAAATAGCGTAAAAAATTGAAGTGGGGCCAGCTATGGAAACTCGCAGAATCCCAAAAAGGAAAATAATGCCTGGAGAGATGACGCAAGATGAAGGGAGAAGTTACTCTGAAGAAGAAGTTTTTTACCTTAGTATGAAAGAAGTAACCGATGTGATACTAATCCAGTTGAAAGATAGAATGCAGAGTATAAGTGCACTCAAAAATATTTCTTTTTCCAAAAACTTGTGCTGCAAACTTAGCTAGTAAATATCTTGACCATATAAGTGAAGATGAGTTCCCTACTGAAATCCTAGTTCTTCGTGACCAGTTACAGAATTCAACAGTTAATTTTGAAGAAATGAATCAACTTGATCTTCTAAACCTTATCCTAGAAAGAGATTCGACTGATGCTTTCCCAAATGTGTGCATAGCCTTGAGAGTTTATTTAACGCTCCCAACTACATCAGCAAGCTGCGAGAGGAGTTTTAACAAACTGAAGATAATTAAAAACTATCTCAGATCAACAATGACTCAAGACAGATTGAAAACCCTCGCACTACTGTCTATAGATAAGTCAAGAGGCTAATCCAATATTATGAAGAGGCGATCAACTCATTTTCTGAAAGAAAATCAAGGAAAACAATTTTGGAAAAATATCTGCACACAACACATTTTCTAAAGCATAAGAAAGGTAGCTGCGAAGACCATCGTTGCTTGGGCAAGAGGGTAGTAGTGGGTTTTAGTGGGTTTTATTTTTCGTCGGTATGAAAAAAAATACATATACTTCTCTGGTATAGTATTGTTAAGTTAAATTTATTTTTTTATTTCAATAAATTAAGTTTGGCACACCATCAAAAAGGCCATATTACTTTTATCTTGTTATTTTTTATTGCATTAAATAGTGAAAAACAGCTACAGGGGTGGCATGGAGCTAACTTCCCCCAGCTGAGAAATTTCCTAGATCCGGCACTGCATTGTCAGAAAGTAGAATTATGTATTTTAATTGAACAGTGAATCTAATACTGAACGTAAATGGTATCAAATAAGAAAGTGATAGTCTGTCATCGCAGTTAAGGTCAGTTGCGCACCCAGGAGGGGGGAGTCAAGGGCCCACCCCCCCAAGAAATAGAAATTGCATTAGGAATATTGATTTTGCATTATAAATATTTTTATCCCTTCATCTCGGCCCCCCTCATGCATTATAAATATTTTTATCAGTTCATCTCGACCCCCCCCCCCAAGAAAAAATCCTGGGTGTGCCACTTGTCAAGGTAGTGTACACCATTACTTTGTTTTAAAAACTATATGATGACATAGAAGCGAGGCGTGAAAACAGAAATGCAGCGATTATGCAACAACAGTAAATTCCAAGATGATTAGCCGTGTGATTTCAAATCTCGTAGCCTGTCCAGCTCTTCTAGCAATCACACTACATTTGCATTTTTGTTTTAACAAAAAGCGAGGTCCATAAGTGCGAAAATGTTTCGTTTTGGTGGGTCAAGGATAAACAGAAAAATGTTCAGAACAGGACTTGATGAAATAAACACAGTCATTTACGAAAGTCATGAGAAATCTTTACCTCAATAACATAATTAATTCAAGAAACTTGACAAGCATTTCAGTATAGTTCTTATCAACACGGCGTCAACTCTCATGTAAACTTTTCAAAGCATTTTTGTTGTTGACAGAAAACAAAAGCATCTTATTTAAATTCTGGAGGTGTTGAGCGAGAAACACTGTGAGCATACCTGGAGTATTAGAACGTTCGAAAAGCCTAACCTTGAATGGCCAAAGTCCTTGTTAAGGTCGAAAATATTGTCTTCCATCGGTCAATGGTACTAGGCATCTCAACTTTTTAATAACCGCGTTCCATATCTAGCATAGATAACCATATAAGACCAAATGTTATACCATGCGAAATATCTATTCGAAGAAGAAGGTAACTATCCTCATTTAGAACTTCGCTTGAGTGACTGTCATCGTCACTCAATAACAGTCCCGGATCTAGGGGGGGGGGGGGCAAGCCGGGGCCCGTGCCCCTGGTGCCAACTTCAGGGGGCGGCAAATTAAAGCGCAGCAGACGAGTACACTACCCAGAGTTACTGCGACTTTGCGATGAATGACACGCCCAGCACTTATTATCTTTCTCTGTGGCGCACTGAGGAAATCACTACGTGATTTGCATTAGCATAGGTCAGCAAACGATGTGAGCGAGTTGCGGGCGGTAAAGGAAAAAGCGCGCAGTCAGCGAACGCCACACAGACGCATTTGACGATGGTGTACCGTAACATGGCCAATAAATCAAACTTTCATATTAGGAGAGACATCAGGTAGCGTTTTTCTTCATTTTATTTACGGCACAGAACACACACAGCTATATACAAGAACAGAAAACATCATCACAAATCTAGCTTGTAGCTCAAGCGTCCCCTCGCCGAGAGCCAACGAACTCTCCGCCTTGCAAAATCTTCTCCCATCCAAATTCTTTTCTTCTTGAATCATGCGTTTAGTGTTCTAAGAAACAGCTGGGGACTTGACTCCCACGGATAGACTTCGGGGTGAGATAGTAGGGTACAGTGGTTAGCGTACGTGCGAAAAGGGTAAGGCTATATTAGGAAACTCCGTCGTCGGTCTGCAATACTGGGTCTTTTACAAACAATTATTTAGTGTTTACTGCTTAGTTTTTGTCGAGCAACATAACGTAGTACTAGTGCCGCAGCATCACATCACTCACAGCTCATCTCTCGCCCCTAGGTAGGTATATAGTATTTTATCGTATCTTGAGCATTTCCCGTTTCCGTATCTATATTATAAAGAATGGAAAACCCCACGCAATTTCAGTGTCGTACATAGACTTCGCGTGTCTTATTTTATTATTCTTAATACAAATATATACTTGAAAAAGATAGACAGAAGAATGCAATCACAGCATATTTTTACAAAACGGGATTTTGGTGAAAAAACGTAGCTTTGAGTTCTAGTGAGTAATGAACCGAGTGGGTATATTACACGGTAAAAATCTCTATTAAAAATTCTTTAAGTGTTTTTAATTTTCAGTAGGTAGTTATTTACTCATGATTTCATGTTATGAGATGAGTATTACAAAAAAAAGTATGTTTGGGTTTTGTTTATTAGAGGTAATGGCAGAGTAAAATTTATTTATGCTTACTCTTTTAATTCAAGAATTCAGAAAATTTGATTGGCTTTTATTACATACAGCAATTGCCTTGGGGCCGTATGGCGTGTGGGGCTTACTTTCACTGCACTTGAGTTTTTTAATAATCTTTATCAAAAGCCGGTTTCATATTTCGTTTTTTGCCCTAAAATGCTTTTCTTATTCTTAAGGGTAAATTTTTTTAATTAACTTTATATTTCATAAGGTGAAATTATGAGCGCGCCAAGAAAAAAACTATCAGGAGCGGGATGTAGGAAAAAAGCCAAAGATAGGGCCGAACGGGGAAAGCATATTGCGGATAAGATGAAGAAGTGGCTTAGCAGAGGAGATTCACGGTCAGTCTCTGCCGCAATTTCTGAAGATGCTGTTCAAATAGAGGATATTTTTTGCAGTTTGCACGACCAAGCTGACCAAGAATTTTCATCTACCATCTCTAAACAGTCTACGAGTGCTGATTCGAGAGTGCAATATTCTTCATCGATCTCTAACGAGCAGCTCGAGGAAATAGAGCCAGGATACAAAGAATCTGAATCGGCTCATTTGGTGTCGGATGAGCAGCAAAAAATCGGATTTGATTTGACGGATCCAGGCAGTTGGCCAGACATTGAAAAAATGACCGATCAGCAACGATCTTTCTTTAGCAGTCAAGCTGTGTTATTAGCAGAAAATCACCCAGAAAACGTAGAGTTTAGATATTGGACAATGTCGTGGCCATTCTTACGATAACGGGTCTAATATGGCCGGTACCTATGAAGGAATGCAAGCCAGGATTGTAGAAAGAAATAAGCTGGAGGAGTTCGTGCCCTGTTTAGCTCACTCCTTGAATCTTGTCGGTGTCCACTCTGCCTCATCGTGCCCAGAAGCAATAAACCTATTTGGAGTCATTCAAAAAGTATTTTGCTTTTTTTGTCGGATTCTCTACTCGAAGGGATATTATGAAAAAATGTGCCAAAACCAATTTAAAAGGAAGCAGTCAGACAAGATGTACGGCAAAATATGTTGCTGTGAAAGCCCTTTTAAATAATTTGCCGGAAGTAGTGAAATTCTTGGAAGAAGTTAAAGAAATTTCTCATACTCCGGAAGCAAAATATGAGGCAGGTCATCTCTTACATGCTGTAAAGAATTTTTAATTTATTTTCAATTTGGCGATTTGGGCTAATATTCTCCGAGAAATTAATCGAGTAAATATTGAAATTCAAAAGGAAGATATAATCCTCCCACGTTCCATCGCTTTAATGGACCGCCTGACCAAAACTTTGCAAAAAATGAGAGAAAATTCAATGGAATATTGGATAGAAGAGGCTAAAGAAGTAGCCGAAAAAGTTAGCGTTGACCCTATTCTGCCAAATAAACGAATTCCGAAGCGCAAAAGACAATTTGATGAATTGTGCGATGACGAATCACGAACACTTCAACCTGTTCAGCTTTTTTCTAAGGCAACAAAGATGGTATTTGATCGAATCATATCAGAAATTAAAAAGAGGGTTGATAGTGCTTCCACCTTAAATCTAAATTTTGCTTTTCTCAATGGAATTGAAATCTTGAATATATCGACTGAAGAACTGCAGAAGCATGGAGCAGATCTCGCACGAAAATACGAGCGAGAGTTAAACACAGTTGAATTCTGTCAGGAACTCTCCGTTTTTAAAGAACAAGCTCCACTTTTATTCGGTGATATAAAAATGGCTAGCGCTTCCTATCTCTTGCAACAAATCTACACGCATGATTTGCAGGATGCATTTCCCAATATTAGTATTGCGCTGCGGATTTACTCTACGCTTCCGACTACATCCGCAAGCTGTGAGCGAAGTTTTAGCAAACTTAAAACTTATTAAAAACTATCTTCGTTCCTCGATGAGCCAGGAACGTTTATCGAGTCTCGCGATCCTAGCAATCGAAAATCGGACCTCACATCAGATTAATTATGACAAGGCCATAGATTTGTTTGCAGAAAAAAAGGCTCGAAGAGTAAAATTGTAATTCAAATATGCTATAATCTCAAGTTTTGGTTTAAACTCTATCCTGTTCTATCTTAATTAAAATAAATGTCATACATGTTCATGTATATTTAAAAAAAGGTAAGACTTAATAGAGGAACATAAGGTTAAAGGATTGGCGGGGCGGGGGGCGACAATTTTAGGTATTTGCCCCGCCTCGAAAAAATTCAAGATCCAGGGCTGCTCAATAAAGTGGAAATGGATTACTTCCGGACCAACACGATAGAAGAGGCTTAAAACAATGACGATAGTTCAATAATAAACTGTCTCTGTCTTTTCTTTAAGCTATTATTCACATGAAAGAAATTCAACCTTTAAAAGAAAGTGATGATTTAATGAAAAGAAATGTGCTTCTTCGCAGTAGTGGTCACCTCAAATGTGTTTAACTGTGTCGGGATTCACGAGAACTTCCTGAGAAGCACCAGTTAGTACAGGGCTGATAAACCCAAACATGGTCGACCAGACATGAATAAAAAATATCAAGTTAAAATTTTATCAGTTTTCATGTTTGAATGTAAATCAGTGCTACTCAAATTATCTTTGAAACAGAAATTAGGACCTCGTATATCGTCATTTGAGCCTTCAATGACTATTCACAAATGTTAGAGAATTACTCCTTCGATTAATGGAGT
This sequence comes from Dolomedes plantarius, assembly GCA_907164885.2. NCBI lineage: Eukaryota > Metazoa > Arthropoda > Arachnida > Araneae > Dolomedidae > Dolomedes > Dolomedes plantarius. The sequence continues at coordinate 58,689,885 of OU015501.1, forward strand.
TGAAAGTCCTATCACAATTTTATTACCTTTTATTACAACTTTCCTCAAATAATTACGTTGGAGAGCTCATTCTTGAAGAAATTCTCCTTCATTGTGTTATGGGAGTTTTGTGCTTATTACGGATATAGCCCCTTTTGGCATTTTTTCTCAAAGTTAAAATTTAATGCATTTGGAAGTATTTTAAAATTAGCCATTTCGTTTCCGCTCTAATTTCTTAACTTGCTGGCAACACCTACCAGTTGCAAAGCAGCTAAGTAGCAGGACTTTTTCAAGCAGTAACATAATAGCTCCAGCAAGGATCCTAGACTATTTTGTAGTGAAGGAGTCAGCTCATTTTCCCCTCGTACACCGGTAACTTGAAAGTCACCGTCGCAGAATGAGTTAATATTTTCTTTTCGTCACGAAAGCTTATTTTAATTCTGCTTTTCTTTTTGCATCTTCTGATATTTTATACAATATAAAGACTTTTGACATCTCCGAGACAAATCTGTCTTCCATAGCTTCTTTGGATTTACTTTCCAAGGCAATTCATTTTACATTTAATAGCCTTAAATTTGGAAGTAATTTTTTAATAGAACTTCGAATTTGAAACTAATTTTTCCCTAGGCATTTGAAATATTGATTCTTCATTGCCTCCTCCATCGCAGTACATGTCGTGAACGCAGTTGCTTTCATGGTAAAAGGAATTTCTTTTTATAGTTATCTAATGCGTTAGTTCTCTTTTTAACGATTTTTTGTCTAACTTTTGAATCGTGTCTGAAGTCCGTCTTTTCTCTTAAAATCTGTTTCGATTTTAGATCCACCGGTAAGGTAGCTACGATAACTTTTTGTCCTATAATGTTACGAATAGGCGAAAGCGGGTTATGTAACATAAAAATTCATTTGGTATACGTGCTGCAATACGCAGCAGAAACAAACTTCGGTATTCATTGCAAGTTCAGAGGAAAATATATACTATCTTTATGACAGCAGTAAAATTGACGCAAAATTATATATTACCTTCTTTAAAGGTGACTGATTTTTAACATTTTATGTATTGTTAGTTGGTTTCGCGTATGCTCTTATGGAGCTCAGTTTAAGGTCATACTATGAAGTAGACGTGACTGGCACCAGGAAATGACATTAAAGTAACAGAAAACTGAATATTTGACTAAAAAACTAATATCAAAGGTGTACGCGGAACATCAAATTTATGCAACCTTAACTGATTGATTTTAGGGAATAATAGTCAAAAGAAAAGTTTTCCCATTACTGTCCCTTTAACTTCTCTACCCTGTTGGAAAGTGACTTATGTTTTACCTGTTGGGTCAAATCGACCCATGGTATTTTTCATTTTACAATTACTAGAATATATATACATATATATATATATATATATATATATATATATATATATATATAACATTAAAAATCCCTTTAGCCTTTCAAATCCTAGCTTATTCTAAATTCCCTTGGGCGAAAATTTTTAAATGGTGGCTCTATTGCTTAAACCAAACATTGCGTGGCGTGGGTAAATTAATTACTTCCGCGCAAGCATCAAGCCACTCCTAAACTTTAACAAAATTAACTGATCCTATCAAGATCACATGACGAGCTAGTTTCAAAAGTCTATTTAAGGCTCTGCGCCATGTACAGGTTGGTCCTCCCCGGTTTTCTGTCGTCCTGTCAAGATGTAACAGTTTGTACAAAATAAAACTTTGTTGGAAGAAGCGGTGTTCTTTGTGAGCCCGGTTATTTGATAGGCCCGAGGGCCCATATTTAGATAACTACCTTCACTATTTCAAAAAGTTTCACCGGCCGACGGCGTTTGATGCAGAACTGAGTGAAAGTTGTTCGTGACGCACGGACGTGGGGAAAAAAATCAACCGCCTTCGCCGCCCCTCCTCGCCCGCGTCCGGTAGTGTTACTTACACACACACACACGCACACACACACACACACACACACACACACACACACACACACACACACACACACATATATATATATATATATATATATATATATATATATATATATATATTTACAGGATCGAGTCACATTATTATGACCACCAACTAGTATTTTGACCTCAACAATGCATAGACAATGAAATAAGGTACGTATCTCGAGCAGGTTTGGTGGGTATATAAGGTGAGATGTAAGCACTATGCAAAGATATCAAACGTTGCTCTCCCGGGTAAAACGCGCTACTTATCTGACATTGAAAGGATGATCATGGGCTATCGAGCCCACGGAGGCAGTATTTCTAAAATTGAACAGCTTGGGAACTGTTCGCGTGATGCTGTCGTTAAAGTGCACCGTGACTGTACAAACGGTACTATTGTGAATAAAAGCAGGGAAACTACAGAGCATCAGGTGCCATTTATGTGAGAGGTGAACATCGGCTGTGAACATGTATGAGGGTTGACCGACACGCTATGTTGAGCAACTCACCGTCCAAATAAACCCGGGGGTTACCAGACTTGTGTCTAAAACGGTAGTACAGCGCAAGGGGTTCAGAAGCAGACCGACCGTCACTGCATCCATGCCGACGAAGGTTTATCGGCGGAAACGGCTTCAATTTGTACAGCAGTACGAAACTGGACCTTTTCTGATTGGTAATAGGTTGCTTTCGCCGATGAATCACGTTTTCGGCTCCATCGAGTGTACTGGTGTTGGCGTGTCACTTGGAAGAACACAAGCGGGTGGCAGCAGCGTTATGGTCTGAGGAATGTTTCCTTGGCATAATCTGGATTCCTTCATACCTCTGGAAGGCATTATCAACCGATTTGGTTATTTGTACATTATTGCAAACCTTTTACACTCATACACGTTGACTGCCTCCCCTGAGGAGGATTAGATCTTCCAGTAGGACAATACGACAAGTGCGGGAGTAGTAGGAGGAGAGGAGCTAAAACTTTTAGGTGCTTCCCTGGCTCCCTAATTCTACGGATTTAAAACCAATCGAGTAGCTGTGGAACCACCTTGATTACCTTGTTCACCGCATGGATCCCCCACCATTTACATTTCAGCAGCCGTCTGACGCATTGCGGTTTATATGGCTCCAGACACCTGAGGCAACCATCCGGCATCTTACTGAACGTGCGGGACCTTGAAATAAAATTTTATTTAAATCATTCTTCATTACCATTTCTATTTATTTTCCTTTAATATTTTTGAAAAGCATAATATTCTAAGTTTAACAAAAAGTATTTATAGCTTTTCTTATTATTTTCTGCTCCAAGAAATATCATCTCCATCTATCCTGTTCTTTATCTCAAATCCCAATAATGATGTCCCGAAGCAGCTTATATTTGCTTAAAGAACAGAGTAAATAATTTACGAATGAAACCTATTGCAAGTAGAAAGTTTCACTTCACTACTAAAAATTTCTCAGTTCGTCAGTTCACTTACGTAAAAAAAAAAAAAAAATCTATTAATTATTTCCCCACGATCTACATTTTTCTTCTCTTACACTAAACATGTACTTCTCTTACACTAAAACTAAACAAAACTTTTCTCATCCAGTTTCAATCCAGTTTCATCATCAAGTTTCAATAGATTTTTTTTTATAATTTTTAGCTACTTTTTAAAATGGAATGATAACTTTTTTTCTAAATCAGTTTTTGCAATTAAAACTCAAACATTGGATTCAATTTAGGGCTATTAAGGCTGTCAAACTATAATCTTTAATGACAAAATTAAAAACTTTGAACCTCAGTTTGGGGTAGACGATGGTTTTCTCTGTTGTGAACTGGAAGACTGCACGTTGACAATCACCAGTAAAAATTGATAGAAATTCCGCATTTGGAATTCTTTTCACTCCAGCATAATTATCGGATATTTCTTGCTGAAGAGTTCATGATAAGGGAGAAACCCGGGTCCAAAGTTGCTGAGTACGCAGGAGATGTATATATTTGAAACTTTAAAATGTTACAAATCTATTGAAAATCCTTCTATAATCTTGAACAGATTGGGATCTTTTCAAGTGATGACCAAGTTTGTAAGAATGTATATAATGTTCGTTTTGAAAGTGGTTGATTAGAAATTCATAAATTTTTATCTGGTACTTTGAGATATAAGTAAAACATTGTAAGAAATAAATTAATATAATTATTAAATTAGTTGATTATAACTGAATGCAAAAATATATTGTGTTGCAATTATCAATCACAAGGATTTAATTATAAAACGAATATAAAGCTTAAATTTATCATACCTTTTCTTCATGTTCGTAATAAGAGAATGCAACTTTTGCAACCAATCAATCACACACACACACACACACACACACACACACATATATATATATATATACACTGAAGTGCCACTGAATTAGGGATACCTACCTAGTAACGAGTTGGGCCTCCTCTGGCCTTGATAACGGCTGCCACACGACGAGGCATAGATTCAACAAGTTTCTGGAAACGTTCCACGGGAATGGCTTGCCAAATATTGGCTAAAGCTGTCCATAATTCAGTAAGGTTCTTTGGTGCTGTGTGATGGCCTTTAACGCGTTGTTCCAAAACATCCCAAAGATGTTCAATAGGATTTAAGTCAGGGCTTCTAGGTGGCCAATTCATGACAGAGAAGTCAGAGGAATGCTCATCCAACCAGCCAGTAGCCAACCGGGACTTGTGAGAGGTACAGTTGTCTTGCTGGAAAACTCCATTACCGTGCGGATAACAGAACAGCATAAACGGATGGAGGTGATCACCCAGCAACTCTACGTACCGAATTGCATTGAGGGAGGTTGGTACACGCACCAAAAATCCCAAACTGTACCACGAAAAAACACCCCAGACCATGATTGAGCCACCATACCCTTGTACAGTTCCAGCCAGGCATGCAGGATCCATGGCTTCATGAGCCTGACGCCATATTCTCAGCCTCCCGTCGGCGTTAAGTAGTCGGAATCGAGACTCATCACTCCATGCTACTCGTTTCCAGTCCTCTACACTCCAGTCTCTGTACTCTCTTGCCCAGGCAAGACGTGCAGCCCGATGGCGAATATAGAGCAATGGTACTCTCTTAGGTCGACGGTTCCCGAAACCCATACGGTGAAGCGAGCGTTGCACAGTCCGTTTACTGACTGTACGACTGGCACCGTCATTAAACTGGTTGGTAATTTGAGCTAATGTTTGGCTTCGCTGGCTACGTACAATACGCCTGAGCCGTCTCTCACCATGCACTGTCAAGGCTAATTGTTCTTTGCAGTTTGCCCGATCGCTAGTTTTTTTTCCCCCACCCATGTATTCTTGGTATAGTCTTGACACTGTCGACCTTGAAAATCCTAGCTGTCTGACGATTTCGGAAATTGATTGGCCCATGCGTCGCGCACCTACGATTTGTCCGCGATCGAAGGCGTCTAAATCAGGCAGTTTACCCATACTGGCAATTCCAACAACTAATTCAGAACAACCACAGTACGCGCTATATATGCAGTTACCACAGCGCCCTCACTTGCGCATACATGATGCGCAGCGCTACACAATTTGCATAGGCTTTGCTATCCCTAATTCAGTGGCACTTCAGTGTATATACACTCATGGACAAAAAAAAATTTTCGCACCAAGAAATAATTGCGGGATCGTAATGAAACTTCCAATGAAGGTACATGTCGGGGAGATATGCAAATGATTAGAAATGCAGCGTGATTACGCATTACGTATAGCCGGTAGAGGGCGTTGAACATCGTACTCTGTGGAGTATAAAACAGGTAACCAAAGCTTGTTTGAGTGTACTGAATCATTTACAAAGGAAGAGCTGAGATAGACATGCCATTACGCCGTGTTCGAAGACAATATAAGCAGTTGTCGCAGTTTGAGAGGGGTAGAATCGTCGGGATGATGGAAGCTGGGTGGTCAGCTAGGCGAGTAGCTCGTCAATTAGGCCGCTCTGATTGTGTTGTGAGGAGGTGTTGGGACCAGTGGACCCGAGAGATGTCATGTACACGAAGACCAGGCTCAGGACGCCCTCGACAGACCAGTCGTCGAGAAGACCGCCACATCGTAAAAAATGCATGCGTACAGCCAACTGCTTCATCGGCCGCCATCCAGGCACAGGTAGCACCTTCACAAGGGGCCTCTGTGTCTTCTCGAACCATACGAAGGCGCCTGGCTGAAAGACAGTTGGTATCGCGGCGCCCATTACGTGTGCTGCCCGCCCTTGACGCCCACCCATCGACGCCTCCGTTTGGAGTTTTGCCGCGCACGAGGAAACTGGACTGCAGCGGAATGGAATCAGGTCGTCTTTAGCGACGAATCCAGATTCAATCTCGGCAGTGATGACAATCGTGTTCGTGTGTGGACAGCCCGTGGTGAACGCTTCAATCCTGTCTTTGCTGTACAGCGACACATCGCTCCCACAGCTGGTGTGATGGTATGGGGTGCCATTGCCTACAATACACGGTCATCCCTAGTATTGTTCCGTGGCACCATGACAGCCCAGCGGTATGTTCATGAAATCCTGCAACCACATGTGTTGCCACTCATGCAACGGCTCCGAGGAGCCATTTTTCAACAAGACAATGCTCGGCCTCATACGGCAAGGGTGTCACAAGACTGTCTCCGCACTGTTACTACCCTTCCTTGGCCTGCCCGATCCCCAGATTTGTCTCCAATCGAGCATATCTGGGATCATTTGGGACGACGAATTGGGCATCCCACGAGTTTGAACGAACTAGTGGCAAGGTTACAGCAAATATGGAACGAAATGTCTCAAGACATCATACAGAACTTGTATGACTCAATGCCCGATCGTATCGCATCGTGCATTCGCGCTAGAGGGGGTCCAACGTAGTATTAACTCCTCCGTTCTTTTGCCTTTTTCTCTGAAATAAATTATCCTTTTTCTTTGATTTTCTTATCATTTACTTATATCAAAGTTGTCATTACGTATGTAAAATTTCGTTTCATTTTGACTACTCCTTCTTGGTGCGCTAATTTTTTTGTCCATGAGTGTATATTGAAAGATAAATATTTTTTATTTATTTAGCTCTTCCTATAAAGTCACTGAGTTAGGACCTAACAGAAACACAAGGTGTGAACCACTTACCATTACTTCGACAGGGTTAGTTAATTAATATCCGTTTATAAATATTTATTACATGATCAAAATTAGAACTATTTTAAATATCCATTTCGAAAGAAATACGCCATAAATTTCCAAACAATTGAAGTTAGTTAAATATAGGCCTTATTTAGCTAATGTACTTTCTTTTAAGGAATGAATAATACGTTTCTTACTGCATGTAATACAAACTAGTAATGAAATAACATTAGCAATGATGTCACAAAATAGTTAAATCTTTAGTGGTGGTGATGAACTTACTAGACATTAACATAACTAACTATTAAATACATTGTGTATGTACTTAACAGCGGTAATATCCTACTAATAGAGTGGAAGAAGAGAAAAGAAAATTAAAGAGAAAAAAAAACCGCTAACAACCATTTGATGGAATCTCATGTCTTTTTCAATTTCAAGCTGAACACAGGAAATTTAAGAGTTTTGAATCCTATCAGAATTTTATTGAAACCCTAACTTGAAATTTGAAAAAATTAGTGCAAATGGTTGTACATACAAATGGTTTTTAAGAGACATCTGAAGTTAAAAATGTGCTTCTTAATGTATACTATTTTTCATAAAGATGAACAGTTTCAAGAGGGATATTTGAAATATACTAAAGTAAAAATAATTTTATATATATTAGAAATTGCTAATAAGTTGGTAAAAAAACTTTGTAGTTCTCCGTTAAAATAATTTCTAGAAAATCTGTACAGGAAATTATTATGAGCTTTCACTGTAAAAATAATATTGAAGATATTTAGGATATTTATTTATTGATTAAGCGAGGTTCGAGAAACCTCGTGTCACTTCACAGTGGTTGAGGTTTAAAGAAACTAAATGAATCGGATTTTCTCTCCGCAACATACTGGAAAAACACCTCATGTGATGAATGCGAAGTATTCATTACTTCTTATTGTGCACTCAGTGTAATACAGTCTACTGAAAAATGGAGGAGAGAGGGTGGGGAGAGAGTTGCCATTACGTTTCCATTAATCCGCTAAAACTACCACTCCTGTATATAGCACTCTAGAGGCGTGTGTCAAATATTTCATAGCACACAAACGGCAGTCAGTCAGCAGTTCGCTCTTTTAGTTCCCGCTCTCTAATGGTGTGCTATCAGCATTAAAGAGGTAAAACTACTTTTTTTTCGATATGAAGTTACTCTGTGTAGAAGTAATAATTAATAGAAATGAGGGCTAAAGCATAAAATAAGATATTTCAGAGGTGGAAAAAAAAATTATACAGCAAATAAGCAAATAAAATTATTAGTTAAATAAATTTATTATAATAAGCAAAAAACGAATTTTGTATAAATAATGAATTCTAAGGAACTAATTGAAATACGAGTAGCAAATTAAAAACTTTATACATTTTTTGGGTTCGATATGAAGTTACTCTGTTTAGAAGTAATGATGAATTCTAAGGAACTAATTGAAATACGAGTAGCAAATTCAAAACTTTATACATTTTTGGGGTTTGATATGAAATTATTCTGTTTAGAAGTAATAATTAATAGAAATGAGGGCTAAAGCATAAAATAATATATTTCAGAGGTGGAAAAAAATATATATAGCAAATAAGCAAATAAAATTATTAGTTAAATAAATTTATTATAATAAGCAAAAACGAATTTTGTCTAATTAATGAATTCTAAGGAACTAATTGAAATGCGAGTAGCAAATTAAAAACTTTATACATTTTTTGGGTTCAGTGAACGTTAGCTCTATCCAAAAACAGTTCAAAAAAGGAAATAAAATCTTCTTAGCTTTTCTGAAGTCGATTCCCGGGAAGAAAGTTCTTTAAAGGAGAAATTTTTATGCGGGTTGTTTTTCTAAATATTTATTCACGTTACTACAACTATATGACAAAACATTTTTGACACACGAACACTACAAAAAACATCTAATTAAAGGTTACATTAAAATTTAGCATAATTTCCTCACACCTAATATGCAGCGCGTTTTGTGCGGCCTCTATCTATCAGTTTTCAATCAGTTCTGTTTACAAAAAAGTCTCTTCTGCATTCGCGCATGCGTTGAGAGTACATATTCCTCGACAACATTTATGCAATTTTATTCTTTGGATTTCGATGCATCTCATGCTCACTTTTCTCAATTTTGGGTCCGCTCTATCGTACACGTATACAAAGTAAGGCACTAGTTTCCATCGTATTTGTATAAAAATGGTATCAGACCGTTCTTGAGGCACATTACAAGCTCAATTTTTTTTTCTTTTGCTAGTTTTGAAAGTAAAACATGCAGAAAATGGGAACTGAAGGAAGAAGAACAAACGGTTTTAATTTACCTTAAGCGTGGCAGATGAGAACTGAGTTATAAAAAATAGATTTAAATTTATACAGCAGAGTTTGATATTAAATTAAATATACAAATCAAATAAACAACATAATCATTTATCAAATAAATTTAAAAGCGTACTGCAAAATGTATTGCATGTAAATAGGAGTCACAGAGGATGTAATAAAAATACGAACATCAGATTTAAAATTTGCACATGTAATTTTATAATTTGGATTTGGATGAATATTTTTTTGCATCCCTTTTCTCACTATTGTGCCTGCTCTATCGTACATAAAAATGCGAGATGTTTTCCCCTGGACACTAACTTGTTTGAAAGTAGTTAGACGCTGCTCTTAAGGCCCATTAAATTTTGATGACTATTCTCTATTTTTACTTTACTGCACTATTTGTGGTAAACCACAAGTTATGGACTGTAAGGACTTTGCCTTAAATAAAAGACTGCTAGCCTTTTTGTATTTAATGCTTTAATTGCATTTCTCGACTAAATACAGGCTATTTACAATATATATAAAAAGATTAAATTCGTGGGTTCACGGCATCAGACTTGAGGTCAGACTTGACAGGTCAGACTTGAGTTGTCGCTGCGCTCATTCAAATCTATCTCGGCCCGACAGTATCTCCTTGTCTCCGGCTCCAGCGTCACTCTGAATAACTTAATCTCTAAATCACTGTCTTTTTTAACTTGCGTCCGGTGACTTTATATACCTGCGCTAAACGTTCTCGAAATGTCTGGAAAACGCCGCCTTTCTTTATTTAGTTACGTTCCCAGACGACTAGGCGCCTCCGTACGGCCACTTCCTTTTGGTAGCAGACGAACGGTTCCGCGAGCTGTCGGTAGCACTTCCGGTCTTTATGTCGCCAAGACTGTCTGTCTCCAGCCGTCTAAATCGATTATGTGCACAAACCGCGCGTTGGTTGGTCTTCACGGAATTTCATCGTGCAAAAAATTCGCTATTGTACGGGAGTCGTTACAGGACATTTTCCACCTCCAGACCTGTGAGGCACTGTCGACTCGAAATCTCTGTAGCCGATATTGGGAGACAAGAGTATTGAGCAATTGATACGTTCCTGTTTCCTTCTGCTTTTTACTTATTTTTCTTGTTGTTTTTGTTTATTGCTTGTCATTGGGGGAAAATATCGTTTAGAAGAATAAGGGCCTGTTTACACAGGAGTCCGGTAGCAGAAGCGTTAAGGAATTGAAATATATTTAACCAATATCAAACCTCCAAACGATTAGCAATGAAATTTTTAACGCATATGATTGATTGATTTTCGTCTAAGCGCCATCTTTCCTTTTACGCTTCCATTACCGGACTCCTATATGACAGGTTCTAACATTCAGTTCAGAGCAACTAATACAAACAAACAAAAAAATTTATTCAGATAGACTTTTGACTAAAAAAATATTTCAGGTTGTCTCTTCTAACGAAACTACCCCGGGTTATTAACGTAGGATTACTTATCGTTGCCTACCTCTTTTCTTTTCTTTTCCCTTTTTTTTTTTTTTTTTGACTACGCAGTTTGACACTTTTCTGTTTAATCGTTTACTAATACTGGGTTTGTCGTGCTGTCAAAATTATAACTCGTGATGGACTCTGAATTTTTTCTTTCCGGAGGACTGTTATTGAGGAACGTAATCCTACGTTAAAAATTATATCGAATGCGATACTATATTCATTGTTTGGCAATCAAAACCTTTTGCTATATTTTTATTCATTAACTAGCTGAAAAAAAAAATATATATATATATATATATATATACTGAAGTGCCACTGAATTAGGGATAGCAAAGTCTATGCAAATTGTGTAGCGCTGCGCACCATGTACGCGCAAGTGAGGGCGCTGTGGTAACTGCATATATAGCGCGTACTGTGGTTGTTCTGAATTAGTTGTTGGAATTGCCAGTATGGGTAAACTGCCTGATTTAGACACCTTCGATCGCGGACAAATCGTAGGTGCGCGACGCATGGGCCATTCAATTTCCGAAATCGTCAGACAGCTAGGATTTTCAAGGTCGACAGTGTCAAGAGTATACCAAGAATACATGGATGGTGGAAAAAAAACTAACGATCGGGCAAACTGCAAAGAACAATTAGCCTTGACAGTGCGGGGTGAGAGACGGCTCAGGCGTATTGTACGTAGCCAGCGAAGCCAAACATTAGCTCAAATTACCACCCAGTTTAATGACGGTGCCAGTCGTACAGTCAGTAAACGGACTGTGCAACGCTCGCTTCACCGTATGGGTTTCGGGAGCCGTCGACCTACGAGAGTACCATTGCTCTATACTCGCCATCGGGTTGCACGTCTTGCCTGTGCAAGAGAGTACAGAGACTGGAGTGTAGAGGACTGGAAACGAGTAGCATGGAGTGATGAGTCTCGATTCCGACTACTTAACGCTGACGAGAGGCTGAGAATATGGCGTCAGGCTCATGAAGCCATGGATCTTGCAAGCCTGGCTGGAACTGTACAAGGGCATGGTGGCTGAATCATGGTCTGGGGTGTTTTTTCGTGGCGCGGTTTGGGATCTTTGGTGCGTGTGCCAACCTTCCTCAATGCAATTCGGTACGTAGAGTTGCTGGGTGATCACCTCCATCCGTTTATGCTGTCCTGTCATCCGCACGGTAATGGAGTTTTCCAGCAAGACAACTGTACCTCTCACAAGTCCCGGTTGGCTACTGGCTGGTTGGATGAGCATTCCTCTGACTTCACAGTCATGAATTGGCCACCTAGAAGCCCAGACTTAAATCCTATTGAGCATCTTTGGGATGTTTTGGAACAAGGCGTGAAAGGCCATCACACAGCACCAAAGAACCTTACTGAATTATGGACAGCTTTAGCCAATATTTGGCAAGCCATTCCCGTGGAACGTTTCCAGAAACTTGTTGAATCTATGCCTCGTCGTGTGGCAGCCGTTATCAAGACCAGAGGAGGCTCAACTCGTTACTAGGTAGGTATCCCTAATTCAGTGGCACTTCAGTGTATACATATATATATATATATATATGTATAATAAATACGACGATCAATGTATACAATTAATGTAAAAAAAAAAAATATATATATTTATAAAAAAAATCGTAAGAGATATTTTTATAGACAAAATAATGCAGAAGAAAATATTCAAATTAAATCTAATAGGACATACTAAAGAATATAGTACAGTTAATAAAGTACAGTTTGAGGACCATATCTTTTACTGTATTTTAATATTTTTTGGATAATGTCCAATCCGTCTGCCGCATTAGCAAGGGAAAAAATATTTTTTTTGTCTATTTCATTTTTATGGACGTGACGATAAATTTATTTAAAGTACCAGAAAAAGAAATCACGTGATCAGCATTTAATAAATTAAATTCTAAAATTTAATCTTTAAAAATTCACCAAACATCAGAAAATGGAGGTAAAGATTCGAAAGAGATTTCATTTTAAAGGAATTTTTATGATCTTTCTTGTGATATGAATTTTATAACCCTCAAATTATTATTTAAAATGCAAATTTAAAACAAGTTACTACAGCAAATTTAAAACAAGTTAAACAGCTTAAAAACTTAATTTTGAAAAATCTAAGAAGAATTTTTCAAAAATCTTTCTTAGTGCACCCCTACACTATAAGAAGAATCGCCATGCAAAATTTCAGCCCTTTAGGTCCAGAGGTTTGGTCTGTGCGTTGTATGTCAGTGAGTCAGTGAGTCAGTCAGTTACGGAACTGTTTTATATATATAGATTATATACTTACTGATCCAATAAAATTTAATTTCTTTAACAAGGGGAATTATGTTCTGAGCAGTAAGTGCAGAAGTTTTGTGGAAGTAAAGACCACAAATATCTTACCTTATTAAAAAATAAATATGGATTAAAATTAGGATAGTAATTCCGATAATAAATATAGAATGAAACTGAAAAATTGATGGTAATTTGAAGATTTTTTCAAAGGCATTGTTTAAATCGTGTATTGAATATTCTAAATGTAAATCACTTATTGGACTGTTATATGACAAGATTTCATTTTAACTCTGCTTCGTAATTCGGTATTCTTTATGAATAAAATTCCGATTCAAGGTTAGAGAGATCCAGATTCAACCCCTAACTTGGTAGAACCCCTTTCTCTCTTTCTAGTTTTCCTTTCATTAGTTAAAATTGTCTGTGCATCTATAATTAAATGTGAAGCGGCATACAGAAAAAATGCACGGGAGAAAATTTTGTGGTAGCATTTTTGGATTCAGCATGGGATCGCATGCGTTAAACTGGAATAATTCATCCTGTAACACCTTTCCTGTATTAAAAGATAGCATGTTTTTGTATTTAATTAGCTAAGGATTATAGAATCGTGAATTAATTATTGAATAGATCTTCGAAAAGAGAAAGAATTTATTCCGATAAGCTTTTGCGATATGCATATTCACCCGAAAGAAATTATATATTCAGATTTTAATGCGTGTTGAAAATGTTAATTTTTGTTAAGTTTTCTTTGTAGTGCTCGGCCTTTCGAAATAATGATAAAAGTCTTTTGGATTACATGTTGGTTTTTTGATTGATTTCCAGATATAAACAATTTGAAGCTCAAATCTGAACTTGAAAAAAAAATATATGTAACCACTAAAATTTTGGAAAATTTTTAAATTAAAATTTTGAAATTTTTAAGCACACTGATAAAAATTGACTTATTGTAAACTAAGTGTAATAGAATCCAGAATTTTTATGCATATCAATACAGGAAAAACATCCCCAATAAATTAATCCCTTTCTAAGTATTGTATAATGCTATTTATGGCTTTCCTTCGCTATTTAATTTCAGATTTTATACATAAAATTTAAAAATGCAATTTTTTCTGTGTTGACTTAAATATTATTTAAAAGCTATTTTTAGGTAAAATTCTGGTCCATTAGTCGAGGGCTACAATGTTAATTTGATCATGTCATCTAAAAAAAAATTTAGATGCATTTTTAAAACTCTCTTAAAGACTCAATATTTAACCCCGAAAAAGAAAATCATTTCAACAAAAGTACTGTCATATACACCTGAAAAATTATTCTAATGGCCAAATATATCAATGAAAAATCTCGAGTCACTTACATCAATCGAGTTGAAATTTTCTAAATTTGACAGAAAATCGTAAAATTTTAAGATAATGCATTATTGCTTTAAGAGTATAATCCGTTTTTCTTCAGTTCCCTTTCCCATCGCCATTCATCGGCAAATCCGTAAAGCCGCACATAACCTTAACTAAAAACATGGCTAAAGAAGAAATCGGTGGGTGGTTGGATTGGGGGTTAATTAGGAAAGTGACGCAAGCAGCAGATCGAGTGGAGCCCGACTACCAGATTGGTGGTGCTAAAGTTGCGAACAGATTATGAATGTTCGATGAAGCTCTATGGAAGGCAGACCAGAGCCAAATGTTCAGTGACGTAGCGAGCATAACTGGCGCCCGGGGCACGATAACTTTTTGGCACCCCCCCCCCCCCAAAAAAAAAAAAAAAAAAAAGAAAAAATATATATATATATATAGTAATATAATATGTAGAATTAGTTAAAAGGACCATTTAGCGCTCCTCTGCGAGTGGCGCCCGGGGTATGATAGACCCCCCCCCCGCTACGCCACTGCAAATGTTAGTTGAGACTGGTTGAGTTTAAGCAGAGACCGAACTAAGTCATTGGCACTTTTTGATGAGAAGTAAGTTTTAGGCAAGACTTACTTATTTAAAATTATAATTCAATTGGTGATGTGATCTTCCGTTAAGTATCCAAAGCAGCTGCAAATGTTAGTTGTAATTTTAGGTCGTCACTGCTGTACTCTTAAGTAGATCAGCGAATAAATCTTCTTCTCGTTACTTTGAGCTCATTTTTTAAATCATACCTCACCTATCAATTAATTAGGTAATAGAAGTTTCTTTGTGAGATGAAGGAGAAAGTATTTCAATTTATTAATTAATTAACCCCACAACGAAACTTTTATGGTCAAAATTTTAATTTAAGTGTGATACTTAAAAATATGCATCATATCATATTTTAAACAATGAGCAATTACATTCCCATATAAACAGTCGTTTTTAGATAAATTCATATCCATTTATCTGTGTGATGTATAAATGTCATCAAACATCATGTACTAATTCGGGGCTGGTTTGTAAATCGAGAAGGTGCGGTACACAATTCTGTATCTCTATTGTGCAAACATATACGTTTAAGCAGCGCATTACAATTTGAGCAATTTTTAGAGAAGAAATAGGAATTTTAGTGAAAATTGCGAAATATTTTAGTAGTTCATATTCCAACTTGCAAAGACTTTATCGTGCAAAAATAATACCCTAAATTTGTCGCAGCCTTCCACTTCATTGCAAACAATACAAAACACGACTACCGCTGAGCAGCTATCACTCCCTGCTCTCCGAAGACCAATAAATCTTTGCGGTTGCAGTCAATGGGAGTGTCTGTAAAATCCGTTCGGGAGCCTACATCCCACTGGGAATTCAAGGGGCACAAAAGGTGCGATCCCCCACTCTGGAAAACAATCAGGGGCTCAAAAGGTTCTCCATCTTCAATCATGAATGTTTCACGCTACATCTGTAGGGTCCCCATAATACTTGAATTTTGGACTCATCCATTATTCAAAAGTCATCGCTTCGAGTTCATATAACCACAAAATAGGTGTTTGATGACCCACATGGATGTGAAACCATACATTTTGAACAGCTAAGTAGGATTGATAAGACTTTACATGTATTTTCAACCACTATGAAATCTTAAGCACTTATATAACAAGTAAAATGCATAATTTTATATATTACTTATACTAATAAAAGTACACTGCACACACTCACACGTATATATATTTATTTTATTATTATTTATTTATTTGTTTTAATGATTATCCAGAGGATGGTGTGTTTATCTTAAAGATTCCATCTTTCATAAATAGGGTTTGACGGTTTTTCAAACCCGGTTTTAAAAAACCGGTTTTTAAATTAAGAAAACCGGTTTAAAAGAATTCAAATTATGTAAAAATTAATTTTTAACTTATTTGATTTCTTGAAGACCCTGAAGAAAAACTGACAAATCCAAAGACACTGAAAGCTGAATTTTCATTATTTGAGGCAACGAATAAAAGAACCAAAAACTTAGATTTGTTATTTGATACCCTGAAAACTATAAAACCAAGCCCAGTAGCCAGTATTTTCAATTTCAGGCAATATTGTGTCCAAAATAAGAACAAGACTTAGCCACCGTTCAGTGGATATTTTATGTTTTTTAAAATCCTATTTTCTTAGGAGAAATTAAAATTACTGAAATAAATATAAATATTATTTGAAATTTGAGATTTTTGTTTGAGTTTTCATTATTTTGTGTAAGTAATGTGTAATCCTTAATTTTTTTTATATATTTTGACTTTTATATTGATTTTGTTTTTTGCTATTTTATATAAATTAAATAAAATATTTTTCCTTATTCTATTTTTTTTTTTGGACAAAAATTCGTAAACCGGCTAAAACCGGTTTTTTGGAAATCTGGAATTCGAAAACCGGTTTTTAGAAAAGTAGGTTTTTGCATAAACCCTATTCATAAACAATTATTTATTTAACGATAATATAAGCACCGTTGATCAATATACGTTATTATTAAACTTTATATATCATAAGTTTTCTGAATTTCGTTTTCCTTTATATGTTAGAGTTCAGGTTCAACATATATATATATATATATATATATATATATATATAGTTATAGCGAACCCGGTATATAACGAACGAAAATTTTGGTCCCGCCGTTTTCCTATTGTACATAATTTAATCAGTATTGTGTCAGTTTGATGTAATCGATTTTAGTCGATTTAATTCCTTAATGATCGTTTTTAATAGATTTTATCCTTTTTGTAACACATCATTATTAAATACACATTGCAACTAATGTGTTATACATTTTGTGAACTCTAGCATTTTTCTTAACGGTTCGGATATAGCGAACCACCTGATAAAGCGAACAAAACCTTTGGTCCCTTGAAGTTCGTTATAACGGGGTTCGACTATATATATATATATATATATATATATATATATATATATATATATATATATATATATATATATATACACGGATTTATATACATGTGTGTGTGATCGTACAGAGAATGAGAGATTATGAAATTAACAATTTCGCGAAGCTAAAAGAAATTGAAAATTTAAGCAGGTAACGCAAGTCAGGTATGATATATGTTAACTAAATTCCAGATTAAATTTTATAAACAGGAGGGAAACCGTAAACAGAACGAAAGAAAAGGAAATTTTACAAAGATGGTTGGAAATGGGAACAAGCCAATTGTTTTAACAAGGCAAGGGGAATTTTTTGAAGTAATGAACAATGTGTTTAGAAGACTAGTGTTATAATTATGTTTTAAATAAAAAATATCCCTATTTATATCGCCCTATGAAAATTAGTTCCGCAATGAATATTGATTTAGACAGAATAAAACGAAATGAAATAAAATAAAGATGTAACCAGACACACGTTGGAGTTCAGATAAACCGGCATTGTAACCTGAAAATACCGTTAAATGCACATTACACAGCTATACTACCGGACTTCATAGCTTAGCCTAATCTACCTTAAACATGATCCTTTCTTACATTAGCCTACATTTGGGCAGAATAGTCTAACACTAAGTGATAAAACTAAGTGTTGAGTATCTCACGCCACTAATTCAACATGTTCTGAAGGTGGAAAAACAGAGTGATTGAATGGTTACTCATCATTAACTGCGACTGAAAGCCAAGCATCTTTGGAGCACAAAATTAAAATTAACTGCTGGATGAGACTAATTCTACAACTATAGGGTCATAATAATGAATTCCAAGAATAGCTTAAAGAAGGCACTGTAGCACTTGTTGATGGTTTAGTAGGCTAGTGTTCTTTAGGAAGATATCAAATTTTTTTAACTTTTAGCTCTCCTTTTCATTAGCATTTATCTATAGAGGGCAACAATATCTTGTATCTGCTTGTCAGCTGCTTCAATTATACGAAAATTAACCTTCATTTAATCTGACAGAAGTATACCACTGCAGATCAGGGCCCGATTTAGAAAATTCTTGACTATAGGCTCAACTCAGGATGGGGGCCCCCTAACACTGATGTGGGCGTAAAATTTCCAAAATTGATACACACAAAAAAAATAATCATGAATTACTGTGAAAGTACCATTTTACCAATAATTAGTTATTTGAAGCGTAGAAGCCTAGAACATTACCAAATAACAAAAAGCAATACAACATATTAACTTCATCATCAAACACCAATATAATGCAACCAGAAAAACTTATTAATCCCTTATATACACTATAACATACATATGATGAACTATACATATAACTATACATATGATGAACTAATCAATCAAATTTGAAAGGATATATATAAAAAATAAATTGCTATTAAGAAAGGTAAAATAAAAATGAAAAAATTGAATTGGGAATTTTTTCTTTTAAAAGAATTTTTTTTTTTTTTTGGGGGGGGGGCAACATTCGGGGGCCCCTAGGCCCGGGCCTACCGGGCCTAATGGAAAATCAGGGCCTGCTGCAGATAGTACCAAATGTCTGTTTGGGAGCTGGAGCTCGATGCTGCAGCTCATGGTGACGAGAGAATAGAGTAGTGCATGTCACTAACCAGGGAAAAGATAAAAATTTAAAACTCGGATGCAGCTTCTACAAATAACATCTTTTTTTGCCGCACCAAGAAATAGAAAACTATTATGTTGAACTATCGTCAGTTGGAAACCATTTGCATATAAATTAAAAGCTATAAAATTTATTCTTATAAATACTCTTAGTTTCTTGAAGATGTCTGACAGATATTCTTATTTATTAGAGAAAAGACAGAGCGAATATTTAAAAAAAAATATTAATAAATTGCTCTTACTTATTCTATTTTGTATGCGATTGATATTTGTTTACTGATAGCTATATCAAGTTACTGAAATTTTAAAGGCATGTTCACATGCTGTCCGGAGCATCAGCGTAAAATTTTTTAACCAATCATATACCAATCAGCGCCAACAGAATCTTTAACGCTAACGCTGACGGATTTTATGTGAGCAAGCCATTAAAGTGCTTGCAGTAGCTAAGCCCATCTACTATATTATCTGTGCTATCCATTTGTACTAACTATCTTATAATATCTGTGCAAATAAATCTTGCATTATATCAGTAAAACACTCAATTAAAAGAATAAATTTTAACTTTTTTCCCCCAGAGCTAAAAAATAATTTCAGATAATAAATAAGGCAAAAAATAATAAACAATATGTATTTCAGAAAATAAATACGATATCTGTAAATCATTATAATGCAGGGTTCCCACCTATATCCGTTACACCCCCCTTAACTTCTAAGCGGTGACAGCTTAGGCCATTAAATTGGTGTCTAGGTATAGCAAAAGGCTATGCGCTACTGGATGAGACAATTTATAACGCCATCTGTCGTCAATTTTTGGAATGAGCGCTTTTATCTCAAAAACGGTACGAAATACGAGAAAACAGTCCATTACAAAGTTGTTCAGAATCATCGATTTAGTAAGAAAAGACACATTACTTAAAATAGAATGTAGAAAATGAACATTTGTTTCGTCACGATTTCGGAAATTGTCATGTCATAAAGATAGGAAGAAAGAAATTGAGACATTTCCCTATCTTCAGGATAATTTATTTATGATGCTGAAAATGCTCTCCATTAGCCACTATACACATTTGCACTCTGGGCTGAATTTCTCGCTGCACATTGGTGCAACGACGCCATAGTGTTGAAAATAACGACCAAACAAATGTTAATTTTTTACTTTCTGTTTTGAGTATTAATGTGCGCAAGGTGTCTTTTTTACTAAATCAATGATGCTGAACAAGTTTGTAATTGACTTTTTCCCCGTTTCTCGTACCGTTTTTGAAATAAAAGCGCCAATCCCAAAATTTTCCGATAGATGGCGTTGTAAGTTGTCTCATCGAGTAGAGCATAGCCTTTTTTCTATACCTAGACACCAAATTTATGGCCTAAGCTGTCACTGTTTAGAAGTTAAGGAGGGTGTAAAGGATATAGGTGGGAACCCTGTATAGTTAATTTTTTTATATTTTTCAGTTTTTGATACAATTTTTAGTCAAATTATTTATATAACTTTCATCGGCTTGACAAAATAACTCAGTTGGGAGAATGTTAGACTGAAGATCTAAAGGTCCCTGGTTCGTTCCCAGGTTTCGACAAGCGGCGAATCCTCAGTAGCATAGTGGTCAGCATCCCCACCTGCCACACGGGAGTACGGGATTCGATTTCCCGCTGGGGAGGTCTTTTTATTTTAGCTGCCTACATGGCCTAGTGGTTAGCTTCGTGAGCTTCCACGCAGTGGTCTAGGGTTCAAATCCCGAGTAAAGATTGGTCATTACCGTGCTGTCCCCTCGTAGGGAGCAATGCTAGCTCACCTAAATGGTGCTCCCATAATAAAGTAGCCAGAAAGACTTCGCTGTGAATAACAAAAGGCGAATGTCTCACGACAAGTGCCTCTGCATTAAGAAAAAAAATTCAGGCAGACTCTTCTAGCGAAAATACCACGGGTTATTAACGTAGGATTAGTTATTGTTGGTTACCTCTTTTGTATGTGTATATGTTATGTATATATGTATCTATATATATATATATACAGTGGAATCTCGATCTATCGTTTTTCAAGGGACCGATTGAAATGAACGATAAATGCGGGAAAACGATAGATGCGGAAACATAACAAAGCAATATGATCGTTGGGACTGGATAAATTGAACGACACATACGGAAAAACGATGGATCCGAAAACGATCGATTGAGATTCCACTGTAGATTATATATATATATATACATATTAGACAAAGTTGTAAGTGAAAAACCTGTATAAGCCATAAACCACTACAGCCAGGAACCAAAGACATGAAAAGATAAGTGAAAAATATGAATAGAAAAGTGAATAATAGGTTTTTAGACAGTACGTTGTCTTCAGCGGTGCCAATACTGTCTAAAAACCAATGGATTGTTTCTAATAAGTATGATCTGAGCAATAAACATACTTAGACACCGTACAATCCATATGAAACAGAAGAAGGAATAATCAGTGGCTTTATCATAGATCACCAAACTCGGCGCCAGACAAAGTGAAAGTAAAGTTTAGGAGATCGCAAGTAGACTGACGTCACAGACATTGCAACCATGGAGCCAATGGAATCACTTTAGAAGAATTACTAGGTTACTGTTTTATATGACTTAATAACATAAGTTCACTTAGACATTTATTATGACTAAGAGTTTTTTATTATTTAATTACTCTAGTTTTTATTTACTTTTTAGCATTTATTTACTAACTTTAATCATTTATTTTTGTTTTACTAATTATTAGCAACAGAACATGCTATTCATTAAATCTAAAACAACCAATTATGTGCTTGGAAAGACTATCAGGGTGATAATTAGGTTTTAGCTCTACTAATAAATCTTTTATATGTTATATATATATATATATATATATATATATATATATATATATATATATATATATATATACACACACACACACAAAATGGACAGTAAAAACTGCGGCGTAGAAAGAGCGAATGTTTGATTACAAGTGCCTCCGCATTGGTAAATATATATATATATATATATATATATATATATATATATATATATATATATATATATATATATATATATATATATATATATGCTAGCTGAAAACCCGTACTTCGCTACAGAGTACATTCAAATTAAATACAACGGACAATGTATGCAATTAATGCCAAAAATATTTATAAATATATTTATAATAAATACAACATTCAGTGTATGCAATTAATGTAAAAAAAAAAGAAAATTTTATTTATAAAAAAATCGTAACGGATATTTTTATAGACCAAATAATGTAGAAGAAAATATTCAAATTAAATCTAATAGGACATACTAAATAATATAGTACAGTTAATATAGTACAATTTGAGTAACATATCTTTTACTGTATTTTAAAATTTTTTTGGATAATGTCCAATCGTCTGCCGCATTATCAAGAAAATAAAAATATTTTGTCTATTTTGTTGATATGCACGTGACGATACATTTATTTAAAGTACCAGAAAAAGAAATCAAGGAATCAGCATTTAATAAATTAAATTTTAAAAATTAATCTTTAAAAATTCACCAAAAATCAGAAAATGGAGGTAAAGATTCGAAAAATATTTCATTTTAAAGGAATTTTTATGATCTTTCTCGTGATATAAATTTTATAACCCTCAAATAATTATTTTAAATGCAAACTCAGAAAAAGTTACTAAAACAGCTTAAAAATTTAACTTTAAAAAATCTAAGAAGATTTTTTCAAAAAACTTTCTTAGTGCACCCCTACACTATAAGAAGAATCGCCATGCAAAATTTCTGCACTTTAGGTCCAGCGGTTTGGTCTGTGCGATGTATGTCAGTCAACGAGTCAGTCAGTTACGGAACTGTTATATATATATATATATATATATATATATATATATATATATATATATATATATATATATATATATATATATATATATATATATAACTAAATTTAACAGAGCTAGATAATTATAAGAAGAATGTAGAAAAAAATAAATACAGAAATCAAGTACTCAGGGCATCTATGCACCAGAGGCAAGATTCTGTAATAGTGCCGGAACTAAACCAGAAGTACGAGGTAACCGACAAGTCTCGTCATCAGAGTGCCTAACCAAGTCAGTTACCTCAAGGGGAACTTTTTGAATAGGATTCAGGTATAACCAAAAGACACAGACAACTTACAGTAAGTTGTCTGTGTCTTTTCATTTTCTATTGACTAACTGTTTCATTGGGGTACTCGGGGCCTTGGGATGTCTTTTGGTTATTTTGGTTTTATATATATATAAAACCGCAATAATGCATAGTATACCTGTTAGTACATTTGAACAGTGGAAATTTTCTTATTTAAGTGATTTTAAAAATGCTTATCTAAGAACTAAGCCAAATGATCATCATGTAAACTTAAAAACCTTAAAACCGTCTATCACAGCTATACGAGATCAATTCTCAATAACCTATGTTGATAAAGTATCAGCTAACTATGCATTTATATGCAAAAAATTTTATTGAGACAAATTATTACAGTGCTACAATGATAATACTGTTTATAAAAAATTAGATTCTATGACGTGTACTATACAAAATCGTATCAAAGCCTTATATCACCGTGCAGGATATGAAATTAAAAATCTAAAGTTTCCCTATTTAGTCTTATTCCCTAAATTTCATAAGTCACAGGTTAAATTTAGAACTGTAACTGTGGGCTGCAATACGTACTTAACTCTTGCTAATAATAAACTTCTAAATATACTTAAAATAGTTTATAAAAAAATAAGTAAAGAAGGGGGCTATTTCATAAATAATAGATTAGAAATAGTTAAACAGATAAAAGGTAAAGGTGATATAACTAACGTTAAAAGCTACGATTTTACGGATCTTTTCAACTCCATCAACCTAAAAGATCTCTATAGTATTATACTTGGGTTATATGAACAATATGATTTAAAGACATATATAACTGAAAATAAATATCGTGCACTACTAGTCTTAGTACTTAATGAAACAATACTATATAATGGTAGAAACTTCTATAAGCAAATACATGGTATACCGATGGGTGGAGGATGCTCATCTGCATTAGCAGATATTTACCTTCACTTTTACGAAAGAGGAGTTATGATTCTTAATGAACTTATGTTTTTCACATATGTTGACGATATACTCATATGTTTTGATGAAAACTTAAATGCAATAGATATTAATTTTTACCCTGAAAATCTTAAATTGGTGGAGACTGATAAAGATAGCGATGGCAATTTGGTATTTTTGGACTTGAGTTTAAATGTTAATCTAAATCTAATATCGTACTGTCTATATGATAAACGAGAATATTACAACTTTAAAACTGTCAGGATTATGAATTGGAATAACACTCTACATTTAAATATTAAACGTAATGTAGTCACTAACCAGTTAATACGTTGCCAGTTTACATTCAAACACAAAAACTATGGACATCAGTATAAATAAATTCATAGCTCCAGCCATTGACCAGGGTTTTCCTGTTAATTTCCTCGTGTCAATTCTAACCCAGTTTTTTAATTTAGATAATAACGATTGCGAGAATCGTTTTAACATAAGTTGGCAACACCAAATGTTTCCCTAATACGGCAATAATAATCCCTACTATGACTATTAATGTGAGTGTGCAATGAGATTCGTGACTCTTGCTCGGTGTGGAGTTAAGTATTTTAGTATCTTAATTTTTTTGTAGTGTATTTGTTAATGTGTAATTATTTAGTCTATTAGTATTATTGTACTTCTGTATCTTAGTATTTTGATTTTTCTATATTAAAAGGTTTAAACACTATTCATCTTGTAATTAAGTTTTAGATTACTCTATATTTAAAATTATATGGTTTAACTTATCTGTTTCATCTAAAAAAAATTTTCTTCATAATTGTTTCTAACTGTCTTGGTGTTATAGCCGACCCCCGGGAGTGTTGCCTTGGCACAAAACATGTTTAACCGGAGTTGGGGGGTCACCCCCCCCCCCAGTCATCAACTATACCACCTCCACTTTCTTTCTGCTTAATTTTAAATGTTTATCTTGTTTTAGGTTATTGGAGTATTAAGTTGTCGCATCTGTCCCTTTTAGTCATCTTAACTTTAAATATCTATTATATATATATATATATATGTCAAAATTTTAACGCATTTTGGTACTTTTCTGTTCAACTGTTTACTGCTCGTCGAAGCGATACAGACTGGGTTTGGCACGCTGCCAAAATTATAACTCGCGAGGACGGATGGGCGGACGGTTTTAGCGCCTGAAATTTTGCTTTCCAAAGGACCGTTATGGAGCAACGTAATCCTACTATAAGATAATAATCTTTTAATCAGTTGTTTTCATTCTCTTTCTAAGTGAGCATTATGAAATACCTTACAGAAAATTTGATTTTTAAAATTTATCGATTATACGACTGCTTGGGAACTATGTTAACTGCATTATTTTACGCCTTTCAGTTTTCAATTTGTGTAGCATTCCAAGAAAGAAAGTGCTCTTTTGACATTTATAAGTTATTGTAATAATTTTCGTCTAATGTTAAAAACAAATAAAATTTTAAAATAAACGCTTTGAGTTTTTATGAATAGTCAAAGTCAAAATAATGATTATTAATGTTTAAATATTTGAATTAAAATAAATTTTAGCGTACAATTTTAACAACGAAAAAAATCCTTTTTACTGTTATATTTGAAAAGAAGACGGAAAATTTTTGGTCAACGATTAACATGTGTATAAACAACAATTCGTTTACAATTTTCAACATAGTTCCCTTCAATTTTCCCGCAAATATAAAATTTATAATCCAAAATAATTCCCCCCCCCCCAAAAAAAATCAATGGTAGTAGAAATTTTCAATTAAAGGTTAATTTTCATCGTCTCCAAGCTTGAAACTTTCTCCCTTTCATCTCTAACACATATGAGTTAGAGAGTCATAGCACAAACCCCGATTCCTCAATCACTCCTCCGGGGCCGAGCCAACTGTTGTTAGCCACTTAATCACTTCATTCTCCAGCAGCTCCCCATTTTTTATACCTTACGCAACAAAGGGCACACTGATATCCTACCTCTCTCGTCCCCGATACTTCGGATATCTCGCCAAATGTTACTGTTGTCTTCTGAAACGGGGTGCGGGTTCAGACCATATCGAAGGGAATTTTGCACGATGGAAAAAAAAAGGGAATAGAGATACGACAGGTTGGAACACATTATTCAATCCCTTTCCCCTCTTTTTATTTTACATATATACCCGTCATTCATAAGTTGAACTACAGTTCGTATTTGGTCATATGGATGCTGCAGATATTCACGTTTTGTCATTGCTTTCAGTAGTTAACTCTAGTTGAGTTCTGAGTTAAGTAAATGCACTTTTATTTACAGTTAATTGTTTTGTAATTCCCGCTTTTTAAATGAAGCATTTTTTCTTCTTTCCTTTTGCTAGGCATATCTACAAACAAACAGAAAACATTTTTCAGAATAACCCTTTTTATATCTTAACTAGTTGAAAACCCGCACTTCGCTACGGAGTACATTCAAATTAAATACAACGGTCAATGTATGCAATTAATGCCAAATATATATATATATATATATATATATATATATATATATATATATATATATATATATATATATATATATAAAATAAATACGACGATCAACGTATAAAATTGATGTAAAATAAAACAAAAAGATATATTTATAAAAAAATCGCAAGGGATAGTTTTATAGAAAAAATAATGTAGAAGAAAATATTCAAATTAAATGTAATAGCGCATACTAAAGAATATAGTACAGTTAATATAGTACAGTTTGAGGAATATATATATTTTATTGTATTTTAATATTTTTTTGGATAATGTCCAATCGTTTGCCACATTAGCAAGAAAAAAAAATATTTTTTTTTGTCTATTTAGTTGTTATGCATGTGACGATAAATTTATTTAAAGTACCAGTAAAAGAAATCACGTGATCAGCATTTAATAAATTAAATTGTAAAAATGAATCTTTAAAAATTCACCAAAAATCAGAAAATGGAGGTAAAGATTCGAAAAAGATCTCATTTTAAAGGAATTTTTATGATCTTTCTTGTGATATGAATTTCATAACCCTCAAATTATTATTTTAACTGCAAACTTAAAAAAAGTTACTAAAACAGCTTAAAAATTTAATTTAAAAAAATCTAAGAAGAATTTTTCAAAATTTTTTCTTAGTGCATCCCTACACTATAAGAAGAATCGCCTAGCAAAATTTCAGCCCTTTAGGTCCAGCGGTTTGGTCTGTGCGTTGTATGTCAGTCTGTCAGTCAGTCAGTGAGTCAGTCAGTTACGGAACTGTTTTATATATATAGATCATTATTTCAACGTATTTTTTCCGATTATTTTTAGAATGCCCACAATAGTAAATAAGTCATTGTTGATGGATTTTAGAAATTCAGTTAGCAAGAAAAACGTTTAGAAGTCGAACTCTAGCTTCGACCTCTAAACGTTTGTAAATTTAATTTGTAAATTTACAAATTACTAAGGAAACAAACGACAGCTTCCTTCTACTACATTGGAATACAGCATACAACTACAGCCATGGAAAATGCATAAAAATCCAGTGAAAAAAAAGATAAACGAACTTCCTTAAAGTAAAAGCCCTGTTTAAAATATTTATTATCTGTATGATTTTTATTACCATAGTTAATAATATATAATCAAGCATAATTTCGGGAAAAATCCGGATACATCATTTTAACAATTACGATAATAAGATATCACCTATTTTCCTTTAAATATCCACAAAGTTACGCAGAATATGTTGAGAAGTCTATAAAGCTGCAGATAAATTCATTAAATATTATGAATTTCTCTAATCTCTGTTATTTTAATTAACTTTCATACATTACAAAACTCACACAAATAATTGTTACTTAAAAATTCAATACTAGGGAGAGAAGCTTTTTTTACCATCATCGTTTTCATTTTTATTTACATTTTTTTTTTTTACCCAACAATCGATTTAAAATCAAAATGCCTCTTGTCATGTTACAAAATAAATTTTAACGTTATGAATGAGCGATTTGAATATGTCTTTAAGAAACATAGAAAAAGGTACGGACAAATCACTTTATACACTACAAAAGTAGGGACAAATCACTTTATACTATACAAAATATCAAAATTCTTCAAATGTATAATTACTGTCTTACAGCTAAGTATAATAATGATAATTTATGTATATAGTCAATCCTTTATAACAAGATAAATTTTGCTTTGGGGTAATCCCTGAATCAATAATTATTTATAACAAGATAAATTTATGTATAAAGTCATCTCCTTATTTAATATATATTTACAGAAGTCTTCGCTTTAGAAAAAGTACAACGTTTTAAAGTCGTGTGGTTATAAATAAATTGTTTGAAAAAATATTTCACATTTTAATATTTTGTTGGTCTAATCTTTAGCCCTGATTACACCTCATATTCGTCATGGAATTGTTTCGACGAGCCTATGCTTCATCTTAAAGCTTATTTTCGTCCATTTTTGTCGTAATAATGTTTTGAGGATCAGATAGTTGAATCAGAAAACTCCCTTTTCACCATCTCAAATTTTTTTAATCGAATTAAGGTCAAGGATGTGTAATGGACAGTTCATGAGTATAAATTTTGCTTTGTCCCCGAATCATCTTATCTAAAAGTTTGTCGTATTTAAAAATTTATCCCAAGGAATCCTTATGTATTGATCACCTGTAGGTTAGCGGCCAGGAAAAAAAAGCTGATCAATTTTCCAGCGGTGTCAAATTCTTAACTGGTGTCGTTTTATTGTGACATAATATTGCTGAGCCCTAACTAGAGCCGCAGATGCAATATCTAATCATATGACGACTGTATGAAGTATGCAAGCCAATTACTTCGGGCCATTCTGTTCGTATTCTGAAACATCCCTCCTCTGTGATAAGAGAAATCTGCCCAAATTGTACCAAATCTTTACCCCTTATTCCATAAATCAATCTTCATGATCCCTAGGAAATTAAAGTCATTTTTACTTTATTTATTTTTTCTTAAGTTAATCCCACTCACGAAGGGACTGTCTTTAGACGACACAACTGTTTCATCTCAATCCTCTCAATTCTTGTCACATTAAACTTGTGGGAATATTCTTACTTTCACACATAGTTGTGAGTTCTGCTACTTATTTTCTTCAGATTTAAGTAATTCTAGGATATAATTATTATCCAAAACCTTTTGATCACATCCCTGGATGTTGACTCTTCGCCTTTCTTTCAGGTTTTAGCAATACGCTGAACATTTTTGAATTTCAGTAGTTTCAAAAATTTCATTCCTTGAAGGAAAACCAGCAATTTGGCCCTCTGATACTCAATAACATCTTTTCCATTATCTAGTAAACTGGCATTAAAAATCTATATATTTAAGTTGCTAAGCCGACTTTTTGGGCAGTCCGTGAGAGAAAACTACTGCATCAATGTGCTTCATTTTGATCTTAAACGAAAGATTGTAATCTGTAGTTTTGTCAAATTTGGTTTTTGTAACCGCAATTTCTATTAATTAACGATAATTAACATTTAAAAATTGATTTCTCCACATGCTCAGTGGCATGTTTAAATCTGTCTTTAGAAACTAACTGTTTCTGCACATGCTCAGTGACATGTTTTAATGATAAACACGTTTACTTCGAGGAGTTTCTCAAGATCTCTCTCTGCCATTTTCATTTTATGATAATTATGTTTGTGAAATATAAGATTAAACCTGGTGGAAATTGTTTATTTCGCGCTGTTTAATTAGCGATAATTTACAATTAAAATAATTGCTTACTGGGCATGCTCAGTGACATTTTTAAATCTGGTTTTACCCACTAAGCACGAGGCCGCTTAAGCACATTAATTTGTTTCTGCGCATTATTATGATTTTGAACATTTGCCAATGATGTGTTGAGTATAATTTGTGTATTAGTACATTTGTTTACTATCTAGCCGTCATGTTTTGACGGGTACCAATTAGTGATTGTTTAAGAAATGACAAGTTACAAGCTGTATCAGTCACATTTAATGGTTGTATTGTTGAAGAAATTTACAAATCATTGCAATATTAAGTCACTGTCTCCTCAGTGTTGGCATGATATAAAATCAAACTCTGACTAGACTTTTTTTCCCCCTTCAACAATCAGTATATGTTATTAAAATTATTAAATACTAAAGAGTGAAATAAAATAATTTATCGGTATTAAAGTAATGGTTAAAATATAATCGATAGATCATATGCATGCTTTCAAAACACGTTATAGTCGTGGTTATTCAGACAAACATTTCATTAACACGAAAATTATCCAATAGATACATTTTGATATCCATTCATTGTCGGGTTAAAATTCTCGTTTAAAACTTCATGAAAACTCTTTATAGTATTAATGAGCCTAATTTATAAACATATTCTCCGAACTTTACCAGTCGGAGCTAGAGAGATCCTTTTTCAACCATGCATTCCGTTATAACCCGCCCTCTGTCTATCAGTTACGTCATTAGCCCAGCTGTCGTCAAACTGTCTCCCCTCGTTTAAAAAAAGCACCCATCCCCTAAAGTGGCCACAGAAGATCCACTTTCAAGAGGGCGCCAAATTTCGCAACCCCCTGGATCAAACATCGTAATGAAATTAAGTTCCAAAAACACTTGAAGACTTTGACAGAGGGATGAAAAGAACTTCAAGCCGAGAGGCTTGTTAGAGGGGGGTTCGCAGCGGGATTTCATGCTACAGGCGAGCGTAGTTTTTAATCACGTCACCCTACCCCCAGTATCGAATTAGATTTATTTCACAGTTCATAAGCCGATTTGCTGGTAAACCTCAAATAATTTTTCAGTGAACGCAGGTGGAAGAGGAGGGAGCGAAATTCGACTAAAATCGAGGGAGAGGCTACGACTAAATGTGGAGAAGTAAAAAGCTATTTTTTCGCCAGGAACAAATTTCAGTTGATCTGTTGCAAGTAACTAGAATACTCACTTTAAATAAATCAAAACAGGAAATGCCAGCATTTTCTGTGCTTTTGAATTCAAGTTTGCTTAATTCTTTTAAAAGAAATTGACTACCTATAAACAAATATTTTCCCAGTAAAATGAAAGGTAATTGTTTAATACAAAGTGGAAATCAACTGGCTGCATTACCAAACAGTATGTAAAAGTGCTAATCGTTGAAATACACTAGCTGCATTACCAAACCGTATGTAACAATTCGAATCGTTAAAAAACTGAGCTTTAAAGCATAAACGTTTCGTAAAATAGTTTGGGAAATTTCCCGATGTGTAATTTTTTGTTTGTGCTTTGGAATATAAAAATTTCCTATTCTATTTCTCAAGGCATAGTAAGCAAGCTATAAAAATTTAGACCATATTAATAACTATTAAACATGATGGTCTGATTATGAGATACTGAGATATATATCTTTTCGGGCAGCGGGCAGCCCTCTGTTAGCTGCGTTAGATCACACCCTGATATTATAAAATGATAGAAAATAATTGATATCCTCTGTTCCGTGATAGAAGACAGGCGGAAAATATATTTTAAAATTATATATTGTAATGACCCACAGCTGGAACTAGGATCAAACAACGGTCTCCAAACCTCGAGATGTAATCTCCTAAATGAACAGTCCCGGCGATGTGAGGAACAATGATTTTTTAATACCACTCTTCACATTTTCTGCACTTTCTTTTTGAAGTCTTACTTATTTAGTTTTTTTCCCCCGAAGATGCTTCAATTGTTTTATGTAATTGCCTTATGCTGCATATAGTCTTTTATTGTTCTTTCCAACGGTCTGGCGTCACTGGAATGACCATCAGCATATCGAATAACTTTCATGTCACTATAACTCATGAACAAATATCTCATGAACAATCTAAAGCCTTTAGCATTTCATATTTGATGACAATAGGTGTAGCTTATGCAGAGCCATGTCTGGATTAGAGAAAAATGCTAATGCAGGGTACGGCTTGAGAAGAAATCTTTGAAGGTAGACTATTATTCAAAGCCACACAGCTAGCTCTTAGTTTATAAAAAGTATATGGTTCATAAAATCATGGGGAAAAGGAAATATAAATAAAGATTACTCACTGCTAGCATTTTCATGTCTTGAAGACCTTTAGAACCAGGATGAAAGTAGGTGGCAAAATCTTGTTTGATTATGCAGTAACAAAAATTGGGTACTTCAACCCCCCCCCCCCAAAAAAAAAAAAATAAAATAAAATAATAATAATAATAATAATAATAATAATAATAATAATAATTTTAAAAAAACCGTACGAGTATCTAATATTATAAAAATAGAAAATTATAAAAAGCGAATAATTGAAAAACAGGGGTGTTTTGGTTTAACTGAAATTCATGCTTGCCATTGTTTCGATGTCGATGTCTTTGAATGAAACACATAAAGAACTATCAAGTCGAAAAACCTTTAAAATGATTATAAAGGAACGATAGTGTATAAACACTGCTTTGTCATATAACTTTGAGCTTATATATATATATATATATATATATATATATATATATATATATATATATATATATATATATATATATTTATATATATATATATAATGTAACGGCTTTAACTTTAACCGTACAAGTGAAGATGATGTATTCACACACGGGTATAATATCGGCACAGTACACGGGATTCGCGAATACTCAAAACATCGCTGTTGATAGTGGTCGTGGTCGCTGCGGAGCACTCGAGGAAAGAACAGGAACACGCTGAAGAGCTGGAGTACTTTATTCCATGGAAATATACTTCAAGACATCAGAGAAGGTACACAGCAATGCATAGTTGAAGGAAATGGAACGAGCTGACGACATGATGTTTAACAATAACGGTAACGGACAGCCCGGAGCTGCCGGCGCTTGAGTATCTGAACGGTTACATCATAATTTAGTTGGAAGCAATAAGCGGACAAGGGACAGAAGGACGAGAGAGCACGAGCCAAAAGGCAAGCGAGCAAGGCAACGAAATGAAGAAGGAAGGGCTGAAAATAGTTGCTCAACATTTTTATACCATGGGGGCGCTAGAAGCTTATAATTCTTTTAATTGGTTAGAATCGAACACGTGAAGGTATGATTCAACGTCGCAAGACTTTCCGAACAGGTGCGGCGTGGCGAGATAGACGCGTGATGCTCACTTGTGTCTAAAAATAACTTTACCGCGCATGCATTGAAGAGAATATAATAGTCGGTTGTTTCGTTTTTGAAATAGGGGCTGTTCTTTATTGAGGTTGAAAGGAATTTAGAATACGCGTTAGCTTTTCAAAGGCAATTAATAATGGTGGGGCGTTTTCATCACACACACACACACACACACATATATATATATTTGTCGTTAAACAAATGGTGACAATTAAACATTTAAAAGACAAGCTGAAGTTTATATTATAATTTAACTTGCTTATGTCGTGCAAATAAAACAAGCTACTTTATGTATGTATACGTATATTTGTCGTTAAATGAATGATTACAATTAATTAATTTAAAGGTCTGCTCAAGTCCACAATATTATTTAACTTCTTATGTCATGCAAATAATAACAGTCATGTTTATTTCCTGTCAGTTTAATTAATGCTGATATTTATCATTCATTAAATCTTTGCTGAAAGTATGCCCAAAACATGTAATCGCAAAACTGCAGATAATTTTAAAACACGTGAGAAAAATCATTCGAAGAAAAATATGTGCAATATTAATACGTTCCAATGCTTCCAATTTATAGATTTTAAATGTTTGTTCCTCGGAAGTACCCCGATTCTAAACACGTAAGGATAGAAAAAAATAATAATAAAGTGTAACTTTATTAATTAGAAGTTAGTTTTATGGAAGTCAATGCCCTAAATAAGATTTAACTCACGACTGGTACTGATGGCGACCTACCTCTTGTTGCTGTATCTCTTATCATCGCAGCTGTGACACACGCTCCGTTGACAATGGACCTTAGACCAACATACCCCACGACACGTGCCCCTGTTCAGGGATAGCTTTTAACCGAATTGGCACGTGCCAGACAGAAAGTCAATTTCAACTGTTATAAATGTTGTGGAATTCAACATATGGAAGAGGGATTTTTGTTGCTGGAGAAAAGAGGATGAATTAAGAAACAAGAGATTATTGTAGCCACAGTGACAGCATGGCGGGGCCATATATGAGTGGCGACAAAGAAAGCAGAACCAGGGAAATCTCCGCTGTCATTTCTTTTCTGTATAGCCTTTCCAGGGAATTGATTGGAAAATGTCGGAGCTGTGGTAATATAATAATTTATTTTATTTATTTTAAGGGGGATCCGGGACACATTTAAAATTTTTTTTATTTATTGAGTTAAAATTATGAATTTTTTTGTGATGGTTAACCGTATAATTTGTAAACAAAATCACATCAAAAAACTTCTCATAAAGTTTTTAAAAAATTTAAAAATTAAATTTTTTTTAAAAAGTGGGGTAATTTAAAATCATTATAACTCGAAATATTATTTGTCAAATTTCAAAATTTTTTCCTTTAATTAAACAGAAATATATGTTTTAATTTTGATTCAGATTTTTTTAAATAGTAATTTTAAAAATGTAAAAATATTTAGAGTAAAAATTTCAAAAAAAAAATTATGTAACTTATTTTTAAAAATCATATTTTCAAAAGTAAGTCTATTTTTTTCAAATTTGCTGGATCAAAGTTAAAGTAAAATTATTGAAAAAGACATATTCCAAGTTTGAAATATTTATCTTTAGCGGTTCTTGACTTATAACAATTTAAAAACGAGAAATGGTGAAAAAACCCATCATGCAGAGAAACGCATTTAAAGGTTTGAACAAAAATTGGCTGCTATTAGAATGTTGCTAAAAAAAAAAAAATAAATAAATAATAATAATAGTAATATCTCCTGTTCTAATTAAGATAGAAACATGATTTAAACGTCATCTTAAGCGGAAAAGAACAGAATTTTTTTTAATGCAGTAAATTTATTTTTCTAAAATTTGGAGAATTTTGTGTCCCGGACCCGCTTATCCTTATTGTCGGAAAGGTGACGTTCAATGTAATGTTCCTACCCAGATTTTAACCCTTCTTTAGAGCTGTGATGCGCAAACTTTTTTCGGCCGTGACTCATTTTCTTTAATTAAAAAATTCTCTCGACCCCAACGAAATTTTTTTGGAAATAGTAAATTATTTTTCTTTAACCAGGAAAATGTTAACAGAAAAAAAAGAAATATCAAAAATTTTGACAACTAGTATTTTAAAAATTAAGGAATTGTAGATTTTGGGTATATATTTACTTGCATAGGGTGGGTGTCCCAAATATCGCTCCTGTGCCTAATATCGCCTACTCGTGTTTCTAAAGTAGGATTCGCGCTATGTATGAGAAAATGCAGTAACTTCTTAGTTCTGGGTCTCTACTAACAACGGCGATAGCGACGACGCTCTAATCACTGACAACAGAAACTATATGGCGTCTGAAGTTGTTTTGGCTGTTGTCATCGCAAATTTTGGCTCCAAAGAATCAGAATCCAGTGAATGACCAGGTAGGTGCATCCAAATTCTAATTTTGCTTATACCATTTGAAAGTGCATTAAACAGAGACTTTGCTAGCAACGCCTTTTAACGGGTGCTCCTAATTTCGCCTGGTAGGCGGTAAGAGGAACAGAGGTAGGCGATATTAGGAACCGCTCTGGAGTACACAGGAAATTTCAATTTTTCCAATTTAGCTTCATAATTTAAACTGGCACTGGTTTTGGAGCTGGTTGATCTCAGGATACCAAAGGAAATAGTTCTTAAGGATGTTCTTTGAGTTTCCAGCCTAATCAGAAACTAAAAAGTGGATGAAATGTCGAAAAAAGTTAGAGTAGGCGATATTTGGGACACCTACCCTAATAACGATAAAAAAAAATGCCTCGCTTACTCTCTGCACTTGTGTTTAGCAAATCTCATGTGAATAAATATTCATATTTAAATATTAATATATATTTGTATCTCCTTTCGATAAAAATGAGCAAAAGTTAAAATTAAAGAAGAGCATGATTTCAATATGATTAGCATATTTATAGCAAATATTTTAAAATTAAATAATTCAATATGATATAAATTTACTCCTAACTATCAGCGACCCCTCCAATTGTTTCCACAACCCCCATGTGGGTCGCGAACCCACAGTTTGCGCACCTCTGTTTTAGAGCAGGCCTACACAACTCGAAATGCGATGAGGGCCGTATTGATTTAAAGAAAGCTGCTACGGGCCGCAAGAAAATAGGAGTGATGGGAAAAGAAAAAATATTTTATCTAACAAAAATAAATTACTGATGATTTTAAAAGTTAAATAAATACTTATGTTTGTTGCTTGTATGTTCCTTTCGTAATATTATAAATCTAAAAATAATATTCCGTATTTTAAAGTAGGATTACGTTCCTCCATAACGGTCCTCAGGAAAGCAAAATTTCAGATGTCCTGCGTCGCGAGTTATAATTTTAGCAGTGGGCTAAACCCAGTCTGTATTGCTTGGACAAGCAGTTATTATCGATTGGGCAAGCAGCATTTGTTTAATTTTTTTTTCGAAAAGTTTAACTCGAAGAAACCTCAGCCTCACTTCGGTTGGGCAACCAGAATCCCTTCTGAGGTTTTTTTTCTATTTGGGGGGAACAGATTTTCGTTTCGAAAGGGTGGGGAGAACGTTTTCTTCTGTCAATTTAGTTTTTAGGGGGAATTTACTTAAACCCCTATTCTTATGATTGTGTCACTTAATCCCTTTTGTAAGTGGGGAATACATAAGGCTGTCCATAAAACTTTCAGCTCATTATCCCTATATAAACGATGCACTGTTAAAAAAACCTTTCACAGGTGTATTAACCTTATTCACTTAATTTTAAATGAATGAAATTGTGAATGATGATTTATTGTATGTCAATTTCCATTTGGAATTATATGAATCTCTGTTTCTATCTCTGTTTCTCCAAACCGGTGTTTTTTGCATTTACCTTTCAAGATTTTTTTTATTTACAATTAACTCAGTGGTTGTGTATGAGCTCCTTTGATTAGCAAAATATTTTTTCACAAACTTTTAAAATTAATCCCTCTTCTCTCCTTTCCCGAAATAGCATGACTAGTAGTGATGGGAAGGCATGTATTTCATTCATTATTTTGTAGCAATGATAATAAACTGTATTCTACTAAACAAACTCACATGATGAAAATTATTTATTGAAATATGTTACAAGTTAAGGGTTGATTAATGATATAGATAGCCCTCTTAGTTAAAGGTATCACCTGTTTGTACATTACTCTGTTGAACTTACTCTGAAATGAAATGCACTACGAAACCCCCCCCCCCCCCCACACACACACACACACATTTTCTTAGAAAAATAAAACCTAATTAAAATTAGATGTAATCACAAATTTTAATTCGCTTTAAAAGGTAGCTTTATTATGTTCCCATATCTTCGTTTTAAAACTTATTGAGAGAAAAAATTTGTCCACTCCTTGAACTAAACGTTGCGTAAGGTGAATTTTGTCATCACGCAAGGGGTTTTAATCTCAAACCTAGATCTCTTTTGGAATTAGGTTTCCTCAACAAAGGTGCAAACAATTTGCGCTCTTTTACCTAAACAATGAAATTACTTCTCCCACATAAAATGATAAATAGCATCATTCACCGGAGAGAAGGAGGCTGTCGAAATCCATCTGCATATCTCGCTCGTTTAAGGACAATTTGACATGTGAGCCCTTTAAATCGTGAACATCGTAAGATGATGTATAAGAGATCACCTTGGAGCAACCAGGACTGCAGTTTAGTTTGCACAAGATAGGTTTACCACATTTGGCCCGAACATGGTATTATTTGGCTAATTTTTTATCCGAGTCATCTATTGACATGACAGTAGCTGGAGCAGATGCAGCAAGTGTGGAAAGGAAAGGTATAAAGAGTTTGGGGAAGTTACTCGCTTCATTTTTGCCCCCGAATTTTTCTGGAGCATACATATAGGCACTAAAAGTGCACAGTATTGGTATCTCCAAATAATTTAAATTTCCCACATAACTATTGAAATGACGTAGATATTCCATTTGAACGTGTAGTTTAGGTATTTAAAAAGGGAATTATATGGAAGTTCATGGCGGTAAAGTTTAGTTTTAGAGAAAGTTTTTAAAAATATTCTCGCGTTTCATATGATGCTTAAAATTTCAATTTCACACCACACAATCATGGCCCGTCAGGCTTTTAAATACCCAACCCTGAGCTCCATAAACCTCAACCACCTTCAATCCTCTTTCCACTATTTAAGAAAACAATCTTAAACGCTTAGAGATTATCACCAAGGACTCTGTTACTTTCGTCTTATTAAACTAATGAAAAATTGGATTAATTCAATAGTCCCTTCACTATAAGTCGCCTCTATTTTCTCAAGTGGTAATATTTTGAGAGGGCTCAGGAATACAAATTTCAGTTGCTTTTGGCAGTTACCTCCAAAGAAAGTTATCTGACTTCATTCGAACTGCTGACAAAGAATTTACGTTAAATTTATATATATATATATATATATATATATATATATATAT
This sequence comes from Dolomedes plantarius, assembly GCA_907164885.2. Classification (NCBI taxonomy): domain Eukaryota; kingdom Metazoa; phylum Arthropoda; class Arachnida; order Araneae; family Dolomedidae; genus Dolomedes; species Dolomedes plantarius. The sequence goes on from OU015501.1 coordinate 58,728,459, forward strand.
ATATATATATATATATATATATATATATATATATATATATATATATATATATATATATATATATATATATATATTATATATATATATATATATTATATATATATATATATATATATATATATATATTATATATATATTATATATATATATATATATATATATATATATATATATATATACTGTATATATATATATATAGTAATCGAGAAGTGCCTCTAGGACAGCTTTAAAGCTCGCCCTGTATAGAATCGGAATAGCTGCTATCTTTCTGAGAAGCCCGAATTTCTCGCTTGTCTCCAAACAATGTCAAAATATGCAACTGACCCACAAAGATATGAATATTTTTGTTGGTACCAGAATCATCCTACTGTATGCTTTCTGGAGCTGAGTTTAGGAGGATTACAAAAGTTCAGACTTAACAGGTGTTAAAATGTTAGCCTACTAAGGCTAACGCCTTCACACCTGTTAAGGTTATTCGGTAAAATTCCATAGATACATTTATTCATTCACCATGTAATTTCATCTGTAATTAGAAAGTGAGCATTCGTGAAGAAAAATCTTAGTGTTTTTGAAATAGCAATGTTGAAGCTGAGTTAAGAATTTGTTAAGAGCTAAAAGTAAGAAGAAAAGTAAACGATAATAAAACACATGATACAGCAGCATTTACACATTTTCTCTTACATTGTGGTGCAAAAGCAACACATGGGTAACTTTATTCCATATAGTTGATTGATTATCATTACAAGATCCATTAAGAAGCATAGCTTTTTGAAGTTTATTATGCTAAATATGATTACATCTTCTGTAGTGAAATATAGAAGAAAATTCTAATGGATTTGAATCCTGATTGCTCATATTGTTCTTGTATGTCTGAATAGAGTTTCAAGAGGCATAATTTTGATATTTATTGAACGTGAAAGCTGAATTTGTTCTTTTAACGTAAATATTAAATGTTACAATGCACTCTTATTATAAGTTAAAATCTAGACTATTAGCATTTTTGAATAATTGTTATTTTATATTTTTCCAAAACTCAGGAGAAAAAAACTAAATTATTAAGATAGTGATTGTTAGGCTTTACACATCTATTTTTACTATCATATTTATGACATCTATTATTCACTAATTCTGAAATAAATAGGTCCGGGCTTGTGGCGGCCTTGTAGTACAGCGCGCTGGTTTTCGGTGCTGAGGGTGCTCGGATCGAATCCCGGCGTTGCGCCACGAAAAATGCCGCTGTTCGTGACGTCCCTTCATAGGGGTTAATGCTGTCCGCCTATATGGTGCCCCCATAATTAAATGGACAGTAAACTGCGGCGTGGTATAGGCGAATGTTTGACGACAAGTGCCTCCGCTTAAATAAAAAAATAAATAAAAAAGAAAAACTATTTAGGTCCATAAATCCATCTTGACCATGTATGATAAACCTCCGATCAAAAAAATCTCTTTAGAAAAAATTTTGGTTTTAAATTTTTATAAGATTAAATTATAGTTCACAAATTAAATTATAGATCACAAATTAAAGCGCCACAATTGCTATCATTTTTATGACATCTATTATTCACTAATTCCGAACTGTATCCATTAAAAAATATGATGCAATATTCTGCAATACTGCAAAAATTTATGACCAAGATTTATAATGAAAATCGTTCTGCTTGATAAATATTATTCAAGTTTCATATAGTTAAATGATATAAATTAAAGAGGCTTTTTTAGCATTATAACGCTTTTGCATAAACCATTTTTCACCATCCTTTTCTTTCTAGGTTTTAAAATTTGGTTGCATAATTCGTCGGCATAGACTTCTTTTCCCCCCTTATTTGTTGTTACTTGCCCTGTGTGATTATATTGTAATCTTTGTTCGTTTTATAATTTAATTTATCTTTAGTACAGGTATTCCTCGACTTACAACCAAAATTTTTAAATTAAAAAAAAATTTCAAAAATACTGTTCCTCGAATGTACAATACATACCGATATGTATTACATAATTATTATAAAATATGATGCAATATTCTGCAATACTGCAAAAATTTATGATGCAATAGTTTCGATATTCACACGATAAATCAAATAAACCTTCATTAGTTTTCATAATGGCTTCAGCTTTTCATTATATTAATAAAAGACTACAACGATTAGAAGCAACGGATCCAAATGAAGAAAGATTCACAAGTGTAAATCGTCGTATTCAGGAGAATCTGGCTTGCTACCAGACAATATATACAGGGAAAAGAAGACGCAAACTGTTCAAACTACCTTGGATAACTTTGTTAAAAATCTTTCAACATATCATCTATCGCGGATTCTGAACCAATGGATTGTACTAACATAATAAGTAGTGATAACGAAGAATAATTTATGTCTTCTAAATCCAATGTATTTTAAATTATGTATGAAAGTAAAAAATATATGTATGTGCATAAAAAAAAATTTTTTTTTTATGAAACTCGACTTACGACCAACTCAACTCAGGGCCGCCCAGAGACTTTACGGGGCCTGGGGCAAACTTCTGTTGGGGGGCCCCAAGAAATCTGATTAATCGAATAATTTTTTTTTAATTTTTTTGGGGGCCCCTTTTTTCAGGAGATTATTTTGAATTTTGAAGTACGGTACAAGTTTCAGAATTTTCTTTCGGAGGAAATCTAATAAATAATTTTTAAAAAAGTTTTTGGGCCCCTCCGGCAGTTGGGGGCCTGGGGCAAAGTGTCCCAGTTGCCCCCCCCCCCCCTCTGGGCGGCCCTGACTCAACTTACGATCAATGTCTCGGTCCCATCTCGGTCGTAAGTCGAGGAATATCTGTAGTGCAAACAATATAAATCGACAGAACTGGTTTCCTTGAAAAGTTTGACGCTCAAGATATACTGACAAGTCTCTAAATACTCCTTAAAGGGGTTTAAAAGACCGTAAAATGGTTTGAATTAACCTGAAAATGCGATTAAAAAAAATTATGCTTTTATTCTGACCGAAGGTCTAGGCTTCCATCAGAATCCCTCGGAACTGATACAAGCAACACATTTTCAGGTTGGTTGGTTGAGATCGCTACTGTCATTTTTTGCTTCACCAGACTAAACCAATTCAACCAGGACCTACACTATTTTCAGAGTTAATTGAATAGCATTAAGGGGAATACGTTTAAAACTCATAAACTGCCACTCATTTTCTTTTTTTTTAAAGCAAAAGAAATTTGAAAAGAGATTTCGAAACTGAGTTCAATGCTCCTCGTTCTGAGTAAACGTTGAGGCCTTAGTAGCAAAACCAAGTGTTGTAGTAGAAAAAAAAAATCGTACGCGTCTAACAGCGACACTTTCAAGATTTTTAACGTAGGATTATGTCCCTCCATAACGGTCCTACGGAAAACAAAATTTCAGACTCTAAAACCGTCCGTCTTTGCGAGTTATAATTTCGGCAGCGTGCCAAACGCAGTCTGTATCGCTTGGGCAAGCAGTAAACAGTTAAACAGAAAAGTACCAAAATGCGTTAAAATTTTGACATAGATATATACATACGTATATATATATATATATATATATATATATATATATATATATATATATATATATATATATATATATATATATATATATATATATATATATATAGATATAGATATATACATAACACATACAAAAGAGGTAAGCAACGATAAGTAATCCTACGTTAATAACCCGCGGTAGTTTCGTTAGAAGAGACTACCTGAAATTTTTTCAATAATTCGAAAAAATATTGTTAATATTTGCTTTTACAGATAATTACGTATGGAAATACCAATGTCCAATTTCTCGTTATACTTTCTTACAAAGTAGGTATCAGCAAGCAGTTTTTTTTGTTTTGTTACATCAGTACTGTATCTAGAGTTAAATAACCCCTTTAAAGTAATGGGATACTTGTTTAGAATTAGTTCTACTAGCTATGTATTCCTTTTTTTAATTTCATAGATGCAAACAAAAACGTCTTATAGCTTAATTTTCCTCCATACTATCATCTTTTGTTACACGAGGGCTAAACAGACTACATAAATGAAATGAAAAGATGATTTAGTAAGGCTATTGTGTTTTTTCTTCGTTATGCCTTCCAAACCAGATTTCAGTGTTCCACTTTACATCCCCGCCCGCTCACGCCGTCCAAAAGGCGCTGGTAAATCACAGACCGCGCCCTGAAGTAACTAGCTACTTAACATCTGTGGATATCACGCAGATTTAGCTTCTTAGGAAGCCAAGGCTCCCTTACCAGCGCGTACCAACCTTTGTTTGAATTCCGCACGAATTCACGACTTAGATAAGAAGATTCTACGGAAATAAGCTTTGATAATGTAGGTAACTAGCACGTGGGAAAAGCATACTTTAATAAAGTTTATGGGATTATCAAAGCTAGCTGCATCTTTTTTCATATATATAGTTAACTTTTAACAACCATCTAGGTTAGACATGTGTCCGTCGAGTACAGATGCTAATGAGGAAGAAAACAGGACAAAATGCTAGCAAGCAGAAGCAGAATCACACTTCTAAGCATTCATTCTTTTTAATGTAATGAAAAACTTTCTGTATTTCTCCTAGTGTCTTTCCTTTCCCTTTCTCCTCCTTATTCTAAATGCTTGGATTCAGGGTATTCGCATTTGGATTTATTTTTATCAATACTATATGAGATTTACATGCTTCAGTACTTTGAATCTTAGAATTTTTTCTGAATTTTCCCATATTTGAGTCTGTCTTGCAGAAATGACGTTTTCGAACAGAATATTCATTTCGCTGTCTCTTTTATGACACAAAATTAGTTTTTAATGAAGTCGAAAATAATCGTTAACTTTCATGCATCTACTTAACTGGTTTTCGAAATTTTCGAAATTTACAAACTTTCTGTTCAAAAGTAACCGACATTTTTGTTAAAAATACGTGCGCGTTTATTACATCCTTAATTATGCTATTTTGTTTACACATCAAAAAGTTATTTATTTTTTAATCTTTTTTTATCCTTTTAATCCATTCAACAAAGAGCTTTGAAAAAGTATTCCTTGATACCAGAAATTATTTCTCCTTTTTTTTATTATTCAATTCAATTTTATACTGATTAAAAATCTTTCAAATAGGTTTCCATCAAAACATCATACTGTCTACTCTCTTTTATCAAAATCTTTTGTCAAACACAGGGCCAGATTAATCCACTTTGGGGCCCTAGACATTTTCTTCTTACCGGGCCCCCTCCCTCTTCCAGAAGAAATAGAGTACACAAAAATATAAAACAATAAATAAACCAAAACTAAACAATGTGAAAAAATAAAACAAATCTTAAATTTTTATTAATAAAAATATTTAATAAACAACAATAAATTTTAGTTTTACTAGAAACGTTTGAAAAGTTTGTTTATAAATTTTAAAAAATTGAAATTTATTTTATTAAAGTCTAACAAAAGTAAGTATATAAATATGAATAAACTCTATTTAAAAATTCTGTTTTCTAGTCTTTAATTCAGCAAAATAATAAATTTTTTCATCATAATTAATATTATCTAAAGCATTTTGTTCGATGTTTAAAACAGCTAAAGAATTGATTGACTCAGTGACTTTCGTTAAACAGTTTGACAGGGCCCTTCAAAAAACCGGGCCCTAGACATTTGTCTCATTTGTCTATGCGATGATCCGGCCCTGATCAAACAGGCAACTCCCTGATTCCCTACTTAAAAAGTAGGGAATAATTAGGTGAATAACTATACACTAAGAGTTACTAAGCTTTAATTTTTCCCCTCTTCATTTTACTATGGATCTTAAAAAATGTAGTCTTTATATTTCATACTGACAGTATTATAAAGGTATATTCAAACTCTATTCCTCAAAGTAATCTACTGGCTTTCGTTATAGTTTTTCATAGTTTTAGTTGAAATAACGGCCATCAGAATAGACTTTATATTGTTTGTTATATAAATTCTAGCATATACTAGACAACAGCTGCATAAGACAACAGATTTTCCAACTGGACATTTTACGTTTGTTATTTAAAATCAAATAAATTACAGACAGTTAAAGATGTGTTCTCACAAACTAATTCCTTTATTACTTAAATAATAAGCTCAGAAATGAAGTAAGTTTAATGTTTAGAATTTTTTGAAAAGGGAAATCAACGGTTGATTGTCCATCCTTGTTAAAACTAGCCATGGTGTAAGAGTATACCAAGTATTATGAGATTCGTTTGAAATTGTTTGAAATCAAAATAGCGTGAAAATTTCATCCCCAGCTATTTTAAAAACGTGATTATAATCTTCAAATATTCACATGCCATATAATAAAGATTTCTGTCATAAGATTCATAAGAAATTATATCATAATTTTATTTCTCTAATATTACAGTTACAAGGAATTTATATGAATATGTTTTAAAATTATATTTTAGTGCTATTTGATATTTGAAACTCAACGCAGTCGCAATTTATTCAACAAACTATCATAATTATTTTTTGATTAATATATCAAAGTTTTTACATTTATTTCCCTGGGACAAACATGAAAATTTCAATTTTATGTTGAACCACATCCTCATCTGAAGTCAATTTATATACGATCTCAATTTAATTTCGCGTACAGCAAAACAAACGCCAAAGAGGACGATAACGCCATCTGATAGGTATCCTTCCCGTCACTGCTCGGGATAAAATGCAACATGTGTAGTAGTTACGTAGCAAATACTTCCAACCAATAGCAGGTCAGGGTTATAACTTTCATAGCTCTCTCAGCCCCTGTGGGTGTCTAGAATATCGAAATTAACCCGAGAAGACATGATAGATCAGAGAGGTTGGGGAGATGGGGGGTGCAAGGAGAAAACACAAAAGGATATTACTGATTGTTTGGTAGATAAGCCACACATTCTCACAAGTACTGAGGAAAGGAAATCTTGTATACTCCTGCGGTAGTTTACGATAAATGTATTACCTCTTTCTAATTCATAGACTTAAGTTGCTGTGTACTAACCCTATTGGATTCGCTCACCTCAGAGTTAACCTACGGAGAAAATTTGTCCAAAGATTGCCGACTTGGATTTAAAGATTTTTAAAAAAAATTATACTTCGTAATAGAGAAAGAAATTTTATACCTTGGGGTATTTTCCTTTTTTTTAAATGCAAATAATATTTTAAAATTTAAATTATTTAGGGAAAAGATCTGGTATAGTATGTTTTAAACGCTCATAAATTCCTTTGGTGGACGAAATTTATAAAAGGAATCCTGTTGCAAGGTGCAGAAAATTTCAGGCTATCTGAAAATACCATTTTTATTGGATTATCAGCATTTATGGAGCTGTAAACAGTAGAGAAATTTTCTCCATAGATTAACATTGGGGTGAGTGAATCCAATAGGATTATTTCATAGCAGCCTTACGTTTCAATAATACTCTACAGCAGTGGTGCGCAAACGTTTTTCGACTGCGACCCACTTTTTTTAAACAAAAAAATGACTCGATCCCCTATGAAAATATTTTGGTAGAAACACAATTTTATAAAAAAAATCATGAAAATGTTAACAAAAAAGTGAAGTAAAATAAATTTATAATAAAACTTATAATCTAATTTACAATAAAATAAATTTATAAATAAAGGAAGAAATAGAGAAAACTGTACATTTTGGGGATATATTTATTTTACATAAATATATGGGGTCATGAAAATAAAAAAAATTGGATGGGTCGCGATAGTTTGAAGTAAATTTATCATATTGAATCATACCGAAATCATGACCCCCATCTTTAAAAATATGTCTTGCTTACAATCTGCACTTGTTTTTAGTAAAACTGTTTAACACCTTATATAACAGTATCATAACATTTTTTAATATATGGAAAATATAAATAAAAATATTAAAAATATGATAATTATACAAAATAATTACAGAAAATAATTAATAATTATAGAAAATTTAAAGCATTTTTTTAATTGTATGATTCAATATGATAAATTTACTTCAAACTATCGCGACCCATCCAATTTTTTTTTTCATGACCCCAGTGGGTCACAACCCTTAGTTTGCGACCACTGCTCTACAGCATTAAATCCATTTTGAGGAGCTGGTACAACATACAAGAGATAAGACTGGCGATACTATTTTTGAAAAAGGCGCATTTGCTATTAATTGAAAATAATAAAATATTTTAGTTCTAGGAAAGCATATGCATCAAAAAAGAGTTCTTCAAAAATTTCCCCAAATTACCTAAATCAGTTTGCTGAGATCCATTGAAATTTTGCTAAATACTCTCTCCATTTCTCAAAGTTTTTGTGTGAACAACTTGTTTATGTTGAGTTATAATAAAATTTTTCTGAAACTAACCAAATATTTTTTAAGGAAGTCTCTAGAAAATCACATTATTGTTCCTGAATTTGGTATAAAGCTTTCTGTTATTTTACCCTATAGTTCTCTTAACAAATTGTACTAAAATAATCTTAAGTATTCAGATCTTAACCGTAAAAAATTAACTGAATAAATAATATAGTTATTCGGTAAGAAAAATATATTAATGAAATGTTCGTTAAAATGATTTATCATATTTACTTATCGATCTAGTCAGATTTTCGAGTCTAATCCTATAGAATGGTATGATTAACACTTAAAGATATCATGTGTGCTTAGAGGTAATCTGAAATAGCTCTTTGACTAATTAGAGCAATATGGTGTTCAACTTACACATAATATTTTTGATTCTACCATTGATAGTGGAAAAAATGGATAACCAAAATCTCTTTTGAGGGAAGGTGGGGGGAGCTGATGCCCATTTACCACTTTTTTCTGCCGATTTTTAGGCTCCTGTGGAAGAGGGTTTGATCTTTAAAACCTTTCTGTTCGTGGTTGCGCCACCGTGTCAAACATGCCCTATGCAGACATATTACTTTTCTCCAGCCTTATTTAACATTAACTTATTTTATTGGTTTTTATTATTATTTATTTTTTATTCCTATTTCGTTCGTATCTCATCGAACTGTATAATTAAATTAAGCACGTATCAGTGAAAGCAAGAATAAATAAATAGATAAATGCTAAATATCAGTTTGTACCTACTTGATCTGAAAAACCTCCTGGAAAGTATTGTTAATTATGAGGTCCAGCCTAAGCTACCGCCTCCAGAAAACTGTCAAAATTTTTGTCCCTTTCGGGTAAATGACGACTGTGATGCATATTGCTGATATAAACCAATCAACCCCTTTTTTAGGGCTTCTTCCACAGCCTAATTCTTCTTCTTTTTTTTTTCACGGTGCTTTTAATAATCATTATCATAATTGGCACGACAGCCCCACGTGGGCCTTGGCCTTCTCTAGAACTTTTTCCCCAGACTACCCTCTCATCAGCTTTGGATCTCGAGTTCTTAACCTTCATGGGACTAAAGTCTGAATCTAGGCAGTCCCTCCATCTCTTTTTTCAATTCCTACTATTAGTTCTCACTCTCTCTATATATATCTTGTTCAAATTTTCAATCGTTAATAAAAGTACTTTTTATTCATCCACTCAAGTTCAAATACATTTTTTTAAACTTGTAGTGGATGACACTTGATGTTAATACAGTTTTTCAAATATTAATTCATTAATTAAATTTAATTAATCAATTTTAGTTTTAGACCTAGAGCGTCTCTTGTTCAAATTTTCAATCGTTAATAAAAGTACTTTTTATTCATCCACTCAAGTTCAAATACATTTTTTTAAACTTGTAGTGGATGACACTTGATGTTAATTCAGTTTTTTCAAATATTAATTCATTAATTAAATTTAATTAATCAATTTTAGTTTTAGACCTAGAGCGTCTCTTGCTCTTGAATAGTAATTTCCCTCTTGTTACTGTGTAAACGGTAGCACTGCGGTATCGCGGGCTTCTCCCGTCCTGTAGGTTGCGAGATCGAATCCCCAACCTGACAAACTTTTTTCTCTCTCTTCCCCCCCCCCCTCCTAATCTCGCACAATAGGCAAGGTTCTGGCAGGCAATCCTTTTTTTCAATTCCTACTATTAGTTCACACTCAAATTTTTCTTTGTTGACCTAAGTAGGAATTGACTTAAAATTTTTTTTTTATATATTACTTGTTGGTCTTCCTCTCTGTCTTTCACAGAAGGGGACTGCAGTAAAAACTTTCAATGGTGCTCTCTCTGAATCCATTCTCAAAAGATGACCCGCCCATCTCATTCTGTTCAATTTTCCCAAATTGAATAATTCTTGAATAATTCTTGTATATTTAATCGAGAGGAGCAAGGAATTTATGTAACATCCCAAAGTTTCTCAACCTTTTTCGCACAACGACCCATCCTCTGCGACATTTGAATTTTCTGTAGGGTAAAGAAAACAGAACAAAAATAGATTTTCCATTATGTAATCAAACCCAGATATTTATTACGATTGATGTTCCTTCATCTGGGCAACCAGCTGTCATGTTTGTATTAACAAGTTTCTTTAAGCCAACCTAAAGTCAACATCAATACTAAAACCCTACACTAAGCCAACCTCAACACAAAGCTTTTTTTTTTTTTTTTTTTAATCAGTTTTAATGTGAGGCAGGGTTGAAAAGATCCGAGGTGAATATTTGATAAAAAAAATAGTGAAGGTTCACCACTGCAAATATTAGAAATAATATGAAACATTCAATATGTGTGAATACGATGGGCTATTAGTATTTTTTTAAGAACCCACCGCGGTGAACATTACGCATCAAAGACCTAATCATATTTCTGAGTTCCTTTCATTTCAGTGTTACAATAACTAGTAAATATTACAATATAGCCACAATAAAACAAATAAATGTTGAAAACTTTCTAGGAATTTCATATAAAAACATTGTAATTAAAGATAGTCACGGTTACGACCCCCAAAAAAGCTTTTAGTGTCCCCTTTGAGATGTCCCCAACTTGAGGTTTTGCGACCCACAAGTTAAGAATCCAGACACTACAAACAGCTATAATTGAGCATTCGAGATCCTATAGCAGCAGTTAAGCTGTAGAACGTGCGTTGTGTTTTAAGTTTTATATCTAGTAATTGAATACGATGCACTTTCCCTCAGAAAAGTTTCCATAGGAGACATTTTCCCCCCTCTTAGACTGGTCTCCCTATCCATAAGTCATGGTTTCGTCGCTTTCCTTTTCCCTTGAAAGACGTTAATTAATCGTATACTGAGGATTTATATAAATCCTATGCGTATATTTCCCCAAAGGGTTAAAAAATATTACAAATCGATTGCAAGTTTAATATTAGAAAAGGTGAAAATCGCATTTAATATCACTTACAAGTAACCTTTCAACTGCTAATTTTTGGAGAACTAACTTTCTGACAGCAAATCCCAGCCAACATCGCCAAACTTAATAGCACCAAAGTTAATAGTGTATTGGATTATACTAATATATTTTTTGCAAACATGTTACATTATTGGAATTACTGGTAGAAAGTAACATTCTCCAATTCTAATTCATCACTCTAATCACAGATTTTTGAACAGCGTAAAAAAGAGAGGTGTACAACAATGGCAATTTACATAGTTTAGTTTTCATCTCCTAAAGATCTACGTTCTAAATATTTATCTTAATACCTCTATGTACCTGGTTTCAGTGGTATTAAAAAATTTCGTCTAGATGTTGGGGCGAAACTTTGGATTGGAGTAAATATAACACTTGCAACTAGTGTAGATCTAAAAACAAAAACTACTTTTTAAGCATTAGAAAAGAGTTAACGATATTTATACTCCATACAAAGTTATCAGTCGTAGTGAGGGTGACGTAGCTCATCTGTTAGCAGCATAAATTAAAAATTACTCATTAGTTTTCTTAAATAACCCATTTACAGATTTGGGGTTATGATCTTTCGAAGCTAAAATGTAAACTTAGTAGATTGCCACTGTTGTTTTTTTAAATCAATCTCGGAATTAAAACTAAACTGTGAGAAAATTTGAAAAATCAATAAAATGTATTAGTTTTGTCGAGACTGTCAAAAATATTAATAACGCTTTATTTACTCAATAAAACTATAAGACTGAGAGTTCAGAGAATAATACAAAAATATTTATAGAAAGGCGATTTTCGATCACTTTTGCCACATTTATTATCAAGAAAAGAAATTCGCTCGTCCCCTGTATGATAAGGTTTTTGCATAGATTTTCAATAGTTAAAGAAGTGATAGAAAGATTACTGAAGACAACAGCTTTAATGTTTCCAAATGTATTGTTTTTTTCGTTTGAGAACTTTGTGAAGTGTACTTCATCTTTTATGTTTGAGTTATGTTTTTAGCACTAACTGAAATTCATTTCACAATTTTTCTTTTATATTTTTTATTACACGTATAATAAGTTCTGTTAACTTCTGAATCTAGCACCTAATGTTTAAGATAAATATTGAATTAAAGTACCGAATTTATTTTTAAAAAAGGGAAAAGTTTTAAAAACTTCAATTACTCATTTTATATTTAATAATTGAAAAAATCGTGATTTAAAAAAAACTTATTAGATAACACCTTCTCAATATATTTTCCAAAGTTTAATTTCCCTTGTGTAAATGCACGTGTAGCAAAAGATGACTGTAGTGTTCTCAAACCAACCAATCGACGGTCTAATACAGAGGCTGTTCACACATTTTTTAGATGATGTATATTGTATTCACAAAACTAAATTGCATAAAATTCTTGTGTTTTAAATGTTCTATTTGACATCCCTTATTCTGAACTATCTTTCGACACCGCAATTTCCAGGATAATAATGCCTTTTGAAGTGTCAGAAGAGGTATTCTATCCCATTCCTCCTGAACAGCTTTCCAGAGTCCTGTAAGGGTTTTGGGACGACGTTTGGATAATGCAGATTTTAAAAGTCCGAAAGCACAAAAATCCATAGGTGATACATCGGGAGAATTAGTAGGGATATCAGTGAAAGGTATGGCCTTGATACCAGTTTTTTGTTCCATTTCTTTTAGGAAATTTACAGTGGATTTTGATGTGTGACTGCTAGCTTTGTCCTGATGGAGTCTCACAGATTGATGGCACTGTGGGTAAAGCGATGGTATTTCATTCAGAAAAATTGGAGATAAAATATGTTCCTGATAGTATTTGGAGTTAATCTTGACATTTTTTTCCACTCTCTTTATTTTTAACTTGCCATTATAAGAAAAACCAGCAACAATCATGAATCCCTTAGAAAAACTTTCTTTCGATTCTTTGAACCATGTACTTAATTTTTTTTCTCCCCTTTTATGATAATAAATGGCTCTTTTTTGCTGCAATCATTTAAATACACCCATGATTCATCTATTGTGACAATTGTTTTCCATTTCTCTTTGGATAAGTGTTTCTCATATAGAATTCTGCAGCGTGTCCTGCGTTCAGCGATATGATTTGGAAGAAGACGATGCACATTGCGTTTTTTCGCTTTCTATAGATTCAAATCAACGTTTATCATTTTGTTTACAGTGGACACCGAGCATTTTAATGATTTTGCAAGTCCTTTGACTAGGGGGATTTTCTTTTAACATTAAACAACGTACCTTTGCAATAGTCGAAGATGTCCGTTTTTTCCTTGGATACTTGTTTGGAATTTTTGTCCCACTTGAGGCTCCAATTTGACGTTTTTTTCCTTTCTTGTTGACGATATTACCTATCGACGCTTTAGATATCACAAAACCATGACTCTCACATCGTTTTTGGATAACGGAGTATGCATATTTCTCCTCGGAAAGAGCATAAATGTAGCCTTCGAACCACTGCTTTGTTAAAAACGCCATTTTGAATAAAAAAAAAACTTTCAAGCCGCAGATGATAATTTTGACTATTAAAAACATAGTACAATTGCAATTATTTCTTTTGCAGCAAACGATTTTTTATTACCGCTTACCAAAATCGTCTAAAAAATGTGCGAACAGCCTTAGTATATGACTATTTTATTTTCAGAATGAACAGTTGCTTTATTTTACATTGTTTTATGCTTATACATACTTGTGCTATCAGCTGTGAAGCCAATAATTAATACTCAGCATTTATGACGAATTTCAGAACTAAAATAATGTATCTGTACCTTAAAAAAGTTTTTATAGTTTATATTTTATTTACTGAGTGAAAGAAGTCATGATTTTTTCTTCTTTTCCAAACATAGTCAAACACGCTTTTTTGACGCTAGCTCAGATGAAATAAATTTATAAATCATTACAAGAAATTTTTCTAAATTACCTCCAAAATTGCCTCTAATTTGACTCAAATAAATTTTCAATTTTGCGATACACTCAATTACGCTGTAAGATGTAATTTTCTGTTATCTGCTTCTCCGCACTGTTTCTTTCACTGGCATCCTTCTTCAAAATCTATATATTTAAGTTGCTAAGCCGACTTTTTGGGCAGTCCGTGAGAGAAAACTACTTCATCAATTTGCTTCATTTTGGTCTTAAACAAAAGATTGTGATCTGTAGATTTGTCAAATTTGACTTTTGTAACAGCAAATTCTATAAATTAGCGATAATTTACAATTAAAAATTTATTTCTGCGCATGCTCAGTGGCATGTTTAAATCTGTCTTTAGAAACTCACTGTTTTTGCGCATGCTCAGTGACACGTTTTAATGATAAACACGTTTATTCATACCAAATGTCTACGGAATGTCTCTAGATCTCTCTCTCTCTGCCATTTTTAATTTTATCATAATTATGTTTGTGAAACAAAAGATTAAACATCATGGAAATTGTTTATTTCGAGCTATTTAATTAGCGATAATTTACAATAAAAAAAAGTTTGCTCTCTGCTCATGCTCAGTGACATTTTTAAATCTGGCTTTAGATACTCACTAAGCACGAGCCCGCTTAAACACATTAATTTATTTCTGCGCATTATTATAATTTTCAACATTTGGCAACGATGTGTTGAGTATAATTTGTGTATTAGTACATTTATTTACTATCTAGCCGTCATGTTTTGACGGGTACCAACTTGTATCAATTAATTTCCGTAACTCTGAGTCTGAGTATTGAATCATAAGAATCTGTTCGTCTATCGTTAATGTTAAACACACCTCCAAGTTATTCTCAATGACTGAATCTATTGTTTCTTTTGGTTCGTCAACTGGCGATCGACTTAATGCGTCTACGTGTCTCATCTTTTCTCCTGGACTGTGTTTTATCTGAAAATCATATTCTTGAATGAGATTACTCCATCTCGCTATTGGAGGATTGGAAGTTTTCTTGGCATTTAAATACACTAAAGAAAGGCAATCTGTGATTATCGTATATGTAATTCCTATCAAACATTGTCTAAGTCTTTTCAGCGTCCAAACTATGGCCATTAATTCTAATTAGCTCGGATGATAATTCTGTTTTATTTCTGTCGTTCCTTTGCTGACACAATACATTAAGGGTCATTTATTATCTCTGACTTTCTGTAATATCATTCCCTCTAACCCTCTACTGCTTGGAACCGGGTGGACTTCAGTTTCTGCTTCTGGATCATATAATGCTAATATCGATTGATAGGTCAAATGGCTTTTTAGGATATCAAACGCTTCTTGTTGAGCTTCCATCCACTGGAATATCTGATTCTTTTTAGTCAATCTTGTCAATGGTTCTGATTTTTTTGCATATTTGGGTACAAAGCGTC
Source organism: Dolomedes plantarius (assembly GCA_907164885.2). Classification (NCBI taxonomy): domain Eukaryota; kingdom Metazoa; phylum Arthropoda; class Arachnida; order Araneae; family Dolomedidae; genus Dolomedes; species Dolomedes plantarius. The sequence continues at coordinate 58,744,022 of OU015501.1, forward strand.
GAAAAAACTCACTAGTCCAAAAAATTGTCTTTCTTCACGTTCATTTGTTGGTTTAGGAAACTTCGATACAATTCTTACTTTTCTTGGTCCAGGTTGTATACCATCCAATTTTATCAAAAACCCTAAATATTCGACTTCGGTTTTACCAAATTCGCATTTGGTCAATTTCAACGTCAAGTTAGCTCTACGTAAGCGCTGAAAAACTTTTCTGAGTTTGTCTATCATTTCATTTCACGATCTTGCTGGTATAAGTATATCATCCAAGTAGCACTGAAAAACTTTTCTGAGTTTGTCTATCATTTCATTTCACGATCTTGCTGGCATAAGTATATCATCCAAAGTAGCACAAAACTTCTTTGTTTAATAAAGGACTTAAAACTTGATTCATCAATCCCTGGAATTCAGGTGGAGCATTAACTAAGCCGAAAGTCATTCCTTCATACTGACCAGTATCGTCTGGTGTTATAAAAGCTGTTTTCAATTTTACTTCTTTTGTTAATGGGATTTGTAAGTATCCATGCACTGAATCTATCATAGTGACTAATTTGAATGCACTGAGGTAGGGGTCTTCAACCCGTGGCCTGCCGAAACGTTTCGATCAGGCAACACGAAAGTTGGATAAAAATGTGAAAAAAAATCCCTCAAAACGGCAAGTCCTCTCAGACAAAAGAAGATCAAGTATGCACGGGGAAAAGTAGCCCACGGCACATTGACTTATCAAAATAATAAACTGGTAATTGTTTTCAGAATCTAAGACTAAATAAACACAAAAAGCAGCATGCCAAGGCCCTCTCTTTCCAAAACCTCACGCACGTTTCGTCCTCCTGCATTAATTTTGTTTCATGCAATATAAAGTACAAAATATATTGATTGAACTCTCATTTTTTTTTGGTTTGTAGAAAATAATAAATAAAAACATTTTAAAATTAATGATAGCTATAAAGGTACAAAATACTTTTTTTAAAAACACACCATACACACAAAACTTCAGTGACGTGTTTTGAAGGAATTAATCCTTCATCATTGTGCTATAAAATGCAAATCAAGTAATCTCAAAGGCTGAAGTTCGTTTGCAAATAATACATTTTCTCCTCTACTTATACTACTTATTAAACAGATGTGTGACCCGTGGAACATAACGAATTTATTGGTGTGGCCCGCGAACGTGAAAGGTTGAAGACCCCTACACTAAGGCATTCTAAAAAGTCATCTATTCTAGGAAGGGGAAATTTATCTTTAACAGTTTGCGAATTTAATTTTCTGTGATCTATCACTAATCGAAGTTCTCCTGTCTTTTTCTTCACGAGTAAAACTGAACTAGCATATGAAGATATCGTTTCAGTAACAATCCTGCCCTTATCCCACTCATCCACTATCATCCTTATCGCGGTACGTTCTTTAGCATTGGTTTTGCATGGTTTCATGCAGACTGGTTTAGCTCCTTCAACTTCTTCGAGGTTCATTTCTGTCAACTTTGTGCTACTTAACTCCTTTATATTCAATGCAAAGCAGTCTCGATACTCATTAATTAAATTCAAAATTTCTCGACTTCTTTCTATACTAACATTGTATAGAATGTGACATTGTATAGAAGTGATTGATTTCTTAAGTTCTAAAACTTCATTTACCACAAAATCCTTCTCTCGTTCTAAATTTTCAAGGTTCTCATTTTCTTGATATAATACAATTTTTTCGATTATTTCCGCTCTACCAATACACTGATCCTTCCTTAAACAATGTTTTTCATTTTCAAAATTGGTGATTGGCACTGTCGTTTCTCCATTCCTTATTTCTAGCAATGTTCCACAACCATCAGTTGAACTATCCACTAACGAACTGACGAAACCCGCTCAAGCCCCATTCTTGATTATTTGAAACTAAGAAGTAAACACTTAAAAGCACGGGGGTATAGAGCATGTGAGCATCAAAGCATGCGGCTATCGCTATCACTCCGACAAATTAAAAAATTCTAACCCTTGGGGGTCAAACTGGGAAATGTTCATTTCATGTAGGTCAGAAGGGAAGGCTTTTTCGCTCTCTAAACTTCAGCAATGGTCATGTCAAGTCACACTGCCATTCTCTGTCGCTTTACGTGTTGCTTTGCAACGCGCGCTGTGTATTTGCTAAATTGTTCTCCGATATCCACCTTAAGTCCGCAAATATACTCTGTCTGTATCTACAACGTAGGCACGACTGTTAATTCACCTTGATGCCGGATATGTGAATGCTTGTGAACTCTTGGTGAAGTCCATGTCCACGTTGGTGGATATTTGAAATAAATTTTTTTGCAAGAACTGTGCCTGTGCTCTCCATATTTGGATTCTGATGCATTGTGTATTATTGCGCGCGCGCGCACACACACACATATCTATCTATATCTATAAAACAGTTCCGTAACTGACTCACTGACATACAACGCACAGACCAAACCGATGGACCTAAAGGGCTGAAATTTTGCATGGTGATTCTTCTTATGATGTAGGGGTGCACTAAGAAAGATTTTTTAAAAATTCTTCTTAGATTTTTTAAAATTAAATTTTTAAGATGTTTTTGTAACTTTTTTTAAGTTTGCATTTAAAATAATAATTTGAGGGTTATAAAATTTATATCACGAGAAAGGTAAAAAAAAAATGCCTTTAAAATGAAATTTTTTTTTAACCTTTATCTCGATTTTCTGATTTTTGGTGAATTTTTAAAGATTAATTTTTAGAATTTAATTTATTAAATGCTGATCACGTGATTTCTTTTTCTGGTACTTTAAATAAATTTATCGTCACGTGCATAACAACTAAATAGACAAACAAATACTTTTTTTCTTTCTAATGCAGCAGACGATTGGATATTATCCAAAAAAAAAATAAATTTCCCTTACGATTTTTTTATAAATAAATATATATACAGTGGCTCCCAAAAGTGTTCGTACACTTACGATTTTCAATGAAATAGGGGTCTATCCATTGATTAAAATGAATATTTCAGAATGGGTATTTATTAATAAGATCTATAATCTATTCTTAACAAAACTACATGAAATATTTTGAAAACATAGTAAAACTTTATTTTTAAGAAACCAATAATCCAAAAGTAACAAAAACTTTTTCTCACAAAAGTCATCGTACACTTGTAAAAAATCTCTACATTTTAGTAAATATTCTAATTTTTCGTTAAATTAATATTTAGTAGGATATCCTTTAGCATCCACAACAGCTTTTAAACGTCTGGGAATAGATTGCTTTAGTTCTTTTGTAAATTTTGCATCAATGTTCATCCATTCTTCCATCATAATTGTTTTTAGTTCGCTTTTCGTGTGAATGTCGTGTTTTCGTACTCGAACCTCCAGTTCTCTCCAAATATGTTCTATTGGGTTTAAATCTGGCGATTGAGGTGGTGTTTTCAAAACTTGTGGACAATTATAGAGACACCAGATGCTAACGTTGAGAGCCGTGTGCTTAGGATCGTTATCTTTATAAAGAACAAAGTTGTTTCCAATACACAAATTTTGAGTTGATAATTTTAAATTGACTCTTAATATTTATAAAAACAGCATGATTCATTATGCCATCAATAAATACCAAATTTCCTAGTCCTGATGCTGACATGCACCCCCACACAAGGATACCTCCACCGGCATGCTTAACTGTTCCTACTAAGTTCTTGGGATTAATTTCCTCATTTTTTTCTTCTCCATACAATTATACGCCCATCAGCACCAAAAATGTTCATCGGCAAATAAGACATTATTCCAATAGGTTTGGGGCTTATTTATCATTGATAGTGCGAAGGGAAGCCTAAACTTTCTGTTTTTCTCACTCACGAAAAATTTTCTATGGGTAGAACGCCCGTGTTATCCAGCTGTTCTGAGAACTCGTCAAAAAATTTCAGGTGAAATTGAAGTAGAAAATGTTTCATTGAATTCTGCAGAAACTTTTACAGCACTCAAACGTGAATTTTTCACAAATTTTCTAATTATAAATCTCTGATCACGTTTTGTTAACTTTGCCGGACGGCCTTTTCTTACCTTGTTTTAGATCCAATTTTCTTCTTTAAAGCGTTTTGTCACATACTGCACAGTAGAATGGGATAAATTAAGTAATTTAGCAATATTCCGAACTGATTTACCACTACTATGTTGAAAAATAATCAATTTTCGAATGCTGTTTGTTGTTTCTTTACGACTACGAGCCATTTTTAAATAATAAATAGAATATTACGGAGTAGGCAAGCAAAAATTAAAGCCAAACGATATTTTAAATGCCACCGAAATTCAAAAATAAAAATAAAGTGCCTGATGATAATTTTAATTATGAATTTATTCGAAAATATTTCAGTGTACGATGACTTTTGTGAGATAAAGTTTTTGTTACTTTTTGATTACTGGTTTCTTAAAAATAAAGTTTTACTATGTTTTCAAAATATATCATGTAGTTTTGTTAAGAATAGATTATAGATCTTATTATTAAATACCCATTCTGAAATATTCATTTTAATTAATGGATAGACTCCTGTTTCATTGAAATTCGTAAGTGTACGAACACTTTTGGGAGCCACTGTATATATATATATGTATATATATATATATATATATATATATATATATATATATATATATATATATATATATATATATATTACATCCATTATATACATTGATCGTCGCATTTATTATAAATATATATATTTATTTTTTTGGGATTAATTGCATACATTGACCGTTGTATTTAATTTGAATGTACTCCGTAGCGAAGCGCGGGTTTTCAGCTAGTATATATATAAAATAGTTCCGTAACGGACTGACTGATTCACTGATTGACTGACTGATATACAACGCACAGACCAAACCGCTAGACCTAAAGGGCTGAAATTTTGCATGGAGATTCTTCTTATAGTGTAGGGGAGCAGTAAGTAATATTTTTGAAAAATTCTTCTTAGATTTTTTAAAATAAAATTTTTAAGCTGTTTTAGTAACTTTTTTAAAGTTTGCATTTAAAATAATAATCTGAGGGTTATAAAATTTATATCACGAGAAAGATCATAAAAATTCCTTTAAAATGAAATCTTTTTCGAATCTTTACCTCCATTTTCTGATTTTGGGTGAATTTTTAAAGATTGAATTTTAGAACTTAATTTATTAAATGCTGATCACGTGATTTCTTTTTCTGGCACTTTAAATAAATTTATCGTCACGTCCATAACAATGAAATAGACAAAAAAAATATTTTTTCCCTTGCTAATGCGGCAGACGATTGGACATTATCCAAAAAAATATTAAAATACAGTAAAAAATATGTTCCTCAAACTGCACTATATTAACTGTACTATATTCTTTAGTATGTCCTATTAGATTTAATTTGAATATTTTCGTCTACATTATTTTGTCTATAAAAATATCTCTTACGATTTTTTTTTTATAAATATATATATTTTTTTCTACATCAATTGTATACATTGATCATCGAATTTATTACACACACACATATATATATATATATATATATATATATATATATATATATATATATATATATATATATATATATATATATATATATATATATATATATATATATATATATATATATTTTTGGCATGAATTGCATACATTGACCGTTGTATGTAATTTGAATGTACTCCGTAACGAAGTGCGGGTTTTCAGCTAGTACATATATATATTGAGAGAGAGAGAACGAGATAAGTGTGTATGTATAAATAAAAATAAAATAATTTAAGTCTTTTCCGTCACCCATGGGTAAAATGTCTCAACCGATTTCCTTAGAACTTGTGCTCATGTATTTATAATATTGTAACAATCCTAACTTTTATTTCCTGAATTTTAAATAAGCCTTTAAATCCACTTTTTACATTAAATCGAAAAAAATATATACATTTTGTTAACAAACTTTATCGGACAAAAGAATAAAAGCTAGAAACAAGCGCAATTTCGTTTATCCAGTGGAAAGATTTTTATTTGCATGTTTGCTGTTAATAATCGGTAGTTAAAACCTATTAAATGGAATGGAGGTTTAAGATAATTTATGCGTTTAAATCAAGAAGAGCTCAAATAATCTATCTTAAAGGAACTCTGACGATTTATCAATTCTTTACAGAGAATTTAGTGATTGCGATATTTACTTGATTAAATTACTAAAGAATAAAGCACAGATAATAAACATACCAAGATTTTAAATGTATTGTTGAATTTTAATCATACATATTTTATTTTTTTCATAAATGCGCAGAAGTATGTTAATACCTTAGAAGCAAAGTGATGAATTTCATACACTTGAACGCTGCAACTTTTTTATTTTCGTTTCTATTTATGAACTTTATGTGACTCTATAAGAAACATAGCAGTTCTTATATACTGTTGAATATCATTCACATAAATGTAATGTTTCATTCAAATAAACGTTATGTCTTTATCCTCATTAATGGCAATGTATTTGGTTTTAAAGACAGTGCTGAACTTCGTTTGCTTTGATATTCTTCAGTTTTACTTGCACTTGGAGCAGCTGCGCAGAATCCACCTGTCATCCCACCCTTTTCAAAAGAAAAATCCCAATTTTCTTCCCCAGAGAGTTATGACTTTTTCCCACCATGGTCTGAAACTACGCTAACTGCCCGACTTCTGAAAAAAAAATAAAATTAAGATCATAGGAGGAATAGTTCCTAACCGTGGGATAAAAAATAAGAATAAGTTTAAAAAAAAAGAAACTCTGAAATGCAAAATACAACTCTCAAGACTTCTCATCCTTTTGACAGAAAAACCAACATACCGCTCTGTGAAGCAAATTACTGTTAAAATAGCTATTTCTTTGTCTTTCATGTAAATGTATTTTAATTTACAGCATTTCCTATTTTTACATGAGGGGGAAAAAAAGAAGTTTTGTAAGGATATAAGTATATATGTTTATATATATATATATATATATATATATATATATATATATATATATATATATATATATATATATATATATATATATATATAACATTGAAAAAGTAGAGTTTTAAATAAAAGAAAACTTTTCCAGTAGGAAGCAGATAGCAACACTTTCCAATGGAAGAAGAAAGTAATATGTAAAAGCTGAAACAGAATACCAACATTAAAGCAAAATAAATCAAGATGCTCGAAAATGGAGTTTAATGGTAATATCTCTTTGCTATTAATATCTTGATTTGGTTTGTCTTCAGGATTTCGTTTCGAATGTCAATTACATATAAATTGAATCTGAAATATGACATATCTTTGTCAACAATAAGACATTATCATTAAACGAAGTATTTTTAAAAGTTTTGGTTTTAAGGAAAACGGACCTTGCTTGTGAACAATCCTAAAAATGGAGAGCTAAACTCAAGAGCAACAGATTCCGGCATCGAGTACGAAGACTTCCAAATCTCTCTGAAGAAGAGCAAATGTTACACTTAAATTATCTCAAAACAGGTGTAGCATGCATCATAAACGCATGTATTACAGCAGCAATGTTTCAACAATCATACGAAAACAAGGTTTTAAAGACTGAAATACTACAATAGTAATTAATATGAATAAGTAATCAAATTGCATATTTATATTTAAATAAGTTACAGGCTCAAAATCCGAGAAAAAACTAATACAATTATTATTACACTATTACAGGTTAACTTATCATAATATTAATGAAGTAATATAAAAGTTATTTAACTATCTTAAAATTATTACAAAGCTTTGTTTTAAATTTAAAATGAAAATATTAAGTGAATAAAAATTACAAAACATTTTACCTCGTTATTATTGATCTTAGGAATTCAAACTGATGTACAAGTTACAAGAATGCAAGCAATACTAATCCTTAAATATAAAACAACCAATTACGTTCCTGATAAAACTTTCAGGAACGTTATTATTCACAGGCACTGCATGTAAAGCTTATAAGCTTTAAACATAACTTTTTGAGCAAAATCAGTTCCTATTTATTGAATATTATTGATTTATTATTTATGAATAATTTATTCCTATTTATTGAATTGATTAAATATATATCATTAATTTAACGTCGGGAAGCGTTACCATACACCTTACGTTATGGACCTTGGAACTATCACTTAGCTTCAAATTTTTAGGTTTAAAAATTGCTGCCATTCGGGCAAAAAGTTTCATCCACATAAAACATCGGGAGACCTTCTTGCTCCCTACAACGTGCTTTATTGCACATATGAACAAGTTTCTGTATTTATCCCCGGTAAAGTGAGTTGTAAGGCATTTTTGTATTTTTTGTTAAATACGATCTTTACGTATAATGTCCTCTAAATATCAATAAAACTATTAAGCTTTTCTAATTTAAAAAAGATCTAATTATTAAAATCCTTATGACTAATAAAAATAATAAGTTACCTACGATTTCACGTACCAACGATTTTATGTATAAATAAAATAATCGCCCGTGATCGGAGCTTTATGAAAAAATTTATAAATTAGCAGAAGATGGAAAATTTTTTGGCATTCATTATTCGTCAGTAGTGCCAACAATACTAATAAACAGAAATACAGTATCAAACATGGGCTGCGAGTCTTTTGATTTTGACTTAGGATTACGTTCCTCTATAACGGTCCTCCGGAAAGCAAAATTTCAGACGCTAAAACCGTCAGTCGTCACGAGTTATGATTTTGGAAGTGCGCCAAACCCAGTCTGTATCGTTTCGGCAAGCAGTAAACAGTTAAACAGAAAAAGTACCAAAATGCGTCAAAATTTTGACATACATACACACACACGCACACACACACACACACATATATATATATACACACATAACACATACATACATATATATATTCAAAAAGATGTAAGCAACGGTAAGTAATCCTACGTTAATAACCCGCGGTAGTTCCGTTAGAAGAGACTACCTGATTTTATTTATTTATTTATTTTTAAACATTTGATCTCTTGAAGAGTTATTATGATCTCTGGTAACAATCCTTCAAAGTTTTTGTCCGATCATCATTTACTCGATGTAGCCAAAATTAACAAAGTTGTTTGAAGACGGGCGTCCAAAATATTTCTTTATCTTTTACAGATATTGGCTAGGTTGATTGGTTGGTTTGCAGTGCTGTGGTCATCTTTGCAACACGGGGATTAAATTGACATGGACTTTCAGTCTAAACCCGATTTCGAACAGCTCAATCACCCATGTCTTCCACGGGATTCGAACCCGCAGATTCTTGTTTCGGAGGCTTGTACTTCGATCATCCAGTCATCGTCGCTTAGTTATTACCTAAGACATTAGAATGCAAAGATTTAAAGTACTGGTTCCCCATATAGACTCGGTCTATGGCTTGCGTTATTAGGTTTCTCTTCGCATTACATGGACGATCTGCCTGATTGCTGCGGATTTTATCAATCTCTTGACTTGGCTCTTCTCATAGCCTGAAACTCCTTTCCCCATATCATGTATTTTGGGAGCACTTTATAGATTTAAAGTGCCGGTCTTCGGGCGCATGTGTTGAATTTTATGTAGGTTGTTCGAGTTTTGTGGGATCGCACCATCGAAAATTAAACTTGAGACCTCACCAACAATTCATGTTCCAACTAACCAAATTAAGTGGCATTTCTAATCCTATCAAATTGACATTAGTGAACGGGACATAAAAAACTAACAACTCTGACAACACTGTAGCTGCCCTTGGAAGTCAGGAGCGTTTATCACTTAAGGGGGTCCAGTACACAAAATTCTTCAAATTTTGGAAAAAAAAATTATTGCATTAAAAATTTTTTTGTTCTTTTCCCTCTTAAAATGACGTTTAAATCATGTTTCTATATTAATTAGAACAGAAGATATTAATTTTATTTATTTATTTATTTTTTCAGCATTCTAATAGCAGCCAATCTTTGTTTATTTCTGCCTGATGGGTTTTTTCCCCATTTCTCGTCTTTAAATTGTTATAAGTCAAGAACCGTTAAAAATAAATGGTTGAAACTTGGAACATGTCTTTTTCAATAATTTTACTTTAATTTTGATGCAGCGAATTCGAAAAAAATATTTACTTTTGAAAATATGATTTAAAAAAAATAAGTTGCATCATTTTTCTAAAAATTTATACTCTAAATATTTTTAATATTTTTAAAATTAATATTTTAAAAAAAGCTGAATCAAAATGAAAACTCATATATTTCTGTTTAATTAAATAAAAAAATTTTGAAATTCGACAAATAATATTTCGAGTTATAACGATTTTAAACTACCCCACTTTTTAAAAAAATTTAAATTTAAAATTTTTTTAAAACTTTATGAGAATTTTTATTATGTGATTTTGTTTGCAAATTACATGGTTAACCATCACAAAAAAGTTCAAAATTTTAACTCAATAAATAAAAAAAAAATTTTTAATGTGTCCCGGACCCCTTTAATCATCAATGAACATTCCGTACTTTTTTTTTTCATTTTTCGAATTCTTACATAATTTCTTTCATATTTTTTTTCGCAATGGATAAAATTCTTCAAATAATTCCAACTTTAAAATCATAAGTTAGTCTATATATTGCTTTTTAAAATGTTAAACAAGGCTTTTTTATTCCTTCTATATTTCACCAGAAAATCACCAACAATATGAAGTTATACCTTTTTAGCAGATTTTTCACGAGTACATTGTGAATTAGAATAACGTATTATGACATGCAAGTTATATCCACATTAATGTAGTATATTTTAAAATGGTACCAAGAGCAAATACATCCTTTTTGAGTACCAGCAAAATAATTTTAAAATTTCCGACTATTCTAATCTAGAGTATAAACGATATTTTCGTGTAAAAGGAAATTTAATTTTAAATAAATTAAGTTTCAAATATAATGGATCAGACAAACTATTTTAATTCTTAATTCATAATTATACTGTCACGAATGAACAAAACAAATTAATTAAAACTTTTTGGTTCCATTGTATAAAATCAGTAATCCTCTCTGGAATGGTTGTACGTATTTCGTTTATGAATGAAGTACTACAGCAAAAATTCTATCACTGAACAGGTGCTGAGAATATGTAACGAAAAGTAATGAAAATGGTTTTGTTAAAAGAGGGCATGGGGAGATTGGGGAAACTTTCCCTCTTGCTACATCATTGGTGAATACATATATTTATGGGGGGGGGGGGGGAATCCTCTCTCATTCTTTTTTTTCCCACCCCTATGTGAGCAGTAGCTCGCGTTGGCGAGTATTTGGCAGAAGTTGCCACTCTAGCAACCCTGCTGCCAACTGCGAGGCAACCAGAAGCCCGATGCCTCCACCATTCAGCGGTGAAAGTCCTAGACTTAGCAGTAAAGGGACCTACCGCGTTTAGGATCGTGCGGATTGTTTTCACTGCGGGACCTGTTTGTGCCGATGTGACACGTGCTTGTGATGACAGTTGACAGGACATTCTTATATTTGCCATTAAACTGTGAATAAGTTCTGATTTGGGATAAAGTATTGGAATACCACCTCCAAATTCATTTTTACCGAAAGGATTTATTTTATATTATGGAGTGCTTGCTTTGTAAATGTTGATTCTTCCTGGCAGTTTCGGTTTAAAAGTTTAGCAAGTTTCAATTACTGACCACAAGCTTTAAGACTATGTTATGCTTTTATTCTGCACAGGTTTAACTACACAAAAGTTTCAGTAGTAGGTAATGTTTTATGTACTTGAATGTGTATTAAAATGTATACAGACTTCATTACTGGTGATGAGATATAATCACTCGTAAGGGTTTTCGGCCAAAGCAAACAAAAACCTAATTCAAAAATTTAATCCCATAAAAAATTTATTGCAAAAGGATTAGTTATATGTTTTTCGTAAGAATGTGATTCTACCTTTTCAAAAACTTCTGATCATTTAACGTTTCGTAATTCTTAAACTTAATAATGTGTTGATTTGTGGAGGAAAAAATGTACAATATTTCCCGAGTTGTTTGATTTATTAAATCAGTGGTCTCAAGAATATGAACTGTAAGAAGAATGTCATCAACTTGGTATGTGATTGTGGCTGCTATATATGTGGCATTTTGCATTCAGACTTCTCAAGCTACGGGCACATTCGAACTTCAAATTTTAGGAATCCAAAACTATCGAGGCGAATTAGCCGACGGTTCTTGTTGCGGTGGTTTTCGCACAAAGGAAGGAACATGCTCTATACAGTGTAATACAGCTTTCCAACTATGTCTAAAAGAATATCAGTCACAAGTAGAAACAACAGGGAAGTGTACTTTTGGTAATCAATCTACAGATGTTGTTGCTGGTAATTCTTTTTCTGTACAGTCCGATCCAAATAAAGAGGTGATTTTACGGCTTCCCTTTTCCTTCCGATGGACGGTAAGTGAAAATTTTTGATTCTCAATAACATCTTTGAACTTCTACCATGAGCTAGAAATCACTTTATTCAATAACATATATGCTTCAAAACAACATATCTATTAATATAATAAACTCTCAGAACACCCACAGACCCCTAAAGTTTCACTGGGGAAACCAGGATTCTTTACATAATTTACTATTATTTACAAATTTTAATTGAATAACACAGTCCAAGGAATGAGCTACAAAAACAAAGACTGCTTCATATGCTCTTTTAACTAATTCATCAAAGTTTATCTGTAGGGGCTCCTATTAAATATGAAGCACGCATGATAAACTTTTGGAACTTTGGAACTAGTCTGAATTAATTTTTGATCATTAGATTGTATTTTAGTTTTGTTAAATTATATTTAGTCATTCCTGTTTTAAAAAAGTTTCTGTCGTTGAAGAAATAGAAATATTCTATAACTATTTTATTTTTACTGAAAATTTGATTTTTAATGAAAGTTTTGTTTTTGAAGTAATATATACTAATTTTTAAAGCAATATCTACTGACTTTTATAGTAATATATACTAATTTTTAAAGCAATATCTACTGACTTTTATAGTAATATATACTAATTTTTAAAGCAATATCTACTGACTTTTATAGTAATATATACTAATTTTAAGTACAAAACGTGTTTTTAATTACTCACCGAAATAGTGCTCAACATTTCACATTTATGTGAGTGACAATCGATTATATGATTTTAAAAAGATATAATTTTTTTTAAAAACTTGGTTAAGAAATTAAGCAAAAAACTGAGGGAGTTATAAATTTACTCACATAATTTTGTCTTCTCACGGCCCTTTTTTTATAAATAAGAATCTGTTCATAACTTAGCTAGAAAATGCATAATTACACGGTTAATTTAGTAAAATTTCATGTGTTGTACAGTAATTATTCCCTTGGACAAAAATATTTTGTATAAAGATAACAGATTTTACTAGAGAAGCAAGTGCTTAAATTTTATTGTAAAGAGTGAAAGATATTTTATTTAACTCGCAGCTTTTTACAAAACAAAGGACCCAGATAACGCGCTATGCCCATTACTGCCTTGACTTTTCAATTTGTTTTTCACAATCAATATTTTACAACCTTCGCCCCAAAATTTTAAATCCCGCCTTAGATTTAGTATTTTATAAATGCTTAAACATTTTGATTAGTTACATTGCTCACAATTGGAATATTAAACTAAAAAAAATAGCAGCTATTTCACATTAGGTGTGGGAATTTCTCACGCTCTTTTAATCTTAACTAATGGGTATACCGTTACGTTAATCTTTTGACTCAAAGAAACTTATCCTAATCACTTCATGAAACTACTGATATACCTTAATGTCAGTATCTGCATTTCATAAGTAAGTAGTTCGAGATACTTTACTTTCCTGCTTTTCACAGAGTGTTTTAAAGTTGGTATTTTAGTTTACCTATTGTTGCATTATAAATTCTCAAAAGTATATTGAAAAGACAAATGTGTTATTAGATTCCATCGGTGAAATGTAGAATTGATTGAATTTACGAAGTTTGAAAATTGAAGCTTAGAACCTTACATTACAAGACTAACTTAGAAAGGGGAAAAAGTAATTTAACACTATTGTTTATTAGAAATAGAATAACTTTAAGAATGAACGTAGAGACTGAAAAAAAATCCTTTCGTCAGCATTCTATGCAAGAAAAATTACAACTCAGAAAAGGTAGCATGGAAATGTTTTTCTAGGTCTCTGTATAGTAAAATATTTATAACAAATATTTTATTTTAAATTTCAATCAGTATGGTTTTAAAAGTTAAATACCTGTGTTTTAAGCATCCCTATTTTAACTTATTTTCCTTATTTTATCCCTATTTTCTGCTTAATTTTTCAGAAAATTTTGTTAAAGCAGTCTGTTATAAAATAATTTTTTTAATTATAAATGTCAGAATATATTAAAAGATAGATTCAAAATGAAAACATAAATTGTATTATGACAGTAGCATTTTCATGGATAATTAAAAAAGTATCATATTAAGCCTCAATTTACTTACAGCTTAAATGTCGCCAGCCAAAGAAAGAAAAAAAAAACTTTTAATCCAGAATGAATACTTCTTTCTTCACCAATTTCCTTCTCCTCTTGATAACGAATTATTTTACTATGTGATACCAATAAACTTCATCTTAAAGTAATTATTTCATGACATAAAACGGTGGGATAAATCCCAGAATTACAATGTGTACCCATAGTACAATGTGTTTAGTATAAAAGTACTCATATACTTTAGAAGCGTCAATTCTTTATTATGCTTCAAAGAAAAATAGCACTACTTTTGAGATGTTACACAAGTTTTATGGATTTGAAAGGAAATTCAGAAACACGGTTTTATTACCTCGTTAGCGATGCCTAAATTAAAATAATTCAGGCTATAAATGCAAAACTGATAACATGCTGTATACTTAAGTCCTATACACAAATGGCTAAAACAATTAAACTGTCTGTTGTAAGAAATGATAACCGTTTTTGTGTAGTTTAGGAAAGTTTTAGAGTAGGAATCAATAGATGCTTGTTTTCTAGTTTTTCTGATCAAAACTTTCCGTACGTTTATTCATTACATAAAAGCTCTTAGTTTTCATATGATAATTTTGAGCCTTATAAAAGTGTGTCCCTATCAGATAAGCATCCAATAGTCATTGAAATTATTCGCCCAGCCACACAAACTACAAGAAAAGTACCACCATGTCGAAAACATTCTGACAGAAAATTGTTGCAGGAGTGTAAAAATAATAAATTTCAACATCCCAAAATACTGAATCAAACTTTTAAAGATTTTATAATTGTTTCTCGCATTTTGTCTCCAGGAAGTTTAAATCACTATACACCTATACATTTCTTTAGTGAATTTTTGCATATTTTCCATAAATTGTGAAAAAGATTACAAACTTTTCGCCCTCTCTTGCCAAACTTTGGAACTTGCAATAAGACTTTTACGTTTGTAGGTTTGTACACAAGCGTCACACGCACACACACACACACACACACACACACACACACACACATATATATATATATATATATATATATATATATATATATATATATATATATATATATATATATATATATATATATATATATATATATATATATATATATGTGTGTGTATATATATATGTGTGTGTGTGTGTCTTCAAAGCGAGAGATCTATAGCACAAAAAGAATCATCCAGTTAATCAGTCAAATGAAACACAATATAATTTTTTTTTTTTTTACTCTACAATACCATATTTTTGAGGACTTTTATTCTACAATATCATATTCAAAGGGTGAAAATGAATATCTCAGATCTGTTCGTTAGTTCGAAATCTCAAGGAAATTCTTTTTTCTTGAGAATTGTTGCAAGATACGTGTTTACAACTGATTGTTTCAATAAAACAGGGGTTACGTTGAGTAAATTTGCGACTTACCAACTACCCAATGACTATTTTTCAAATAAAATAGATATAGTCAACTTCATATTTTAACAAGTGGTAGCATTCATCCGAGGGATATTAATCAAATACAAGAAATAGTTTATGTTCCTAATTAGTTAATTGCTCAGCTTATGTCCAAATAATCCTAACTTAAATAAATGTAAAGTTCAGTGTGCAATATTTAAGTTTGTCCTATTAGAATAACGCGGTTCTCTACTAAATGGAAAAAATCAGTTTTATCAAGTAATTTGAATATTAATGCGTCTACTTTCCCGTGAAAGAAACTTATCTCCATTGTCCTTTGTAATGACAATTATCGTTGTATATCTGTGATGTTTTTATCAATCAAAATGTGCTTGCGTGAAGGCATAGAATTTGCAAAATGATACGGAATATTAATTTGTTTCTATATTAATATAGTTAATTAGATAGATTTGTAAATTTCTCTAAAAAGTTTTACTTCAGAAATGAATAGAAGATTAAAAAATAAAAGTATTCCCCCGAACTGATGACCCTAGAAATTCTCAAAATTGATACATTGCAAACTTAGGCTCAACGGCAAGTAAGTTTCCAATCTGGTAGATTGGCCTTTATGATTCCATGCTTATGCAGAAATCTTTAAATCTCAGCTCAGAAAACAATTTCTGAAAGGCAATAAACATATACATTTTATGATATTGTTTAATGAAATGTAACTTCAGAAATAATTTTTTTCAGAACACATTTTTTCGCAGATAATTTCTTCGCAAAAAGTCATACACATTCACTGGTTTTACTTACACTAACCGTATGTCTCGTACAACTTCATATTTAAGGAGAACGGTTACCCATATTACATAAAAAAATAACAATTTTAATCACATTCAACTTTAATAGGTATACTACCAAGAAAAATATTATTGGGGCTGGTGAACTTTATTCTCGGATGGCTGAAGATTAATTCTTTATGAATAATCCACTCTTAATAGGGGGAATGGTCCACCCTAAACTCTTATTGGTCTGCTTTCAGAAACGAATGGACCACAAATTCGATTTAATCCTTTGAACTTGAAATGACGGACAGTATAAAATTAAGTTAATGAAGAGTTAGTCAAGAAAATAACGCCCGATTTATATGTCTTTAAACTACAGACTATTTTCTCTTTTTTAATATATTCACAAATAATGTTTTATAAAATTTGTTTGATTTATCTGTTTTATTTCTACTACGCCGAATTCATGAGATTTCATAAATACATATATTCTAGTTCCGGGGAACAAGTATTCAATTTCCAATGTTTACGATCAAAAAAATATGAAGAGAAACTTCAAAAGCTCGCATTTAGGATTCCATAGAATGAAATTGAATCTTAAATATCATTCTAACTACAACAATATTATTTGCGCAATATTTTAAACATGATTAATTGTTTCCCTGCCATTAGAATTAAGCCTAGTAGTTTAGCTAAAATTTTACACTCAATATTTTTGTTTTTTTTTTAGTAGTGAGTTGAAATAGAGGATACATTTTGAACTCTGATGAAAGATTAACTGAAAAGAAATACAGTCAGAGTAATTACTTTTCCGAGGTGCGATTTTACAAGGTACTTCGGGTGACTATGTCATATTTCCCCTTGAAAAGTTCTTTGTGGAGTTATCCCTCTGTCATGAACCTTTAAACTGTTTATAGAAAATATGTGTTAATATTAATTGCACATCACATCATCACATTTATATGAACTTCTCCCTCAAAAAGTTTATTAAATTCTCCGTGATAGACACTTTAAGTTCGCTTTGGTACTGCTCCTGTTTATGTAGCTATGATTTAGTCTTACAATCGAGATCAATGTAAGTGGCACCTTTTAATAAATTTAAAGTTTTGAATGCCATGCAGCAAACTACTTTGAAACGATTTAATATTCTTATCCTTGTTCTTAGTTACTTCTGTGTTAACGATATAATTGTATGTCCTTGAATGACCAAGAATAACACGGGTAAAATGGTATTTTCTGTATATATATATATATATATATATATATATATATATATATATATATATATATATATATATATATATATATATATATATATATATATATATATATATATATATATATATATATATATATATATATATATATATATATATATATATATATATATATATATAAAGCAATTTTTCAAGGGAAACCTTTTAGAATGTTCCGTTACTTTGTTCATTCGTTCTATACTTTATAAAATTTCGTTTGGTATTGGATTTTAACCTTATCCTACAGTGATTTTGAAAAATACCGTATGCTTTCACCACCAACACGCGTCTTGACCAATATCAGCACTAATGTCTGCAAAAGGTTTCACTGGACACAGGATCCACGCTATCAGGAATATGCAAGGATTTTCCCATCTGGGGAACCTGACACCTTCCACTTTACCAGACTCTGATGATTCCCTGAAAAATAATATATTGAAAGAAATAATGCGTCTAAAAATTTCCATTACAAAACTGAACAGGAATGCCCACCCAATGGCGTCACTTCTTCACGTTTTGTGGGCATGTTTTACGTTTCCATTTTGACAATCTGAAGAGTGATATAAGAATACATAACAGAGTTTAGGGAATTTATTTTCATTGTGACATTTTAAAGAAGCAGGAATCTATATATTTAAGTTGCTAAGCCGATTTTTTGGGCAGTCCGTGAGAGAAAACTACTGCATCAATTTTCTTCATTTTGGTCTTAAACGAAAGATTGTAATCTGTAGATTTGTCAAATTTGCTTTTTATAACAGCAAATTCTATAAATTAGCGATAATTAGGAATTAAAATTTGCTTTCTGCGCATGCTTAGTGACATGTTTAAATCTGGTTTTAGATACGTACGAAGCATGAGGCCGCATAAACACGTTAATATGTTTAATCCGAAGAATCTCTCTAGTTCTCTCTCGGTCATTTTTATTTTTAATTATGTTTGAGAGATATAGAATTAAACCATATAGGCAGAAATTGTTTATTTCATGCTGTTGATTAACCATATTTCTTTTTGCTGTGTTCAATAGTAATTTTTTAAAGTGTATTTCTCTATTCTTAATATCATGATTTTCAACATTTGCCAATGATGTGTTGAGTATAATTTGTGTATTAGTACATTTATTTACTATCCAGCCGTTATGTTTTGACGGGTACCAACTAGTTCTTTTTTACTATCTAGAAATAATTGAGAAAAAATTCTTGTGCTTAAGCAATGGACGATTTCTTTTCATCAAGAGCCAAAAATAAAAGGGATCCTTATATATACGCTTGAAATTATTCATACAAATAGGAATTTGTAGCTTAATGGGAGCCGCTAACGGGCGAATCATAGAGGGAACACACCGAACGTCCTTTTAATTCCCCCCCCCCCCCCCAGTTGATGTCAAACCCATTTCTAACAGGCCATGTTTAAAAAAATCTTGAAAGAAATACCTCTTTGTTTCACGAACACTCTTCATTTTTCTTTTTTCAGTATGAAGCTAAATAATGTTAACAAATGACTTTTAAATTCCACAAATGAGCAAAGATTTACAAGTAGCGTTACAAAATTTTGCTTGTTTTGCAGTTACATTCATTAGGCACACTTTCATAATAATAATAATAATAAAAATAAATAAATAAATAAATAAAAACTCGGTAGGGTACCTTAAATATTGTCTTATGGTCTACGGAATTTTAGGCCGCATAAGTTGCTTTGTCTGATCATCGGTAGATCCGCCTTTGATAGGTTGCCGCTCCTTATGATTATAAGCTCAGATGATATTGATTTCCTCCGAGTTCGAAAAATGTAAGGTGAACAAGGGAACTAAAAAATAAACAAAAGGAAAAAGAGAGAGCACGCAAGAGAGAATGAAGAAGAAAAAAATGCTGTTGAGAAGCAAAACTCGCCGCACCATATTATTCAGGTGCCCTTTTTTTTCTAATGTCCACAGCACGAAGCGAACGAAACGCTAGGAGGAAAAAAAAATCTAATAATAATGATACTAATCAAAGCAGGTTTCGAGCTTACAACTTGTTTTGCTACTTTAGAAGGACAGTTGCTACGCCACCCAGATTCTAACATTAGGTGCTTTTGATTTGAAACACTGCTACTAACTCCTGTACCTTAATGGGGTCTCTACAAGTGGGCAAGCTATGATGAAGGAATCTAGCCTAGTATGAAAAGACCATGGAATCATTAACAGGTGTTCGTGTATGGTAGTTACGCGAAAGAGCGAAGTAAAATGATCGTAAGATAATTTGGGCTTCTTGGAAAGTAATTTTTACGGAATTTTCATACAAAGAAATATATTTTGATTTTTATTTCTTTTTGTAATTTGTCGAATTAAAAACTGATATTTAGACTGTTTTATTCGTTCTTATTTTTCTTTGAAGCAAATTTCTGATTATAGTTATATCACTGGATTCTCATAATTTCATGGAAGTTTAACCATATGCAAAATATTTATTCATCACCAAAATAAATTAACGAAGTCTTGTTAAAACCAAATTGAAAAAAAAAAAAAATGGTTTGGAGTGCTACGGTCAACTTTTTGCTACACGAGGGCTAACTAGACAGGGACTTATTTTGTATGTCCATGTTGTTTATACAAACCCTGAAATGCAGACAAAAACAATTGATAAGAATCAACTCAATTTTTATTACCGGTGTCTTAGACTAGGAGGTTCATCTAAAATGTGTTGCAGAAATTAGAAGTTCAGAACTACTCTGTTTATGAGGATAATTTTTAAAATTATAACTTGCATAATGCGATTTTAGTTCTAATATATCTTAACAAGCATTCGTTATTTGATCTCAAAGGGGTACCAGTTAATGTAAACAAAAGTTGAAATTAATTATGTTTCATTGATTTGAAGTACACAAAATATATACTGATGCATATACTGAAATATAACTTTCTTATTTATGATGAAAACTTTAATTATTATTAACCTATCTAAATCTTTGAAAGTAATATATAAACAGAAAATCTTCTGGCTTCTCTATGTCATTAAAATACACTTGCTGCGGAATTTATCATTCTGTTTATCATTCTATGTGTGCTTCAGATTTCCCTGTTTTTGCTTGGGATAAATATGAATTAACCACCTGGGATAAAATGATTTGTCAACATTTAACCCCCCTCCATCCCCCTCAACTCACACACACCCGTCTAGCCCTGTCAACCAGGGAGAGATTACTTTTCATTTATTTTCAGCATCAAAAATGTTTTGTACGTTTTAATGGAAACAAAACTTTGTAAGTTATATTAAATTTTTAAATACTTCTGAAGCATTACTATGCCGAGCTGAAATCGAAAAGCTGTAAATGCACATCTATACACTTAAATAAATGTCGGTAGTTATTGTTTATCTCAGATTATACAAACTGAGGAAACTTCAAAGATTCTGGCATTGTCACTGTAATATGGGATGATGGGATCATTATTACAGTGACTAGTTGTTCTTGTCAAGTTTTAAGTTGTAGCTGTCTTTCTTCGATACTCTATAATTATTTATGGTGATGCTAAACCATAGACTTCAAAATTTATTTTATTTTCGCCAAGCTCCATGAGAGTACAAAAAATAATTCCCCCATTCCCGTGAAAATACTTGAGGCATATATATATATATATATATATATATATATATATATATATATATATATATATATTAAATTTTATTTTTTATTTTCGATGAAAATATTTTGAGCCACTGAGTGAAATGGAAGAACGTGGAACACGTTCCTACGTTTTCTAATGTATTTCATTTTAAAAAGACAATTTTTTTTAATAAATAGTTTCAGTATCTCAATTTTTTTTCTTTAAATGTGGATTGATATATAGTCGAACCCCGTTATAGCGAACCCGGTATATAACGAACTCCTGGATATAATGAACGAAAATTTTGGTCCCTCCGTTTTCCTATTGTATTTAATGCTAATTTATCCTTTTATAGCGAACCTCCGAAATCTTAAGAATTGGCTGTAACAAACATTTTTTTCATTCGACAACTGATTTTCTTTTAAATTTCTAAACTTTTTAAGAATGTTGAAGATACATCGAGTGTTGAAAAAGCAAAGAATGTTGACGAAGAAGATGAAGATTTACCTATCGCGATGTGGATAGTAAAGCCCGAAATTTCATCATTCTCAGATTGTGGCGTGCAATTGTTCGAAACATGTGAAGATGAAGTCATTACATGTGAAAATCCGACTGATGAAGATATTGTGGAAGAAATTAAAATGAATCATTCTGAAATCGAAGATTCTGCTTCTGATGCTGATGAAGAGGATCACATAAATGACGAAATCTCAATCATATTAGATGCTACAACAGCAATGAGTGTAATTTATAAGTATTTGTCTACCCAAACAGTGGAAGAAAGAGTGTTGGAGTCATTTGATGTATGGAATAGAGAAATTCATAAAAAGTTTTTACAATCGGCTCACATCAGCAGAATATTACTGATTATTTCTGTATCAAAACAGTGAGCTACAATTAAAGATAAAATCAATTTATATCCGTTTGTCTTCATTTTTAGTTAATTTAATTAGTATTGTGTAAGTTTAATGTAATCGTTTTTAGTCAATTTAATTTATTAATGATCATTTTGAATAGATTTTATCATTCTCTCAATACATCATTATTGAATATACATAGCAACTAATGAGTTATACATTTTGTGAACTCTAACATTTTTCTTAATGTTTCGGATATAGCGAACAAAACCTTTGGTCCCTTGAAGTTCGTTATAACGGGTTTCGACTGTATTGCTAGAAACGAGATTCAGTTTTCTTTCGGAAATAAAAACCATAGCAGTTGAGCTGTATGGATATTTACGTTTATTCTCATGTGAAAGTGTAGGATTATGAATACAAAATGTTTTTATTTCTTAAGAAATTTCGTGTATAAACAAAAAGTATTGCAGAATTAAAGTTTCAGAAAATTCCAATGTTTCATTTCCTTCTGAAGATAACTTGACACGTATGAATAAAAATACTTTTATCGGTTGTGAAAATGTGAAAAAAACATGCAAAAAATCTGAACCAGATACAATGAAAGTAAGTTCAAGAACATCCGGAGGTTAGAGGGCCGTGAAAGTGATATTATTCAGATCTGTTTATACTAAAGGTTACAAAAGTGCAAGTGAGGGAAGGAAGTCTTACAGCACGTGCATTACTCATTCGTTTTTGCAGAAGACTTTCACTGCTATTACGTCATCTTTAGTTCTATTTTTCATAACAAAAGTACGCTGGGAAAGTAAAATTTAATAGATTTTTCTTGTACGTACCATTGTGTTGATCACGAGTGCCCTATTTTCACTAAAAATAAACATCCTGTTACATACTGCAAGCATTAATTAGGGATTTTTTTTATTATAATTTCCTTGCACACAATCTCTGATTGTTTTTTCTTCGCTTGGTATTGCTGATAAAATGTATTTTCGCTTCTAAGCTTAATTTCCGCTAGACATTAGAAATTAGTTTATTGAAGTTAATTTCCATTGAACTGAAACTCATTTCCTTCATTATGATGATGGGATATTTCACTATTATTTTAAATATTTTTGTACATTTTAATTTTGAATGAATATATGCCATGATTTTTTTTTCGTGCAGAAATTATACGTCATGTAATATGTCAATACTCATTAATGTTGCTAATTTATACTGTAAATGATCTATCGGCTAATGACAATATCAGGTATTTTTATATAGATTATTCAACACTCTGGACGGAGACAGCTTTTCTTAAAACTCCCGAATACCAAGAAAAACAACTTACATAAGTATAAAATTTTGTCGGATCGGGATTTTGATTTTTGAACTTGTCATAAAATGCAATGAAAGGCGACCATTCAAAAAAAAGGAAAAACAAAACAAAAAAAAAAGCATTGAAACATGCGGAGACGAAAAACGAAGTAAAATTTACCTTATATATTCACTAGAATCTGAATTTATAAAATAATTTGAATTTCAAAAGCATTAAAAAGAGTTTTCTTCAGAAGAAAAACCAAGCAACAATGCAACCGCGTAACAGCAGTGGCACATAGGATTAAGTGCCCCAAATATCGCCTACTCTAACTTTTTTTCGACATTTCATCCACTTTTTAGTTTCTAATTAGGCTGAAAACTCAAAGAACATCCCTAAGAACTATTTACTTTGGTATCCTGAGATCAACCAGCTCCAAAACCAGTGGAAGTTTAAGTTATGTAGCTAAATTGAAAAAATTGAAATTTCCAGTGAACTCCAGAGCGGTTCCTAATATCGCCTACCTCTGTTCCTCTTACCGCCTACCAGGCGAAATTAGGAGCACCCGTTAAAAGGCGTTGCTAGCAAAGTCTCTGTTTAATGCACTTTCAAATGGCATAAGCAAAATTAGAATTTGGATGCACCTACCTGGTCATTCACTGGATTCTGATTCTTTGGAGCCAAAATTTACGATGACAACAGCCAAAACAACTTCAGATGCCATATAGTTTCTGTTGTCAGTGATTAGAGCGCCGCTGTTAGTACAGACCCAGAACTAAGAAGTTACTGCATTTTCTCATACATAGCACGAATCATACTTTAAAAACATGAGTAGGTGATATTAGGCACAGGGGCGATATTTGGGACACCCACCCAAAGTACATCTCTGATTACGTAAGAGCAGTGCGTAATAAGATGTCTCATCAACGTGCGTTTTAGCATGAGGGCATGCATCAGTTGATCTCCCCTCTCATCAATCCCCATATTAGTCTATGGGTGTGTTTGTCTCAGTATATTTCAAATCTAGATTAGTAAAAGCATATTTTTGAGTTATGTTTTCTGCTGAGGGAAATAAAATCTTTGAATGCAGTGTGAGTGTATTTTTTTTAAAGTTTAATTTAATCTTCACGTGAAGCATTTTTGACTTTCTAGCGTTAAAAATCTATAATTTGAAGCCATGTAAAAAATTAACTACTAAAAAATTTTAAAATTCAAAAGCCACGCGCTCTTTATTAAAAGTTTACTTTCATTTGTTAGAAGCAAAATTGAAAATATACATTTGCTATTCTGTTATTAGAAAATAAACTGAGATTAAAATTCCCCGAAGTTTTAACACGTGGAAAGAAAACTTTCTCTGCTAGCAAATATTACAAAGATAATAATATAAGGATAATTTTTCCCCATTGGCAGCCGGTAGTTGTCCTGGAGACAATCGCCCGTCCATGTCACGATTTCGTTGGCTACTTAATTATGGGAGTATCGAGGGTAGTATACACTCTCCCCTATGAGGAGGCAACCTAGGAATACCCATGCTGTGGCTGGGATCCGAACCTATGCCCAGGCCGTGGTAGGTTTCAGCACTAACCACCGTAAAATGTGGGCAGCGGGGATATGTTACGAAACACTTCCTCCATTTGTGCCACCCAACTCACGCGAAACGGTTAAAAATGCAAAAGAAATTTAGTCTAGAATTCTGAGTGAAAAAAAAAAGATAATTATACTAACTTTGTGTTGGAGACAGTAAATGGTGGAAAATTTAAAAAAGCACTCACAGTTATTTGAAAATTTTAAAAAAGGGCCTGATTAACTTGAAAATAATTAGCTCGTTTCTTTCTCCCTTAAAAATTGCTTCGATAAACGGGGGGAAAGGGGGGAATCTACTGGAGATTTTTTAATACGATTGAATACTATTACATTGAGAATAATTACAAGATAAAAAGAACTTTTTATATACCATGTTTTTAAATTTTCTGTTGAATCATATAAACTTGACAATTCTATGTATTAATAAATACTTTTTTAAAATTTGTTTGATGAATTATCCATCAACTTGAAAGAAAATGAAGTTAATTGGATATAACTTTTCGTTCCCGTTTCGGCCAATAGATAGCTGCACCAGACTACAAAACAAAATTAACTGAAAATAACTGAAAATTAATTTAATTCTGTTTAAAGATGTCTAAAAGTTTCAAATGTCTATCTAGTCGGGAAGTTAGTTAAAAATCGATTGCAAGATTTGTACAAAATTAACTGAAAATAAGTGAAAATTAATTTAATTATGTTTAAAGATGGCTAAAAGTATTTAAAAAATGCATTGTCATCGTGTTTTGGGCTATTCTAAAAGTTTCGAATGTCTAGCTAGTCGGGAAGTTAGTTAAAAATCGATTGCAAGATTTGTACTGGATAAACATACACACACACAAACAAGAAAGCATAATTATCAAAAGAGATAATGTGGTAATTATGAATCAAAGCCTGGAAAAATGACTATTTAAAGAAAGTTGGAAAAATTGGAGAAGTCCTCTATCAAAAAAAAAAAAAAAAAAACGGTGACCATGGCACACTTGATGCTAATATAGTTCAATCAGACATAAATATTCATAAGTGAATATGTACTTTTTCCAACAGTGAAACAGTATGTGTTCCCTTTAAGTTTTCACTCAAAACCCTCGTATGAAACAGCAATGGTCCAATCCTACATTCCTTGTAGTCCCCACCAAACACTCTTTAAATGCCAGAGTGAAATTGATAGTATGACTGCTGCCGCTACAAGGAAGATATTAAAGCAGCAGCATTTCTCAGCAATAAACTGGGTGTAGGACGTCGATGAGGTGACGACAAGTGAGAAGTGTGGGAAAAAGCCGAAATGACATGACGGAGGGAAGGGGTGGTAAAATACCGGAAACGCTGTAAGTGGAAGAAGTAGCAGACCACCCATTTGCTACCACTAAAGAGAATAATTTAGGTAACTGTTGAATGCTGGCTCAGTTACTGCTTGTTACATCGGATGAAGTAAAAGATTACTCAAGACAGTCTTATCATAGCTTATCAGAAAAACCTTTATTCCTGTATATGTTAGAAGTCTCGTCTCATTTTACATTCTTCTAATTTCATTGCTGCATTAGCGTATGATTTATTCATTAATTGATATTTTAGCTTTTAGTTTTATTGAGTATTTTTTTGTTCAAAAATTGATACAATTATTGCTCTCGTATCAATGCTTGAATCAGTGGCGCAACCTGTATCAAGTTTGAAGGGCGGGGGTTTGTTTCTGGCGAATAACATTAACACTGGAATTAACTTACTCGACAATTTTTTTAGGCTTCTGCTTCTACCATGGTTACATCACGGACTTGAATTAAATTATATTTACGATTATAATTCAGCGCTTTATACTATGAGCGAAGATATGATATATGATGCTATTTATCAGTATTTTCTTTTGCTTTATACTTGAGAAATATTGTGAGTAATACAGTACAATAGCACCTTTTTGTCCCAGGGAATGTAAAGTCCTTGAATAATGATCTTTAAAGATTTGAAAAGGTGATAGCTAGTAAAGGATCCTAATTATGAATAGTCGTTTGTATCTACAGAGTCATTGATATTTGTCTAATACTTCACAAATCATACATAAAATATTCGTGGAAACACAATAAGTGTTTAAAATATATTTGTTTCCCAATATAATAACGAATATATTTCTGTTTATTTGTCTGCTGTACTTAAGATAAATTCTAATTTTTTTAAAGTTTTCCTTTTTTTTCTTAATTCTTACCAAAATTTGCTGTTTGATGGAAAATTCACACGTTTCAAAACACTTAAACAAATTCTTCTTTTGAAAGATTCTGCAGCTTTTAAGAGAAGCCAAAACTGTTTCCATTTTTCTTGCTACTTTCTGAAGAGTTTAATCCACTGCTTAGCAGTTATTAATACGGAACGTTGGGATTTTTATATAGGTCTAAGGATAAATACTAAACCTGCCCTGTTCTACAGGATGATTGAATTTGCTTTTCAGCCGTTTCAATCGCATATCTTGTGAAATCAGGACATCCACGTATCCTAATGCAGATCTCATGCTTATCAGGGGTAAAATATAAATATACCCCATTTTCCTCACGAAAAGCGGTCCATGGAAGGCATTTCTTACTATACATTACAAAGGTTAAATACGTCTGTTTATCCCCGAAGCAATCTCTTTTGTATAAATTTAATTATGTAGAATCATCTGTGTTCATAAATACCAGACACGGTGAGCAATGCGGCTAGGTGTCTTTTTTATTAAAAGTTTCCCAGCAAGATATAGCCTCTGACTGTAACTGAGACATCGCAGTTTCATAAGTGGAATAACTCAAAGAATAATAATTATACTGGTGACAGAATATCCTAATGTAGATCTTATGCTTTTCCAGGTGGGAAATATAAATGTCCCCCATTTTCCCCATAAAAAGCTCTCCATGGAATGTATTACCTACGATGCATTGCAAAGTTTAAATACGTCTGTTTATCCCCGGTAATATCTCATTTATGTAAATTTTACTATGTAGAATCTTGTGTGTTTATAAACACCAGATACGGTGAGAAATGCAGATAGGTTTCATTCTTATTAAAAACTTTCCAGCAAGCTATAGCCCCTGATTGTACCTGCGTCACCGCAGATTCATAAGTGGAATAACTCAAAGAATAATAATTATATTGGTGACAGTATATCCAAATGTAGATCTTATACTTTTCCAGGTGTGAAGTATAAATACCCACATTTTCCCCACAAAAAGCTCTCCATAGCATGCATTGCAAAGTTTAAATACGTCTGTTTATCCATGGAAATATCTCATTTGTGTAAATTTAATTATATAGAAATTTATATGTTCATAAATACCAGATACTGTGAGGATGCACCTAGGTGTCTTTCTTATTAAAAGCTTCCCAGAAAGATATAGCCTCTGACTGTGACCGAGTCTCCGCAGTTTCATAAGTGGAATAACTCAAAAAATTATAATTGACTGATGACAGAATTTATTCCAGTTTTTCAATCCCTACCTGTTGGAAAAAATTGGTGTTTTCTCTCACAACAGATGCAATTATACATATTTGTACAGTTTTCATCATATCTTAAAAACATTTCCTCTTGAATGTTTCAAAATGCTTAAAACATAATTCTATTTCACCAGCTGAAACATTTTAAATGATTGTTATTTCCGATTCAAAAAGACCAGAAAGGTTCATAAGGGGCATTAGCTGAATATTACAAAGAACGGACTTCACAAAGATGAGGATCCCGTTTAGGGATTGGAGATATTTCTCGAGCGCTTGTGTATGTATGTAAACACATAAATAAATAAATAAATAAATATATATATATATATATATATATATATATATATATATATATATATATATAATATCTCGATTATTGGAGAAAGCTCTCAAAAATTTCAAGATGAGTGGTCGAAGTTAAATGCCAAATCATTTTGAGTGGGAAATCAAAAAGAGAAATCCTAGCACTTGCAGAAATACTTGAGATTTTGAATAAAAACATCTATGAAATCTATGAATAATATTTATAGGAAATTGTCCTTTCTGTGTTGCGAAAGTATAATCAATATCGAGAGATGGAAAAAGTAATACAGAACCTTTAGTATGTGTATCACGTAAAATAATATTCTTTAAAAGTGATACACCTTGTTCTCAACTTCGCTGCTTTGAGTTCTCACCCAATCATTCTACGAATGTCTATTTTAGAGCGTAGGTTTCTCAGGCTGAAACCCTTTCCTCTATCAATGTTATTAAACCACTTTTATGGTAGACGCCATCATAATGGATTGAGCATTCTAAGTCAACATTGTTAAGAATGATCAGTCAGCTACGACCACTTAATGTACATCAACATCTGTGGGGAAAATCAACTTTTTTGTTTTAAGAAAACATTTACATTTGTCAGCTATTGTTGATGGGCATCTCCGTAGCTGGCGTTTATCAAACGCATGCGTGGCATCTACCTGACGTCTGTGACCTTCGACCCTCAGAGAATGACTGCTTCAGTCTCGGCTGATAGTAGCCACTTTGACTTGACTAGTATGCAATAGCAACAGCAGGGAGGGAAAAATTCATGGCTACTAGTTCAATCACCTCATTCTTTAACTTCAGTCCTTACCGCTCAGAATGATCGCACACCCTGATCGCCAAGCTGATTGGAACACGACGCCAAACTGTCTACGGATTGGAACTTCGGATATTAGAAATAGAATTTACGGAAATGAAGAAAATGTTTTTGATAACCAAGTGTGGGGGGGGGGGGGGAATTTATAGAGTTAATTATAAAACGGGCAAAATATTCAATTTTTCTGTGTTTCTTTTTTTCCATTTTATTCCCGAGTTATTAATTTTTAGGTAAATTTTCGGGTAAGTTACACTCGTTGAAATCAAAACCTGGAACTTAAAATTTTATAAAGCTTTTTTAAGTTTGTAAAGATATGTAATTTTTTGTAGCAGAAGTTAAATAAAAAATTAATAAGAAAATAAATACCGGATGTCTGCTTATGCAAAGCGACCTCAAAACAGGTTGGAAGATAAGAAGAAAAGGAATCGCACACACTATATCAGTATTCATATAATTTTTCCCTAAGGGGGAATTGCATCCTGCTATGATAGTTTTGCTCTTTTATCGTTAGGATTCGGTATCTAAACAAAAAATTCGGTGAAGAAAGTGATTATTTTAATCCTTAGTATAGAATACAATCTAGGGATAAAACGATGTGAAATCGAAAGAAAAAAATTGAAATAGCTGCGAAACTAGCGATCTCAAACAGGTTATACATTTTAAAACTGCTGTCATTTAATATACGAACAGCAGTATCTCAAATCGTTTTGCATAACAGTATCAAGTAATCTCACAGTATATATTAACCTTGTATAACTTTATAAGACTGACTGGTGTTTAAAAATCTGAAGTCGAAGGTGGCAAACCACAGTCACAATTTTATAACTCATATACATCCTCTTTCATAAAAATGTGTTTAAGTTTTAGAACCTTTCCTTCAGATTTTACGAATTTCTCTAAATTATGCATACTATGGTACCTACATATGATGCTACTATATTACTGGTTTTCAAGTTCCCACAAAAATATTAATTATACCTTCTCTGTGATTACAATCGAATCCTGTTATAACGAATTTCAAGGGACCGAAGGTTTTGTTCGCTTTATCCAGTGGTTCGCTATATCCGAACCGTTAAGAAAAATGCTAGAGTTCACAAAATGCATAACTCATTAGTTGCTATGTGTATTCAATAATGATGTATTAAAAATGATAAAATCTATTAAAAATGATCATTAATGAATTAAATCGACTAAAATCGATTACATTAAACTGACACAATACTAATTAAATTACTTATAATAGGAAAACGACGGGACCCAAATTTTCATTCGTTATATCCGTGAGTTCGTTATATACCGGGTTCGCTATAACGGGGTTCGATTGTACTACACGACCTGAATCGTCATTCGGGCTACGTTTTTCCACGCTCTGATTTCCCGCGATGTCTTGAAAATGAATATGTTAGAGAACAGTTTATTCTTGAGCAGTTAATTTCTTAATTTCAGAAATTTAATGTTTAATCGATGTGCTAAAGGCCGTAAAAGTTCAGTTTCTAGAGTGACCGAAGTTATTTAAAATGTGAAAATAACTCAAGTGGCAAATTCTATGCAATATCACTTAATGCCGGGAAGAGGAAGCAAAAGATGCGGAAACATCGTAATATTTTAATTCACTCTTAATTCACTTCTCCTATCTAAAGATGAATAAGTTCCAGTAAAAATGAAAGGTATTTATCCCAGTGGATAATGTCCTAGTACTTTACTGCCTAAAATGTCAGACGAATGAATGTCTAGTAATCTGAGTTCAGGAACAGACGCAGTCAACTGGACAGATTACTTTTACGTTCACAGAAAAGCTTGTGATCAGTCTCAGAGACAACTGAATCTTTTCGTAAGACATTAGTCTTCATGAAAGATGTTTTAAATTTGCATTTTTCGACTTAAACTTTTTCACTATTTTTCATCTTTGTATTTAATGAAGGTTTATCCTCCTGCTGTCATCTAAGTTAATAAAAACAACATACTGTGTCGTGAATAATTGTCCCAAATACTTGCACCCAGAAATACTTTCCAATAAATATCCTCTCCTTCTGGCACACTTTTTTCTATGTAGCCCCAAAAGATGAAGAAAAGGTAACGCTTAGAAACATACAGTTAATAAATTGATATATTAATATACAAGTTTTAATGTTCTAATTTTTTTTTCTCTTCTCATTTTTAGCTATGGACATAACCTTTTATAAACGCTTAAAATGGTCTCTAGTGTTTCAATCTTAAACAGGAATAATGTATTACTAAATTATTTTGATATCGCCTTTATTTCTGTATGTGATGAGAATTTTTACTCAGAGGGTAAACTTGATTTTATTCGAATGGAATTTAAAAAAAAAAACTCCTTTTAAAATAACAAAAAAAAATTTCTTCCTTTGAGAATAATACTGAGTCCCATAAAAACATTTTTCTTAAAATATTGCAAACTACCATGCTAGAATTTAACTAAATAAACAGAGAACTTTTTTCTCAGAAAGTATTTTATGTTGATAACTAAACATTGTTTTCCATAAAAAAAATGACTTTTTCGTTGATTAGAAAATTTCCCAACTGACCATCTTGTCTGTACTAGAAACAACCATCTCTCTTTATCCTATAGACAGGAAAGAAATTTTTCAACGCGAAAAGACTACGATTATCTGTAGCAGTCACATTATGTGAGGTGAATGAAAGTGGTGTAAATCTAAGTAGTTTTTAAAGGTTCTTTTTGTGTAAATTGATATTACAACTGATATTCACTTCATATTTTTTTAGTTTTGCCTGTTTAACGCAACACTTTCCCGATCAATATTAAATAAAAATTTTAATATCGCGTGCGTTTATAGGCCGTAAAACTTATATCAGAAACATTATTCTTAAATGAAATTTACGCATAATGGCTTTATAAGTTCCTCGATATATCAGTAGTGTCATGAAAGGAAGGTGATGTATCAATATTTACTGCTTAAAATCATGCATAGGACTGGTAACAACTGAAATGGTTTGAAAGTTTGTTTTTCTCTCTCATTGCTTCGGGGAGAGTGACAGAGAAATGAAAATCTGATAGGATAATACACAGAACTTTCTTCAAGAAGTAAATATGCCCAGCACGAACTCCCTGTATAATGATTTCCCGAAGACATAAGATGTAATTCATAAGACTTCTTGGATTCGTATGGACAATGTGACAGATCATTAATCCACTGCAATGCTGGGCTTTGTGCTTAGCTCAATTCTGATGAATAAAGAATGAATGTAAATAGTTTAGTTTGAATGATTCCATCTGCTGTAAGTGAGAAGTATGTTAATTGCCCATCATCCCCTGTTTTCATTACTACACTGAGATGTCGGGAAGTAATGTAAGGTAATACATTACAAGATGTAATTTATTATTAGTTCCATCGAATTTATTCCTGCACTAATTATAACTTTAAAAAGGTATGAAAGAAGCAACGCAGGTTACTGTTATACTGGTTGAAGATCTCCATACATAGGCTTAATGACAGCATGTATCTTTATGTTCTTATATACGCACATTTTCCTGTGTGTGTTCATGTATGTATTGTAGAAACATAACTTAGCCCCGTACCTTAAGTGTACTTTTCTACTCATAAAAATTGTTTTCAGAAACACAAAGAATTCAGTTTTTTCTCTTGTGTGGGTTACTGCATATACTTATATCTAAATTGGTTTCTGATTTTGTTTATAAAATAAAAATTAAATTCCAAAATATAGCAGCCGTAGTTATAGCAAGACAAATCAAGTGTAACTGCAAGTAAAAATCCTTATACAATCTAAAAATTTCTTCATAATTCAGTAGTAATCTATGCAAACAATAAATATTCAGTTACGGATGGTAAAATTTGGGAAATTAGAGTATATATATATATATATATATATATATATATATATATATATAGAGAGAGAGAGAGAGAGAGAGAGAGAGTGTTATTTCTCAATGCCTTTTTTACTGTATGTCTGTTAACGATTTAACTGAACTGAGGTAGTTCTTACTTTTCTACTACTATGCGTTCCAGGTTTTTGGATACTCCGGTCCTAATGAAAAAGTGTGGCTAGATTGGTCTTTCATCTTAGCATTGTTTTCCATCAGTTAACCAGACTTAACCAAATTAAACCAAAAAGAGAACTTATTCAAATTCTGTACTCAGACAAATTTCAACTTTCTCCTTTTTGGGTTTAAAATATTTGGGATAATTTTATAGTGAACACTGAGGATAAGTTAGATTCATAACAGATTGTCGGGCAGAGCAAATATGTGGTCATTCGCCCAGGTTTAAAAAAAAAAAATGCGTGGAGTTTTTATTTGAAAGTTATGGTCAAAGCACTTCTTCGTCAACATGAGTGAATGAAACACATTGTTCTTGTAATCTAATTTTTGGAATTTACGATGTTAAGCCTAAAGCTGACGATTCGATATTATATATGTGTATATTTGTGTGTATGTTTGTTTTGAAATAAATTATTAGCCATAAAGCTTAACATTCTTAAGGGATAAAGGAAAAATCAGAAGTTTTATTTCCTCTTGTATCTTCATGTGGAATGACTGCATGGGTAAGCGAAACGAAATCCCCATGATACTTAAGAAATACTGCATAATTGATATTACTGTTGCTACATATTAGAAAAAAGAAATAAAAATTTAAAGATTGGACCCTTGGAAACTCTAAAAGTTCTCAAAGCAAGCATCATAAAAACACAACTGGTTTAAAGGTTAGCTATGGATAAAAATTAAAGATAAAGCTAATCTTTTGAGAATGCACACTGTGCAAAGCCGAAACGCTGCTGGAAGCTCGAAAGATAGGACGCAATCGATTGTACCAGATGTAAGAAAAAACAATAAACAAAATTACTCATTTTGCGTAAACGGTATAAAAATTAATAAAATCAAATAGCTATGCATTATCTGGGGTAAATTTTCAAAAATCATGTTAATAAATCATCTTGAGCAAGTTGATGGAAGTCAATTGCGAAAAATTTGAACCAAACTTTTGCCCGCAGACACATCTATTGACATAAGAAAAATGAAGTTTAAAAATCCGCAACTAATGGGCTGGGAAAAATATGTGTAATTTCATATTATATAAAACTGCTGCAGTCTGTTGTATGTCCAGATCGTTCTTTAATGTTGGAATCTTTTGTAAACGCATCTATCATATGACAAAATTGTTTATCTTTTATCAATCGTATAGAATGCCTTAATTTCAGTTGACTAGTTAACAGCAAAATTCATGAAAATGCTACTGTGTATATTTGTTGATAGATTTTTTTATATCAGTAGTTTAACTTTAGTCTAACGTTACCAGTCTCCAAATGTATGTTATAAACGCTTTTAAATAATTTTCATTCACTTCTATCCATCATTTAAGATGTTTTTCTTGCACAACGTCCAAGCCAAGGGATAATACTTCGTAATATCTCTCCAGAAAGATTGTGCTTTTATTTTTTACTTTTGAAGGGGCTCCTTATATATGAGTAAATTAATTATTTGTTTTCTTCTTTACTCATCAAGAGTGTAAGGCTTAATGGCTATAAATTTATTTGTATTTAATCAACTGGGTTCTCAGTTCTTGTTGTATGCGCATGAATTAAGACCAATAGTTTTGTTTACTTTCTGCTGTTTTTTTTTAATTCTACTGTTTAATTTACGTACATTTGATAGAAAAGGGGGAGGGAATAAAAGATCAAAAGAGAAAACAAATTTTACATAATTAATATATGACTAAAGGAAACATAAGTCTAATGCCATCGTTTTCGCTAGTTTAGCCAATAATCGACACCAGTGGGGAAGAGTACATAGTCTAGAAAATTTTTATCTTCAAGATAACAAAATATGTC
Source organism: Dolomedes plantarius (assembly GCA_907164885.2). Lineage (NCBI taxonomy): Eukaryota > Metazoa > Arthropoda > Arachnida > Araneae > Dolomedidae > Dolomedes > Dolomedes plantarius. The sequence continues at coordinate 58,779,536 of OU015501.1, forward strand.
AGTAAATGTGTGTACCTTATAACAATGAATAAATCCATTATATGCTCTGGAATATTTCGAAAAAAAAATATTCATGAGGGAAACAACCTCTAATTTCTCTAACTCATTGAGGACATTTTTAATCTGATAATAAGTCCAAAATATTTATAGATAAATACTTTATTACATACTATTCTAACTACACTTAATAAATAATAATAATCCAGTTTAGCCTCATATATTTTGCTTTAAAAGCTTATAAAGTTGTTGAAAAATATCTATGCTGATGAGTTAATGCATCGCATAAGATGATTTCACCTTGTATTTCTATTTTATCATATTTAGTTTTAAATCCGATTTCAAATTTGATACTCTCGAATTAATTTCGGTTATACTTAATTTTATTTTATTTGATAACATCAAAGCTAATTTAACTTCTCATTTTTCTGTAATATAAAGCTTTCTGTCATCTAGCTTAAGAATTCTCTTTTTTAGATTTTTGTCATTTTAACTTTCTCAAATTTGAGAGCATTTTTTAGAGTCTTAGATCTTGACTCAACTTTTGGAAATATATACTACTAGTCTTAATACTTAATGTCGGCCATCGAGACAAAATCACTTCCATAGAGAGTAATTTTGACCTAGTAACTGTACACGGACATGTGTCTTCAAATAGCAGAGGCGGTGCTGATCGCTGATGATTTGATTTGACATCTCCGACGGACATTACATCAACCAACTAACTAGTATTGTGTAACTGATTTGCTTCTTAAGAGCTATTTTAACTCATATATTCTAGAGTTTCCTTGCGGGGTGTTTCAATCATGGAATTTTATTTTATTTTTAAAATATATTGCAGTATATTTTTTATTTACTTTTAAAAGTTCGAGTCCCATTGTTGGAGTTTATGTTTGTAGCCATCAGGAATCTACTTTAACCCTCTAAAGGTTTGAGACCTTTAGAGGGTTAAAGTAGATTTCTTTCAGGAGAAAAAAGGTATTTATGACGAATTATTCCATCCTCTACTTTGGTATTTAAAAGCGTCACAATTGTACAATCTAAGACACTTTTAAACAACATATTAAAGATAATATGAGGACATCATATTAAGGTCATATGGAATAGTCTGTCACAAATACTTTTCAAGTTGAAAGTATAAGCCGGGAAAAATATGCTTAGAGGGATAAGCTACAAGCCCTGGTCTAATTAGTCATAGTTTTGCAAAAACAAGACCGTAGTGCTCTCAATTAACCAATTAGATCAAAGCAATACTTTAAGCACGACAAATCCACTATCGTTATTTATAAAATTTTTAGAGTTTGAAGTTAAACCACTTTCTAAATCTCGTTTTTTTTTCCAAGATGGTAAGCACTGTACACTCTCATTTGACTTTCATTTCGAACAGACGTTTATTAATAACCTTTCCAGGAAGCACTATAAAGTAGCTATATGAATAACTGATTTCATAAAACTACGCTTTACGATTTTTCATTTTTAATGGTTTTCCGCATTCATTATAGAATTTCTCAGAATAAGAATTATATTCTGTCAAAGAGAGACTGGGCATTGGATTGTATTATCGAACAAAAGTAATTGACAAAGCAATAAATTGATGTATTGGCACAGATATCGCTTTCTTCTGTGATTACACATTCTTGGAAAAATTGAAAATTCTGAGAGTGCAACCTTGTCCCTGAATATACATCATTGCTTTTTTCTGTTTTCAAAATTTAAATATATCTCATCTGCAACTGAGAAGCAAACTTTTAGTTCGTCTAAGTCAGTGATTCTTAATATCTTTTGCTCCATTCCACCCTCTCACTATAGTTCAGAATATCATTCCCGTCTTCCCAAGACTGTCTGACTCAAAAGGTGCATACTAAATAATATGCAAATAATATAATTTTTTTTCTATTTTAGTACATATATTTTATTTAGTTTATTTTTAGAGTGGAATTTAATGACAATATAAAATAGTGATAGGTTTCAAAACTTGAACACAATTAGTTTTTTTGTAGTCAGAACTGCTTACTTAACAGACTAAAGTTAATGACCACAGACTAAAAATGAAGTTAAGGTGACTGCATACATTCGGAGCCAATTTTTTTTAAAATCATTTTTTTAAGGATTTTTTGGTCTTTTATGGTAAAATAGCACTTAAAAATTAAAAAAACAAACAAACACTTACCTGTAAATACCATGCTTTTTTTTATAAATTGGTCAATTTGTAGTAATTTTTAATGAAATTTAGCTAAAACACCTATCATTCTGCACAACATTCTAATGCTGCTATTTTAATTTCCTTCTCACACAAGATAGATATGACAGTTACCTTCAAAATGACGTACAGTCTAAGAGAAATTTTAAAATACAAAAATAATACAGACAATTTTATATTCCAACATGAAAATTTTCCTAGATTTGTTATTCCTCTCCTTATAAAAACCACCCCAAATAAAAAAACTATTTATTATACATCAATTATTGTACGTCATTTCATTAACAATAGCATCTAAAAGATTCCCTGAAAATTTTATCAAATTATATGCATTATTATGTGAAATATCATTTGTGCTAAAAAACATAATTCTGAGAAAAACGCATTTAAAGTTGTTTGTCACTTTAGTTTTATAGCATACGATGTTTTTTAAAATAGCTATAACTCTGCTTCTAATTGATGTAGAATTAAAATCAAGACGGTTTTGAAAAGAGAAAAGATTGAATTACACGATTCTTGCAAAAAATAAAATTGACCAAAATAGTCAAAAAATGACATTTTCAACGCAGGCAGTCATCTTAACAGATAAAAAATAAAACTGCTTGTTCAAAAACTGATTTTAATCTGCGACATTCAATAAAATATTGAATAATGTAGATTAAACTAAAAGCAAACTATAATTTGAACAGAATATACCGGTCATCACACTTTTCTGAACAGTGGTTCAACCCCCCCCCCTTAAACCCTAAAATTCCCCCCCGGTGTGGAGGGGATTTCCCCTTGTTTAGAACCCCTGGTATAAATCAATTAACTCATATTCATATTGCAATATTTTTGGCTCCACATACTGGAGTATTGTCATTCCACTTATTTTTAATTCAAATGTTTCAAGAGTTGTTGAGATAAAACAAAAAAAACTAATTGTCTGCATCCCTAGTTTCAACCATATGCAAATTCCTTTCCCACAAAAAAAATGTTCCCTAATTTATTGTACTCGAAGCGATATTCTCATTGCTTTAGAGATTGCATTATATGACGATAAAATACTAATTTGAATAATGAATTTAATTTGTTTTCGTTAAGCGTTCGTGTTTCAAAAGTAATTTGAGACTTCGTTGCATAAATTACGGTCATTAATCTTGAGGCATTAAATTTCCGGTCACTTATCAGCTAAACAACCATGAACATTGATGTTAGTGAGGGTAAGTAATGTTGATAGATAATAATACTTAATATGATAATACTTAATACAATTTTAATTAGATGGAAAAAAAGGAAAAATTAGTCAAAAGAGAATGCTGTTGGTTTGAGCTGAAGAGTTTCAGTTTGACAAAGTTGACGACAAAATGTGAGAAGTAGGGTAGTTTTCAAGAAAAAAATTGAATTGCTTAAATTCTTCATATCAATTCCGGGCAGAATCTGTTTCGTAAGTAAATTCATTAAACTGCTCTCCAATTAAAACACTGTAAGGACATTTTCATTCTGACTTGCTTCGAAAATTAAACATAAGGTAATTGCGCACTAATTTATTTTTTAAATCATATATAGAAATTTTTGGGTAAACTGAGCATGTGTTTTGTAGCATAAATTTGTGATAAAATCTTAAACTTAATTTAAGGTATAGCACATCAGTAAACATTTTCCCCATAGAAAAGTTTTATTTAACGCCTAAACTAGAGCTATAATATAATATGTATTTGCAGGAAAACCTAGAATAGCCGAGAAGACTTAAAAACACTGATCACCAATTGTGTGATAAAATGTAGTAGAAAACACCCCAATTTTTGATTAATCCGCTCAATTGTATAGTGGTTAGCATCTCGAGCCTCCACAAAATGGATTTTCTGTGCTGTTCCGTCATAAGGAGCACTGTTGGTTCACTTACATGATGCTCCCATAATAAAGCAGCCAACAAATTCACAATGTGAATGGGTCAATGTCTTCAAGACAAAGTACCTGCCATGTTGGAAGGAGAAAAAAAAAAAAAAACTTTCGATCATCTACCTTTATCCCGAAATGGAAACGCTATTTTAGCCTTATGCGTTGTAGTATTTGAATATTGCAACTATCGATGGTGTAGTGAATGAGAACACTCTCTGTTTTGGCTTGAGGAAAAGAGGTCTTCAGCTCAAGTTCAGAGAAATTTTCCCACAAAAGACGGAAAATTAACTCCTAGAAAACTCCCGATCTACATGTTGCTCAAGAAAATTGGGAAAGCAGGTAGCTTGGCGGGTTATTCGAGTTAAGGACGCATGTGTCCTCTGCTGTTGTGGAAGAAATTCTGAGACGTCTCGACAGACGCTCTAGGAAGTCAACCAGATATGTGTATGGTCAAACTGAATTATGCGAAAATTTAAAGTCTTTAGGATGTTTTCCGGCTAATATGAATGAAATGTGTTTTAGAATTACTGCTGTTATTGCTGAAGTTACACCAGATATGCTTTGTTGAATGTAACAGAAATTTAATTTTTAAGGGGGACGTCAGTGGAATTACTGAACGAGAATGAGACCAAACATTAGATGCCTATGTTGAAGTTTCGAGTGTTATACTACATTCGTAAAAAAAGATTGTTTATGTATTGCTATTTACCTTTTAATGGGAATTCTATAGACACGCGGTTGAAGCATCCTGCATATCCACAAACAATAAACAACTCTGAGAAGTTTCTGCAAAGATAATTTTGAATCTAAACACTTTCTGTTTTTTTTTTTTCCCTGTGGCATGGGGATCAAGCTTATGGACAGAACTTAACATCACCAGTATGACTAGAATAAACCTGAAATAATGATCCCAGTGCTTCAGATATAATGCACCGTGTTTCCAGCAGAGGTGTGAGGTTGGGAACATCGTAGGAGCCACTGTAAATAGCTATACAGCGTATCCAGTGAGAAATTGTTAAGCATAGTAAACACAATAATAAGTCTCACTAATGAAGCTAAAGGCTGGGGCTAGCTTTTGAAGAGTATATTCCCTTCCCTATTCTCATGCCGGTCCTTGACCGATTGGCTAGTTTGTAGCCTACGGTTCCAGAGTATGCGGGTTTCAGTACTGCGGTGGACATGGGTGTTGGTAGCCATTCGGAATAGACTTCAAACTGTAGTTACCGGTCTGTTTAGGTCTTATGTTGCAGAAAAAGACCGCGGTGTTCCATAATCAACCATATAGCTCTCTCCTCAGATGGATGAGTATTTCAATTAGCTATCACAGAAAAATATTTAAATTTAACTTCAAGGAAAAGAAAATATATTTATTATGAGAGAGAAGTATTTAAAATAAATATAATTGTAGCAATGAAACAAATATAAACTTTTTCGGAACACTGAGACCTATTGTTGTTTGTGAAATATATATTATTATTTATCAATATTTGACAAATAATTTATTATTATCAAATTATTATTTTTTTATTATCTGTAATTACAGATGAATTTTTTTTAATTACGAGTACAAGGAATCCTCCAGGGAGTAAAATTTACATTTGAATTTTATACGGTTTTGATCTTACAAAGAGTAAAAGTGCTTGAAAAATGAGCTAAATATAGCAAAATTGCGATATATTGGTAAAAAGCACCTGTCAAAGTTAACTGTTTACTGCTTGTCCAAGCGATAGACTGGGTTTGGCGCGCTGCCAAAATTATAGCTCACGAGGTACGGACGGACGGTTAGCGTCTGAAATTTTCCGTTCCGGAGGACCGTTATGGAGGAACGTAATCGTACGTTAAAGTATATAAACACCCGAAAATACTAATATATGTATAACTAATAATAATAATCTTTTGAAACACATTAATTGCTCAACTTTGCATTGCAAACGTTTTCAAATTTATTCCTTTTTTTTAGAATTTGCTTTTAATATTGAAAGGAATTAGAAGGTCTGCGATATAAACTCCGAGCTCCATTTAGAGTAGTGAAAAAGCAGTATTTTTATTTTTTGAAAAGTGAGCTAATTATATGAAAATTGCGATATATTGGTAAAAAGCACCTGTCAAAGTTAATTAAATTTTGCTGAAAACGTAAACAATTAAAAGACATTGAAAACGATACCTTACCTCTTATGTATCCAAAACAATGAATGTTTTTTAGTAATCAAATTCTTTGCTATTTTGATTCACGACAGCCTAGTTTTGGCTAATAAATTTTTAGAGGTTTTGTGAAAAAGCATTTATAGAAATTTAGTTATAAAATTAGAGGTTTATGGAAGCGAGATTCATGTACTTTTAAATCTGCTTTAAAATATTTCAGTGATTATAGAAGAGAGTAACGAACTGTAAAAATGCTGCTACCACCAGAGGGGATCAAAGCTTTTACTATGCCGACCTCCCCGCGTATGGTTTCCGAATTTTCGTTTCTAATTAGTTTCATGTATTCTAATATTGTTAACGCATAAGAGTTCATATATCATAGACTCTTACTAAAATATAACAATTGTCCTTGACTTACTTTTTTCTCCAAATATATGAAATAGCCAATCCCTCTGAAGAATTAAATCCCATTGCTAATCACGCCAAATATGGAAGCCCCACCTGAATCTCCGTTGTCCACGTTACTGCCGGTTGCCGTTGTGCATCTTCCCTGAAACCGGTCACGGCGCTTTAATTACATTTGCTCACCTAATGGCGTCTTTTGGGGCTCTCTTTCTCTCTCGTTTTTCTTTTTTATATATATATATATTATTTTTTCTATTTTCCTCTTCCATCCTTCGAACCTGGCTGGGACGTTCTCCCACGATCTTCTAGCCGCAATTAATTCTCCTGATGCACCTGTTCTCCCGCTACTGTAAAGGGATGTTCTGTGATCAGGATTACGAAGGAAAGGAATGCAGCTTCGCTTTGTGAGGGAAAATCGCCGATCACCGAGATAAAAATCTTTCTTTTCCTGATTGACTGGATCTGGATGTTGCAAACAAACAGGCCTCTTCACAAAGTATCCTAGGAAGAGAAATCTCACTTCAGCATGTATTTTTTACCATTACAGAAAAGCACACATATATTAATATACTTGTAACTTAGAAAGATTGTTTTTAAATTTTGTGCTGGAAGTATATATATATATATATATATATATATATATATATATATATATATATATATATGTATGTGTATGTGTGTGTGTGTGTGTGTATGTATTAATATTATACAAATACTGAAATTGCATAAATAAATTCTTACTGCTTTCATAGTGACAACATGGTTTTAATTAACAATATGCTAAAAAATTTTTGATAAAAATGTGTATATTGTTAGCTTTATTCAAAATTTTTGCTTGTGAAAACTGATAGTAAATGAAAGCCCAAAACATCTTATGTTTAAAGATTTTATATTTATAAGAATTTGTTGCTTCAACTGTAGGTTATTTACATTCCTGTAACGCTGTAAAATAAAACCTTAAGAACATCTTAACGTTTAAAATAAAACATCGAAAACATTCTTGAACATTTAAAATATTATTTTAAAATGTTTGTTAATTTTCATTCTGTTAATATCTAAAAGTATAAACCAATAATCTGATATTAAAATAAACCGAAATTTCCTTCTCGGAAATATTTTAAAAAATACCTTTATGTATTTCTATTTCAAGCAGAAAATCTTATCGAATGAAACTCGTAATATTTACCTTATATAATATTTATATCTTAAAATTTGCCATTTCTTGTTGTTTGTTGTTTGCCAATGCGTGGCACTTGTCAATCACGATTGCTTGTTATATCATGAAATGATGTCAAATAATTAATATCTTAGTTTTATTCGTAAAAAATAATAAAATTCATTTGATGGAAGCTTTGGTTTTGAAACATTATATATATATATATATATATATATATATATATATATATATATATATATATATATATATATATATATATATATATATATATATATACACAATCATTCGTATTCAGAAAGGCTACTAACATTGAGAGCATATTTAATTTATTGCTGCACTAAGATTTCTGTAAAAAATAAAGCGGAAACCATATATTCCCTGCTGTTCAATACGCTGTACTATTTATGTGAATTTCAGATTAATCCGACGCTTGTAGAATTTCTAAATCGTTGATTTATAGAAGGTAACTCAGCGCACTAGCAGCTAGTCCTAGATTTTGCCGTATAATGGACTTCTCAGCATAATACATCTGACAATTTGTGGACCTATATCCTACAGTATATTTTCTCCAACTTTTTGCTGGTGACCAGCATATTCAAATCAATCAAACCTCTAGTGCGAAGAACTGGATGATGGTTATTTTATCATTTTCGAGCTATCGAAATTTTGCACTATAAATCGTGAAGACGCTTGGTTTTTTTTCGTTCTCCGGTGGATAAACTGGAATTAGTCAGTCACCTGTGAAAATTTAAAGAAATTCCGTTTATGGTATTTTATCCGCCCTCCCCAAGCGTTCTTGTAGGCTATGCCACGCTCGAGAGGTTATTAAGGGGGTCAAACCCGGGTCCACAGGCTGGTTGTGCTGTAAATATCTATCTCTTCTTAAGTGGTCATGCATGACTGTGTACTCCAATAAGAATAAGATCCATGTAATTTGACAATGTTGGTGTATGGTTTTAAACAGATAAATAATGTATTAATAAATATTCTCTATTATATTTCATTAGTCTTTAAACTGAGGGTGTGATTAATATATTTATAACGTGTCAAGCATTATTCCGGTAAAATTATACATTTCTCTGTTAGCTTTTCGTGTAATTGAATTTAATTTTTATACAACAAAGGGCAACATTTCATTAGTTTTTAACATCTTACATAGTAATGGCACTCAGTGTACGTATAATTGAACCTGGATATGACAGAAATTGAAACTGAAATGTTGAGCTTCTGAAGCAGCAAATATCTAGTTTTGTTCTTACTGTTCGACTAGACCGCAAAGTTCGTAAACACAATTGCTTCTTATTTCAGAAATACCATGCTCGAGTAGTCATCCTCCTGTTTTGCAGATCGCCAGTGTGACGTGTTGCCGTACAACTTTTCTAGAATCTCCTTCCCACACTTTTACTCTGTTATTTAACACTACCCCCTATTTTTTAACTTTGAAAGTGCACATAATGAGTAAAACATTGCATTTAAAATGAATTTTCTCAATGTGACAAAAGCTCGTTTTTTCTGAAGAGAAAAACCATTTTATTAAAATAAACTTCTTAGATATTCTGTGAAGAGCATAGTTATAAACATTTTCCAGATTAATAAAAACTATTCCACTGGGTTTTATTTTTTTTTAAATAACATTTTGAGAGAATGCTGGCTCATCTATACGGTGCTCCCATAAAAAAGTAGCCAGTAAATCGCGGTGAATAACTAAAGGCGAATGGCTCACGACAAAGTGCCACATTAGAAAAAAAAAATTTTTTTTGAGAGAATGTTTACAAGATCAAGAATGTTTATATGAAAACATTCTTGATATGATCCATGTTTTTGTAAGATTATTAGATATTTTGCAATGAAATGGTATTCATACATTAACTAGTGTTACGACGATATTTTGAGATGGGGTAGTTAAAAATTAATAGAGCAAGAATTAATGAAATTTAAATCGTTACTACATTTATATCTCTTAATGTTCATTTACAGATATTAAGTGAATTGCGTCGTGTACAGCAATAACTCAAAAAATAATTATTAAAATTTACACTTGGTTCGTTACTCAATTCACCACTGTGGTGGAGCCAACAACAATATGAAGAATTTAAAACAAAGAAAATTAAAATTAAGCAAAATTACTTCCTATTATTGATACACACCTAAAAACAAAATAACTTCTCCTAAAAGAAAAACTTAAAGAAATCAATTCTGCTGAAATAAAAGAACCTAAGGAAACTGAAAACTTGAAAATTTAACTCTGAAGCAAGAATCGACATGACACAACGTTACAGTAATTGCATAAAACACCTCTAAGAGTGTATGTAAGCTTTAACAATCTTAATTTATTTCCCCTAATTTAAAAGCAATACGTAACACTAGCAATACGAAAACAAAATTTTTTCCTATGTGTGCGCCTGGAATTTCAGAATGACACGCTCACTTTGACTCATCTGAACTGATAAACTTGCTTTTAAATGTTACTTTCTTAATCTGTAAAGAAACTCACTTTACAAACAAAACCCTGCTGAGAGCAAGAGAACGTAACAGCTTGTTCGTAATTAGTTTACCAATAGAAAGCCGTGCAATGAAATGGAAGAAACTAGAAAAGAATTTCCCAGCTTTTACATCCTTGATTAGAAAATTAAGTCATAAAACCGTTGCCCTGCCATCATTAAGTGTTGCTGACATTTCCTTGACTTTTTATGAGTTTATTTGCTGGAATGCCGAATCGCATACCTTGTAAAAACCTCGTATTAGTTATTTGTTGCACTATGCTTAAATTATATCATGATGATCTCTTCAAATAATCTGTAAATTTTATACTGGCATGATGGTTTGAAACTGGATATGAAAAGTCATAACGTAATTAATATGGAGTTTACAGTTCTTTCTTCCCGGTTTATTCTTATGTAATTCAAATAATAAATGAACGTTCATTTGATTTTTCATAAGCAAAATATGCATATAAGAGAGAGAAAAAATTACAATCGCTTATTTTATGAAGTAATAATGAAAAGTTTCATAAATTAAACTGTTTAGCCTATCATTTCTGAATTTAACAATAAGTTAACATTTTTTTTATTATTTCATTTAAAATACTTAATTTTGATTGGAATATTATTTCAAAGTAAATTTATTTTCATAATATATATATATATATATATATATATATATATATATATATATATATATATATATAATTAGTTTTGTAATTTTTTTTGTATTTTATAATTTTCTCTTAAAACTCAGGGCATTTTTTTTTTTATTATTGATTTTTCCCTCCTGTTGGTTTCATTTTTATTATACTTTCTAACTTGAACTTTGATTTTTTTACCAATAACAAATTTAAGGTCATAAAACTAACACAGTTTCCGAAAAACTGACTACTTCATAGATCAAAGTCATTTCCTTTCTTCTTCTTTTCTTTTTAGCGAGGATGAACTCAGTTGTAATTGAATAGGTCATTTTAAAAGGAGTCATCTCCATTTTTTAAATTTTTTCATGAGAAGCAAAAAACTATAACTCGCCTTCATACATTATTAGTTAGACTAAATTTAGTATTTATTATGTTTATAAGATATCAATCCCGATGAAAAATATAATTTGTTAATAATTTTAAACTTGGGGGGGGGGGGGAGGAGAAATGTTGGAGAAAAGTGGTGATGAGTTTTTTAAAAGTGAAGATGACTCTTTTTCAAAATGACCGATTCAATTAATCTGAAGGCATTTACAAATATCTCTTTAGGAAAGATAGCTTATTATTTTTTGCTCTGTTTATTCAAATATCCTTTCTTTTCGGGAAAGGCATCTAACAAAGCATATTTTAATAATGAGACTTGCATCATTATTAGTACTTTAAAGAGAAGGGTTCATGAATTAGAGATGATCCTGCCTATTTAAATTTCTTTTTATTATCCAAATACCTATCCTCTCAAGTATATTTGGATTGAGCCATCGTTTCCCTTCTCCTGAAAACCACTTCAAATCCTGAATAGACTTTCAAATCCACAAAATTTCAGATGATATCTTTATTCATAGAGAGGGGAATAAACGCAGGATTCTATTATTAGTTGTCAATAGACATGGCAAGTCCCCCAGGATTTAACGGTTACTCAAAATTAACTGAGTTGCAGTGGGAAAACGACTTCTGTCAAATGATATTTTTTTATCCCTAAAATTCCCTTTTGTGACAAATGGGACCACAGACCTATACGTCATTGATCATTCTTTGAAAAAGTGGTTGATTTCGGGGATCGGGTTTATAGATACGTTTGATCGATGATACCCTAGCTCCCCTCTCTCGGGATTTGTTAAGTATCCCGCTAACTTGCGATTGTGGTTTCATAAAAAGAATAAAACAGGTGTATACATTCTGTCAGCTCGTCGTTTGCTACACTTGTTGTAATGAAAGTGCAGCATAAATTCATAAATTTAAATTTTTAAGTCATTTTGCGACTTATACAAACGTAAGTTCAAGAAGAAAAATATTTTTCAAGCGCTTGTCATATTGGTTAACCATAATGAACAAAAGTTTTTTGCTTAAAATAGTTACCAGTTATTATTCAATTCTACGTTGTTTCATAACAGGTTTTTGTCTCTTTAACTTCGATAAAACACCCAAGAAAATATTTATATGCTGAGAATTTTTCGGTTCTTCATTACTGAGGGTTTTACAAGTTACTTTCAGCAAAATAAACAAAAATTTTAAAACAAACTAAAACTCTCCCTGTTTGTTTTAACCATTTAAAAATGTATTGTAAATCGTAGGTATGAATGAATGAGAAATTCATTCAGCAAACCCAGATAAAAAAATTTATAATCGTCTAAAGTTTTATTAATATTTTATTCGATGATAATATTAGCACCAAAAGATTAGTTATCAGAAAAACTAAACATCTTTTAACGCAATTACAAACAATATATGATTCGTAGCTTTACAATAGGATGATGATAATAATAATTTAATAATATTAATAATAAGTAGCACTTAAGTTTATAGTTAAAATCTGGATTCAACAGATTATCCTAAAACAAAATTTTTGTTTTAATTGTAAATTTTAATTTTCCTTTTTGAATTACCAGATATGACGACCTTTCAGTGTTTTTTTTCAACTTTTTTGCTAAGTTAAGTGCTAATATAAGCAAGTAAGCCCCTCAAAAATTATCGCTTCCATAAACCTCTAATTTTATAACTAAATTTCTATATGCTTTTTCACAAAACCTCTAAAAGTTTAATAGCCAAAACTAGGCTGTCGTAAATCAAAATATTAAAGAATCTGACTACTAAAAAATATTCATTGTTTTGGACATATAAGAGGGAAGGTATCGTTCACAATGCCTTTTAATTGTTTACGTTTTCAGCAAAATTTAATTGACTTTGACGGGTACTTTTTACCAATATATCGCCATTTTCCTATAATTAGCTCATTTTTCAAGAATTAAAAATACTGCTTGTTCACTACTCTAAATGGAGCTCGGAGTTTATATCGAATGCCTTCTAATTCCTTTCAATATTAAAAGCAAATCCTAAAAAATAGGAATAAATTTGAAAAAGTTTGTAATGCAAAGTTGAGCAATTAATGTGTTTCAAAAGGTTATTATTAGTTATACATATATTAGTATTTTCGGGTGTTTATATACTTTTAACGTAGGATTACGTTCCTCCATAACGGTCCTCCGCAACGGAAAATTTCAGACGCTAAACCGTCCGTCCGTACCTCGCGAGCTATAATTTTGGCAGAGCACCAAACCCAGTCTATTGCTTGTACAAGCAGTAAGTAAACAGTTAAACAGAAAAGTACTAAAATGCAGCCAAATTTTGACATACATATATATATATACATACGTACATATATAGTAGATACATATAAACATAACACATACATACATATATACATATAAAAGAGGTAAGCAACGATAAGTAATCCTACGTTAATAACCCGCGGTAATTTCGTAAGAAGAAACTACCTGAATTTTTTTCCTTAATTATTATTTTATTTCCAATGACAAACATTGTTGAGTGATTCAATGTCCCCAAAATAAGATTATTTTGTCAGCCACCCCCATAAAATAGTAGTTAGAGTTTCATGGTTTCACGATGTGGGTTTGGATTCGAATCTCGGATAAGGCATGGACGTTACCATCCTGTCCTCTCATAGGGAGTAGGGTTGGCTTAGCTATATGGTGCTCCTAAAATAAAGAAGCCATCGAATTCGTGGTATGGATAGGTCAATGTCCTCAGGACAAAGTACTTTCCACTCTGGAAAAAGAAAGAAGATTAATTTGTTACCATGACCTATCATATAAAGTAGTAAAAAATCAAATAAATAATTCAGTTGGGTATATTAATTTGCATACATATACTGACGTTTAAATTATGATATATTATGCCCACGGACCTGAGAATGTATCTAAAGTTTTAATGTCCTGCACTATATGCCTTGTAGAAGTTATAACATTTTATAAGGGTTAAAATAATAAACATTAGAACTTGTTAAGGAAAATAAATCCTCCTTCATTAGCAGTAATTTATAGATTTCCTGTAAAAAAATTTCATGTAATAATACAAGTAATTAATTATTTGCTTCATTTTTTATTACAATGACTTAACTCATATATTAAAAGAAAGTCAGCTAATTTTTTTCCACATGTTTGCGTATCAAGCCTGTGCCATCATTTGCTCCCCTTTTTTTCTGGAATGAAAACTCGGAAAATTATAGTCTGAATGCGGACACACACATGCCTGGAGGGATAGCAACAGTAATAAGTATCTCAAGCAATTAAAAATGAATTACGATCTTGATTTACAGGGAAAAATCGTGTCGGGGTGTACGATGGAGGGAACAAAAATAAGAGAAAAACATAAGAAAGGGGATGAAACAAGGAAAAGAAAAAAAAATGCGTGGAGGCCGCAAAGAAAAAAAAAGCACATGGAAATCAGACACTTAGCTGACCGAAAAGTGAGATCGTTCGGAGATTTATTGGGATGCACTGTCTCTTAAGTTTGCTTTTTTATGGTACAGTCGAACCCCGCTATAACGAACTTCAAGGGACCAAAGGTTTTGTTCGCTTTATCCGGTGGTTCGCTATATCCGAACCATTAAGAAAAATGCTAGAGTTCACAAAATGCATAACTCGTTTGTTGGAATGTGTATTCAATAATGATGTATTAAAAAAATGATAAAATTTATAGAAAATGATCATTAATGAATTTAATCGGCTAAAATCGATTACATTAAACTGACACAATACTAATTAAATTACGTGCAATAGGAAAACGACGGGATCAAAATTGTTGTTCGTTATAACTGTGGGTTCGTTATATACCGGGTTCGCTATAACGGGGTTCGAATGTATTAGTTGGCAAATGGCGGACAACAAGTTAGCGATGTTTCAACGAGCGTTTCATAGCTTTTGATTATTTCAGAATTACAAAAACACAATATATGCTTGTTTATGAATTAAAATTACGTGGTCAATAGGCCGAAAAAGTCTCAATGATCTTAGAACTAGTTACCAGAGGAGAAAGGATATTCCTTCACTTCTTAAAATTACTATCACTACATAGTTAGTCCAGCCACTAGTGTATACAGTCGAACCCCGCTATAGCGAACCCGGTATATAACGAACGAAAATTTTGGTCCTGCCGTTTACCTATTGTACGTAATTTAATTAGTAATGTGTCAGTTTAATGCAATTGGGTTTACTCGATTTAATTCCTTAATGATCATTTTTACTAGATTTTATCATTTTTTAATACATTATTATTGAATACACATTGCAACAAATGAGTTATACATTTTGTGAACTCTAGCATTTTTCTTAACGGTTCGGGTATAGCGAACCACCGGATAAAGCGAACAAAACCTTTGGTCCCTGGAAGTTCGTTATAACGGGGTTCGACTGTAAATGAAGTACTAACTGTCACATAGCTTTATTATAATAGTATGGTAAAATTGATAAATAAAGATGTCTTATGTATCTATGTGTAAATGTATTATGAGATACTTAGAAATATTGTAATAATACTCTCCCCTTCAGCCAATTAATGAAAAATATTTCTAGATAAGGTCTTCAATGTAAGATTCAAATTAATGTTCATTAAAAGTAATTCAAAATAACTTCTTTTACAAAAAATCTACCTCATTTTTTAAGTATTTATAATTAAAATGTTTTCGGTCATACATGTATGAGATTCATATATTCCTTTTTATGAACAGTCTTGGAATTTAAAACAAATTTTTCATTTCAACATTGCTAAAGATTAAAAACACATAGCTTTTTCTATCTATGCAATCGTTATCATTGTTTTTGGCGTCCAAAAACATTCTGAATGCTACTGGGATATAAGTTTTATTTTAAATTTAGTTAAGTATTTATTATTATTTTATATAAGTACACTTTTATGGTCTGTATGTTATGTATATTTTTTAACGGCAAATTAAAAGTAGAATGCATTAAAAAATACTTATAAGATTCCTTTTTTAAAATATACTACGACAGTTTCCAAAAGTGTGAGAGAACATATGTTTTTCAGAGGATTTACACAGCATTTGTGTCAAGTAATCATCACATGCAATTCATTCAGCTTATCGTCTTATCGTCTTCGTAAGCCCTGAAAAGTTCCCAGGGAGTTAAATTACTTAATTTATCCAAAAGATAGGAACTAGACAAAATCTCTAAAATGTATATGAAGCTTAGTAGGACTAACAGCATACTTTTTACTACTTCAGTTAATAATTAAATTAGCTAATAAACAGCAAAATTAATTATGTAGAGATTAACTTAATTTTTTAATCCTCTGTTTTGGAAAGAATACTTTAAAATTTCGACTTAATAAGAAATAACATTAAATTGATGTTATACGTTAAACGAGTAAAAAATCATTCATTTTTTATAAATCAACACTTAACGTTTTACTAATTAATTATATAATTAATTAGTTTATACTTGTTTAATGAACAGAAAAAATCTTTAAATATACTTCTTTATCAATAATAACAATGCAATGATAAAAGTTGTACACCATTAAATCGCTAATTGAATTGATCCAAATTTAGACGCCAAAAAGGAGATAAATCGCAAAATATGGCTGTTAATATTTCACGTAACTCGAGGTCAGAATAAAGAAATATGTTTCTGGATGCCCGACTCCTGACTGACATTTAGGTCCGGGTAGAAATTTGCTTCTGGTTATCGAAGGGTGGGGCCAATTGATGGACAATCACTGATTGGCGTTTTCTTTTTAATTTCCTTTGTCGAAGAAATTCTTTTTTGCTTCACTTCCCGTCGTATATATTTCGTGTTTGCTAGTTGGTGTTTAGAAATTTGTTTAATACGAGCAAAGGTTTTGTGTTAAAGCTCGCTTTGATTATCTTCTTTAAACGTTTCGTAGTGCAAAATTGAGCCTGCTAATTTTGTAATGCCGATAAATGGCAAAAGTTTGACTTCATATAAAGATTGGCCAATTGATGGACAATCACTGATTGGCGTTTACTTTTTAATTTCCTTTGTCGAAGAAATTCTTTTTTGCTTCACTTCCCGTCGTATATATTTCGTGTTTGGTAGTTGGTGTTTAGAAATTTGTTTAATACGAGCAAAAGTTTTGTGTTAAAGCTTGCTTTAATTATCTTCTTTAAACGTTTCGTAGTGCAAAATTCAGCATGCTAATTTTGTAATGCCGATAAATTGTAAAAGTTTGACTTCAAATAAAGAGTAGTAAAAATATATTAAAAGATTATTCTTTTTCCTTATCTTTTCTGTCTATCACTTGATAAAGTTGTTAATAAATAAATGGATCTAAGTTTTTACGTAATTTACAATCGACTACACCAGACTATTTACTCAACAGTTCATACACTGTTTTCTAATTACATTCGAACCCCGTTATAGCGAACCCGGTATATAACGATCTCACGGTTATAACGAACGAAAATTTTGGTTCCGCCGTTTTCCTATTATACATAATTTAATTAGTATTGTGTCAGTTTAATGTAATTGATTTTAGTCGATTAAATTCATTAATGATCATTTTTAATAGATTTTATCATTTTTTAAATACACCATTATTGAATACACATTCCAACTAATGAGTTATGCATTTTGTGAACTCCAGCATTTTTCTTAATGGTTCGGATATAGCGAACAAAACCTTTGGTCCCTTGAAGTTCGTTATAGCGGGGTTCCATTGTATACAGGTAAAGCTATTTTAAACGCTAAATTGCATTCATAATACAGGACAGAACTTCTTACAAAGAAAAAAAGTCGTTTATCCATCTAAGTGTATTTTTCTTTTGGATGTGAATATCGCTTACTTTCATAGTATTTTTTACAAGAGACAGAAATTTGATTTCAAACATTAAGTGACGTCCTGTCATCATGAAACAAATTATCTTTGACGATATTTTCCGTTATCTTTAAGTTAATACCTCTTTCAGTGGTAGGGGCTAATTTTGTGGTAATAACTAAAAATTCATCAAGTTTGATTTCTTAAAGTATAAGTATCTATCTCACACTCAAATGATCTGTTTTGTAGTTTTAAATAATTAAATTCTTTCAAGTAACTTCCTGGATAACAAATATAGTTCAACAAAAATATATGCTATAGTCTTTATATATAAAACAGTTCCGTAACTGACTGACTGACTGACAGATAACGCACAGACCAAATTAATTTACAAAAGGATCGCTGGACCTAAAGGGCTGAAATTTTGCATGACGATTCTTCTTATAGTGTAGGGGTGCACTAAGAAAGATTTTTGAAAAATTCTTCTTAGATTATTTTAAATTAAATTTTTAAGCTGTTTTTGTAAAATTCTTTAAAGTTTGCATTTAAAATAATAATTTGAGGATTATAAAATTCATATCACGAGAAAGATCATAAAAATTCCTTTAAAGTGAAATCTTTTTCGAATCTTTGCCTCCATTTTCTGATTTTTGGTGAGTTTTTAAAGATTAATTTTTAGAATTTAATTTATTAAATGCTGATCATGTGATTCCTTTTCTTTTTGTGATACTTTAAATTAATTTTGCTTCACGTGCATAACAACGAAATAAATTGACAAAAATATATTAAAATACGGTAAAAGATAAAATTTAACCTCTAGACTTATTGAGAGGGAATTTCTTTAAGAATTTAATTGAAATTAGTAAGTTTTATGGATATTAAACATACAAATTAATTGCATCCATTGACTGTTGTATTTAATTTGAATATTTTATTCTGCATTATTTTGTCTATAAAAATATCCGTTACGATTTTTTTACAAATATATTTTTTTTGCATTAATTGCATACATTGACCGTTGTATTTAATTTGCATGTACTATGTAGCGAAGCACGGGTATTCATCTAGTATGATATAAGTTGTAAAAGATAAAGTAACAAAAATTTAACTGAATTCATAACCATATTTAGGTTACGCAGATAATTTTCGAGAAGAGAAAGGTCCAAGAAATTTCTGCCCCGCTTTCCATGCCATTAGCTTTGAAATTTCTCTGTCAGCATTCAACCCTTTGAGACATCTATGCATTTCAATGGTAATTGTACTTAAAATCTGTATTTCAATGGTAAGAGCAACAAAGTGAAAGCTGTAGTCGAACTTAATGAATATTAGAAACTTGTGTGTGTGACGCGCACAGACTTGAGAATGAAACGTGAATGTGTGTGTGTTCATTCAAACCGCTTCATGAAAGAGACAGCTGCAAGCTTCGCACGAATTCGGCGTTTTATGAATAGCCAGAGCTGAAATACTTTCATGATTTTAATTGAGAAGATAGATTATTCATTTTTTTAATCATCAGTTTAATTATAGTCATGTGCGATGATACTAAAGAATTTGCACATTTCTGTAACACAATGTTCATTTTAGATTCTTTTTGAAAGCTGAGGCTAACATTGCTTGTTTTTCCTCAATAGGGATGGATTAAACTTTTGTACAAGGATCTTTTGCATGATTTCGGGCAAATACATTCACTAGAAAAACATTAAAGGGCAATTTTCTCGGAGGGAGGGAGGGAGGTCTAATTTTGCTTTATGAGTACTTTTTTAGGTTATGTAACGTCTGTTTTAAGTAATAACAGATTCGAAAACTTAATAAATAAAAAATTCATAACCTTTCATTCTAAAGTGATGAAATCCGGTCATGTTGAACTGATTTTGTTCGAAGTGAAAATCTCTAAAGAACAGTGCGTACCTAACCTACAGTTATAATATTTTTCTAATTTGAAACACGCGAGCGCATAAAATGTGTATATGGATTTTAATAATATATGAGAGACAATAAAACAGGATTTAAGGGAAATATTTAATCTTTCTCTGCAGATCTCAGTGAGCACTGCTTATGATAACATCCACAAATATGTTTACATATTGTCTATGATATTATGTTACTATATAGAAACTTGAAGCTTAGTCACAATGGAAGACCTGGATTTCATTTAAACCTTTTTCCGACGTCTAAAAAAAATCGCCCTCCCATTGCGATGGAAAAATTACAGTACACCTAACTTCATATCATGCTAGCTAGCGCCATTTACAATTATACTATATGATCTTTCGTTAGAAAAATTGAGTGTTTTACCTACATTTAATTTTTTTAACTTATTTTTCTGCCGAACTTCAGTTACAAAGAGTACACCAAAAAGCTATTTTTATGCCCTCTTTTATCTATAGTTTTGTGATTAACACCTTAATTCGTACCTTAGACACAGTTACAGTGAGATTGTCGGTAATATGCTCGAGTTTAAAGTTCTACCCGAAATTTATTTCAATATCAGTATTGCAGAAAATAATGATATTTGGATTGATGTCTTTATAGAATCCCTGTTCAGTATCATTTTAATTGCTGAAAATTAAAATTTCTATAATTTTATGATTAACACCTTCACTCTTACCTTAAAATATGCAGTCACGGTAAGACTGTCGGTAAAATGCTGGTATTTAATGATTTACCCGAAATTTATTTAAACATCAGTACTGAAGAAAATAACGATTTTTTTAATGATGTCGGTAAAAAGTTCAGTATCATTAGCTGAAAACTTTAATTACTATAGTTTTATGATTAGCATCTTAACTCTCACCTTAAAATACGAAGTTACACGGTAATTTTCGGTAACAGGCTTGGATTTCAAGGTTTACCCGAAATTTATTTAAATATCAATAGAGCAGAAAATAATGACTTTTGGAATGATGTCGCACGGAGCCCTGTTCAGTATTATTTTAATTACTGAATACAAAACTGATCTGATACGCCATTTAGCTTCAACTACAAGGTTTACCCGAAATTTATTTAAATATCAATAAAGCAGAAAATAATGACTTTTGGAATGATGTCGTACGGAGCCCTGTTCAGTATTATTTTAATTACTGAATACAAAACTGATCTGATACGCCATTTAACTTCAACTCGTTTTAAAAACTAAAAAAGCCACAAATGTATGACAATAGTCTTTTTTTCGCTCTTTTTCAAATGTTTGGCTAAGGATGTAAAAAATAAATGGTTTAAGTAATGTACATTTAAAACCATCAGCAGTTTTGAAATCAGTTAATGAAGAAGTTTTTTTTATTAAAGCAATAGCACTTAGATACACATATCTAATGAAGAAGTTATAAATGTCAATTTTTCCCCTTTCAAATACATGGTACCTCGGGTTCACATTTACGTGATAGGTAGTGAGCCATTCTTGACAGGAGTATTCTAAACTTTTAATATCAGGTTGCCCGGAATAGTAACATCTGCAGCTCATGAATTCGTTCTCCCCTCAGAGCCATTGTTCATGTCTGTGTTGCGGATTAGTTTATATTGCTATGCGGAGCCTATATTCAACTGTTCTTTACCCCGAGATCTTTTGTCACAGGTTCACCCCCATTGACAAGTCTGTTACGACTGCCATTTATAGTGTTGCAACGTCTGTGCTTGATCACACACCCCATGGGAATTCTATGAAACTCAAGCAGAATCTGGGCTTTAAATTTAAATGAAACTCTATACTTTTGAAAATTATGAACAGATTTGCTTTTCCTCGGACTTAACATTAACTCAGATTTTTCCTGTAGAAGACGATTTAACGGATCTAATTTACTTGAAATATCAATCCTTAGTATTTTGAAAAGGATATAAATGCAACTAATATGCCATCAGTATTGATCCCTTAATGAAAGTATTACAGAACACATTAGAGTTTAGATATTGCATAAAACTCTAAACTTTCTTGAGTATATTTTTAGCAGTTTTTTTTAGTAAGCTGTATACTTTAATATATTTTCTAACGGATTAGGAGAGACTCAAATGGTAAACAGGATTTTTTTGGTGTTTTTGATATTGTAAACAACGAGAAACTTGCTCGTAATGAATTTTTTTCTAATTAACAATTATCACAATTTTATATTATTAAGTCCCTTATAAAATAGTCAAACCAATCTCTACACCCTGTAATACTAATAATTCTTGATCTACTTTAAAGTTATTCTTATAATTTGAGTTTTTCCTGAAATGTTATTTTGTATGAAAATAAAAGTAAAAGTCCTTGCAAAATGGACTTGAGGTGTTTGGCTTATTTAAATATAATTTCCTTATATTCTAGAGAATTTGATTGTTGATATTGCAAAGTTCAACTCGCGGATATAGATAGGCTTATGTAAATATGTAATATGAATAACTAGAGGATGAATTTACTTACACTCTTGTCATTGACTTCTACGAAGCAACTTCTAACACTCCCTTGTCATATTTGATAAAGGATATGCGATTTTTTTTCAAATGAAGCTTCGTTATCTGCAGCTTTTCGTATCTGTTTAACAAACATTCACTGAGAGGCGAAGCTACTGAAAAGAAATAATGAATACATGTCTTGATAAAGCGTGTCTCATCTGTTATGATTGACGCATAAATTTTCAGCTGCTGACAACTCGTGTCAACTATCAGTGGGGATTACCCGAGATTTGACGCGAGTGGGGATTTTTTAATATTCAAGTTACCGTCTTTATCTCTGAACATATTTATTAAGAGAAACTCGATTTAATGGTACACTTTTTTATCTGTCGCAAATTTTAGATAACGCTCTGAGAGAGATTATATATCACGAAGTTTCTCTCAGTGTAGCGCAGAATGTATTAAAATTAACTTTGAGGATCTGTCAGTGTTCGTAAATTCAAAAGTGTCATAAATATGGTGGCACAATGAGATGAAAAATTTTCTCTAGTTTTAAATAATATTTATTGCTGAAATTCCTGCTCTCCGGCTACATTTAAATTATCAGAATTTTAGCTGCATAAATTCGACATCTCTCCTTTATCTAGTTTTTGCGAGAAAAAAAAAAAAAAACGCTATTCACACGGGCGCATAGAGAAAACAGTAAAATTATACAGATAGTAAGTGTTCCGTATATCTTTGTTGCAGGCTTGGTGAAGAAACTCATCAACCAACTTGGTGGTGGAATCAGTGTGTAAGCACCTGAGTCGGCTTCTGGTTCAGAGATCCAGACAAGAGAAAAAATATCTAAAATTTGCAGGAAGGTGATAACAGTGTGTCTCAGACAGTAATGACACATATAAACAAAATAAATTAATCTAACAAGAAGTGAGAATCTAACAAGAAGTAGGAGGTTGAATTGTCAGATTGTGATTATAATCAGCGATCCCCCTCCCCGTGATGAAAGGAAGCGGTGTCCAAGTCTATCAGGAGTGTGAGTTTCTATGGCATGTTTTCCAGGTTGGTTTTCAAGACATGACTGTAAATGTAATTCAGAGAAAAAGAAAAAGCATAAATGACAGTAAGAATCTGTTGTAATACCCTGTCAATAATAACAGGAAGCTTGCCGTTTCGTAAAATCTGCATTATAATACAATTACACTGACTACCCAATTATCGATGTACAAAAAAAAAATTAGATAAAGCTCGAGATAAACTGCCAAAGTGTCAAAAGTAACATTCATTCCCTCGATCATCAACTGGCAATTTCAAAAGAAAGGTTAGAGTTAGTCATCATAGTTCCTGGTATGATGTTTAATGTGGAGAAATTATGCTACCGCAGACCATTTCCCTGATCTTCCTCCATTTTTGTAAAGGTTTTCAGGTGATTGTAAAAAAAAAAATTCGGCGGTGATTCCCGAGCAATGTTTTTTACTACTGTGCTCATGACTTGGCAAAGGCAGGTAGTTCATGGTATCTTGGCTCGCCACTGGTATTTATTATAGTATTGGATATACATTCATCAAAAAGCTCTCTGTTGCGATTGCGATTATGATATTTTGAAGATTTCCTTTATGCAAAATAGTTGTGAGGTCTATTCTGTGACCGACAGAATGTCAGCATATCTTGTAAAAGAATATAACAGACATTTCCTTGAAGGAAAATAGAAAATCTGAGTTTTGTTATTATTTGAATTAAACCCTTTATAAAACAGTATAGATGATAAAAATATCTGAATGTTTCTTTCTTTATTTTTTTTATTTTTTTAATTAATTTATTTTTTTATTTATTTATTTATTTTTTTTTATTTAAAGGGTGAAAGGGTTTTGAGCTATCCCTGTTTTCTGATTACCCATACACACTCGTATATTAATTTGCTCAGATGTCATCTATGTTAAAATAATATGTCTATTAAATTTTAGTACACCTTCTAAACATTCAACAACTATACTTTCTTCAGTGCTGTGAAATAATTGAATCCTACATTTGAATATTCAAATATACCTTATCATCAATGCTATGTTTTTTATGCATTCTTTATGAGAAGTACTCAAAATGTCGAAGATCAGTTATAAATGCAGATTTGGTGCCATTGACAATAAAAATTGATACATAAAGAAATAACTTACATGAATTTCGCCCATCTCAATTCACAAGGGATTTCGAGGCTAGTATGAAATGTTAAATCCCCGAGAATTTCGTTTTACAGGCTTAGCTGAACTTAAGTATGCGCAATAGAGTGAGATTTTTTGGGGGGAAACTTTTAACTCTAAAGGTGTGCGTTTAAATCTGAATATAGTTTGTGCCTTGTTTCTCTTTTTATTTATAGTTAAAAATTGCAATGGTATTAATTGTTTATACAGTGGCCTTTCACCTCTCATGTGCTTTCAAAGCGCTTACAGGAGTACTCTGTTTAAGCTTGAAAGAGAGACAAAATATAAACAGCTTCAATTCAACTGAAGTAAGTTAAGAAATCTACACTCTTTAAATTTAAATAACTAGATGATTTTAAACTATTTTTCTAGCGTTGTTGACAAAGTAAGGGCTTTTTCTCTGATGGTTAAATTAGAAGCACGAGCATTAATTGAATCATAACATTGTCTAATTTGCTGAATATTCCATTTTAGAACGTTTCTACAAATGGACTGCACATTCGCGATAAACTCTTGTTACCGGATCTTCGTTTTTCCAGATTCCGTTTTAGAGTTCCTTTTTCTATTAATCTGATGTATTAATCTGTTCGTCTGTAATATCTTCTCAAATGAATATATCATGTAAGTTATATATACTGTCTCATTGATAAGAAAAGATTAGCATAAAAATATCTTTTTCGTTTAAATTGTATAATTTTTTTTAGTTCTCTAAAAGCACTGAAACAGTTATAAGGAAACGAATAAATGTAATTTGTTCCTTAAACCGATGAATTTATTGGATATATTCTTCATTTTAAATGGAAAGTAAAATACAAGAAGTTCACAGGACATAATTGCCTTATTTAACTCTTGATAAATATACGTTTACATCAATATGATTTTATTTGTTGGGAAAATATCTATATCATTTGTATGATAAAGCATATGCTACATTATACTCAGTCAATGGCCGATAAGATGTCTCTCAATCAGTCATTTACTGACACATTTATACAGCCATTTGATGTCATACTATATTGAGGCTAAGATTTCACCTTTGCAGACTCAAACAAACTGTGCTTCATATTACTTATCTGACTTTCCAATGATGAGCAGAATACTTAAGCATGGGAAGAGTTTATCTTCACACAGTTTTTTTCCTTTTTATAATCACATGTCTCAGTTACCTTTCAATTGCTGAAAGAGGGTTATCAAAGTGAAATAACTGGTATCAATTAAAATTTGATATATATAGGGGAAGGATAAAGGTATTTATGGGGAAAAGTCCTCTCTGTACACAGAGGCAGTTCACATTAATATACATCCGTACAAAAGAACAAGAGAAGTGTACAAGAGAAGTGTGAAACAATAGTCCTAGTATACACCATCCCCCGCTATACTATAACTTTGTTTACACCAGGGTCCTAAAACTTATTCAGATTTAAAATTTTGACCGGCTGGTATATAAAAGGTATATAAAATATTGTGGAAAGGAAGGTGTATCTTTGCTATACGAGAAAATTTCTTTTAGTGTTTGATACGAAAAAAAAAAATGCTTTTAGAAAATATTTTATTAAAATGAATAAGTACTGACTAATTTCTGGGAAAGAAAAATAAAGCATTTTATAAAGAAAAGCTCTCAAAATTTTCTCACGCAACAAGTACAGTAAAAATGCTTCAAACTAAGCTAAACTATAAGATTTCAATTTTTTCCCATAGATGACCTGTATATCAAACTTGTATATTTTTCCATTTCTGTGCATTTTTGGAATTCAAATATTTCTTAATCTTGATGGTACTTTTTGTCAAAATATTTGTCTTGAAAGAACAGCTAAGTGATTCCTAGAACTTATTGCAGTCTGTATTTAATGGTAGCGTGTTTGTATAAAGCGGGCACAACGCATATGTAACTGTCTTAGTGTATTTTCGATTCGTGACAATATAGAATCTCTCCGAGACTAAGACCTATATTACTTTTTCTATTGTCTAATGCAAATCAGGTGTCTTACCTTATGCATATAGATTTGTTATGCTATGTACACTCATGCACATTTACCCATATGCTACTAACTCGTGAGATAAAAAAACCGAATGTTTCAATTGCCCTCCACCCCCCACCCCCCATTGAATCTCACCTGCCTGCTGTAAATTCACACCACAACTTCACGATCTTTCGGGACAATATTGTTTTATCCCACCCCTCTAAAAAGCATGAAACGAAAATACGTATCAAATATCAGCGATGCTCCCAATTTAATTACAGCGTTTGCAATCCACACCTGCGTTTGCCTTGTTAGGTCTGCGTCCTGCGAAAATAATTTGACTTTAACCTTTAACCCCTATCCCTTTCAGCTGCGCAAATTAGAGGGGTCTTACAACCGGCTAAATGATTTTAGCTTCAGTATAATTGTGAATCAGATTTCAATTTGAACACTTCTGTTCGTAATATTAACGCCCCTCACTTGATTATTTTACACCATTATATACAAGCGTTACGTACCACCCACAGTTTCAATATGTTCCGCCCAACTATTCGCTGAGAGAGACTAGGGCTTATGTTTTAGTCCCTATTTATATACGTAGGATCCTCTTTCACTGCTCCTTTCATAGCTAATTTATTTATTTATTTATTTATTATTATTTATTTTTTTTAAGAAAAGAGGTCTACTTTGTACGTAAATGCTTTAATTTTTTTTTCCCATTTTGACGAAAATTCCTACGAAGGACATCTTTTAGGATGAAGGCCATCTGTGAAGGACTTTATACCACAAACTGGTCATCTTTAATTTTACTGACTCTTAATTTTCTTCATCTCTAATTTTACTGACTTTTAATTGGACTGACTCAACTACATTGGTAAAATGTTTTAAAAGATTAAACGTTGATTGTTGTGGAAAAACAATATTTCATATAGTACGTTTACCCAATGGGAGTTTAGAAAAGCTTCTAAGATAGTGAAAATACTTTCACATTTTTTGCTGCTATAATAGCTTTAAAATTAAGATAACTCTAGGCAATATTGTGAAATGAACATGTGTTCCAAAATACAGATAAAATTTTTTAGAACATAATTTGTGAAACTGATCAGTTGATTTTTAGGACCCTTTTCTAAATTTATGATGAATTTGTTTTCATTTGACATGTTCCATGCAAAGAAACAGAAAAATTCACGTGCTACTAACCATATCATATTTGACAATATTATCACATTAATCAAATGCTTGTGAGATGAAATCTGATTAGATGCACATTATGTACACATTACACTTCTGGTATATCATTTACATATTATAATACTCCTGGTATATATTACATAATGCACTTTGTAAAATGTACCAGAAGTGTAAGCTTTGAAGTATTATGTTGTCAAACATCGTTTATACGTTTCTTGGTTGTACGTTTTTCTCAGTTAGGCAGGAATTTCCAAATCTCCGGTCACCAATTGTAACTCATCAATTGTAAACCCTTTTACAGAAAGTTAGAACTCGAAAATATTCTGGCTTTGAAAATATTTTAGTAGCAATATCAAATATATTTGAACATATCTTTATTCAGAAAAATAATGAATATTTTATTTCAATTTTTAAATAGAAATTAACTCGTAATAGACACCAAGAACTTAATCTATATATATAAAACAGTTCCGTAAATGACTGACTGACATACAACGCACAGACCAAACCGCTAGACCTAAAGGGCTGAAATTTTGCATGGCGATTCTTCTTATAGTGTAGGGGTGCACTAAGAAAGACTTTTGAAAAATTCTTCTTAGATTTTTAAATTAAATTTTTAAGCTGTTTTTGTAACTTTTTTAAAGTTTGCATTTAAAGTAACAATTTGAAGGTTATAAAATTTATATCACGAGAAAGATCATAAAAATTCCTTTAAAATGAAATCATTTTGAAATATTTACCTCCATTTTCTGATTTTTGGTGAATTTTTAAAGATTAATTTTTAGAATTTAATTTTGTAAATGCTGATCACGTGATTTCTTTTTCTGGTACTTTAAATAAATTTATCATCACATGCAAAACGACGAAATAGACAAAAAAAAAATGTATCCTTGCTAATGCGGCAGACGATTGGACATTATCAAAAAAAAATATTAAAATACAGTAAAAGATATGTTCCCCAAACTGTACTATATTAACTGTACTGTATTCTTTAGTATGTCCTATTAGATTTAATTGAATATTTTCGTCTACATTATTTTGTCTATAAAAATATCCCTTACGATTTTTTTATAAATATATATATTTTTTTACACCAATTGTATACATTGATCGTCGTATTTATTATAAATATATATTATATAAATATTTTTCTTTTGGCATTAATTGCATACATTGACCGTTGTATTTAATTTGAATGTACTCCGTAGCGAAGTGCGGGTTTTCAGCTAGTTATAAATAAAACAGAATAACTTCTATTATACTCTACTGAGTTCTGACTAAATTTTATTTATACTTTTCTCTTTCAACAGGGCAAAGAGAAAACGGGAATTCTCAAAAGGGTTGATCATTTCACTCTGGAGATGAACTGTTAGCTCAATTTAATATGACAAGTAATGTGTTCGCTGACGAGCTGTAGTTATGAAGTCAAAAAGCACTCCACATATCTTAACAAAAATCTACTTTCAGCGATGCAGTGGTCGCTATTAAGGCTGTAAAATCTATTTAACTGAGGATAATTTGAATAAGAATATTTAAAGACAACTACTCACGTAGAGCCATGAAATTCTCACAGAGCATTCCACAAAATCCGACAAATTGGGTTATAAACCCTTTTAAAGAAAGTTAGAAAATGAAAATACCCAAGCTCTGAAAATATTTTAGTAACAATATCAAATACATTTGAACATATCGTAATCCAAATAAATTCTGGATATTTTATATCGATTTTAAATAAAAAATTAACTCGTAATAGATACTAGGAAATTCATAAATAAGAGAAATATGTGATTTAACTCTTAATTTAAGCTTGTGCAGCTCTCTATTTTGATGACTTCGACATTATTTACATAGAAAAAAAATTATTTTTAATATCACCTTTCATTCTCTTGCTTAATTTTCATTTACATGTTATTCCCAATAATAGGTATTTTTCTCTATCCGAAACAAAAAAGATATTAATGACGCTCCCTCGTATTTATTTACATGTTTTTATTAACTCGCTTTCTTGTTTGTTTGTGTGTTTGTCCAGTCCAAATCTTGCAATCGATTTTTAACTAACTTCCCGACTAGCTAGACATTTGAAACTTTTAGAATAGCTCAGAACACGATGACAATGCATTATTTCAATACTTTTAGCCATCTTTAAACAGAATGAAATTAATTTTCAGTTATTTTCAGTTAATTTTGTTTTGTAGACTGGTGCAGCCCTCTATCGGCCAGGAAGGGAACGAAAAGTTAAACGCAAGTTAACTTTCAATTAACTTCATTTTCATTCAACTTGATGGGATAATTCATCAAAAAATTTTTAAAAAGTATTTATTATACATATCGTTGTCAAGTTTATATGATTCAACAGAAAATTTAAAAACATGGTATATAAAAAGTTCTTTTTATCTTGTAATTATTCTTACACTCAAATTTATACAAATTACGTATTTGTTTACTCTAAAATTACGCTAATTTTGTTTTTAGCCTGAATGCAAGGAATATTAAACTTACTTGATAGTCACTGAATCCATAATGACGAATTCATAATATGCATAACCTCATCAAAGTATTTCTGAGGATCATTCAACACTGTTTTGAATTACATGCTATTGAAAGTTTTAAGAAAATTGTCAAGTAATTGTCAAGAGTTGTTCAGGGAACATGTCCACAAATTCTCATATAGTATTATTAAAAAATATAAACTTATTTCTCAATATTCTGGTATCAACAGGACTATTTAATAATTTTTTTTTTCTTTTTTCAGAGGTCTTTCACGTTTATTTTGGACGCCTTGGATATAGTCACCAAAAATAATCTAAGTAAGTACTTGGCTCTCCAATGGATAAATTGTCTTTAAACTATTACTTTTGAGGTCTCGAGATTTTATATATATATATTACCTTACTTTTAATCGTAAATACTAGGCTCACTACATTTTCATTTCAGTATCTCGTTATATGAAATTTTGTATACTTATACAGTGTTGTTTAGAGATGGAAATTCTAAATAAAAAAAAAATCAGAATGTAATTAATTAAGTTATTAATTAAAATCAGTTTGTTAATTAATCTATTTAAAAATGTTCCATGCGCATTAATTTTTGTCTCAGATATCTAATTTTCTCTCTTACGCTAGCTTTATATAGTTATAATAAAAGTTAGTAGCAATATTTGATTTACAGTAATATTTATAAAAACTAGAAAAGAAATCGATAAAAATAGGTCATTTTATGCAAAATTTTATAAAAAAAATGTTTTTGTTGTAAAAAATTGTATGTTGTTTTAAAATAGTATAATGAATTGATTACTAAGTTTTATTCTAACATATATAAATAATCATTTTATGAAATTTTACGAAAATTCAAGAAAAATTATGACGCATGGAACATTTTGAACTTACCGAAATGACATGAAAACTTGTTTTGAGAAAAATCGGATCAACATACTTTTTTTTAAAATTTAAAGCTGATGAGTTGCAGAATCATTTTCTGAAAGAAAAAAAAACCGTTTTGGGGACATATTTTTGTCAATCTGGAAGTCCATTTTCGCCTTAATATACCTTGGTTACTCATAAAATTCGCTAAAGTAATTAGAATATTAAACAAAAAAAAATGTTACCTTTAAGACATTCAGTTATCGGGAGAGAGTAAGAGAGCGAAAGGAAAAAAAAATCCCAAAATATATACAGTGGAATCTCGATCTATCGTTTTTCAAGGGACCGATTGAAATGAACGATAAATGCGGGAAAACGATAGATGCGGAAACATAACAAAGCAATATGATCGTTGGGACTGGATAAAATGAACGACACATACGGAAAAACGATGGATCCGAAAACGATCGATCGAGATTTCACTGTATATTACTTTTGAAAAAAAAAGAGTCCTCGTTAATATGAAAATTTCGACCACGGGTCAAGTCTTGGTGCATATGAAAATTTCGTACAAGAGAAAAATGTTATATACATAATGTTTACGTCTAATATCTCTCAAGTAAAAATATATGTTACGATGACGTCCTTTCAGAACGCGGAATATTTGTTTGACCTTATATTAAGGCTCTGTTTCTGAATAAGATGCTTAAATTTGTTATACGCATGAAGGATGTTCGAATAAATATATATCCTTACTTTTTTACTTTTCAGTTTTGCTTCCTTCGGGAAGTTTTTTTATCAATATTTTTATCACAGTTATTGCCTGTTTGTAAAGAAATACCTTCATATTTGTCATTATATTAAATGGTCTCTCTTTATTATATTTACTAGTTAATAAGTGTATCCTGAATAATACAAAAAATTATTTCTGCAGATACAGCTCAGATCATTGAGCGAACAGTCTATTCCGGCATTATATTGCCTAGCACCGAATGGCATACGCTACTTCATACTGGTACAGCAGCAAAGATCAACTATAGGATTCGAGTGATGTGTGAACCTTACTACCACAACAGTACTTGCACTGTATTCTGCAGGCCAAGAAATGATAAATTTGGGCATTACACTTGTAACAGCAAGGGTGAAAAAATTTGCTTAGAAGGATGGAAGGGCGCCACTTGCGAAGAAGGTAAGGAACTTTTATTGGATTATATTGGATTTCACAGTAAGGTTAGTGAAATTTCAGAATTTTACATTTGTAAAAAACTTGAATTATTCCTAGGTGTGAAAAAAGATCTCCATGTCCTAGAATGTAATTTGGAAGAAAATAACGCATACAAAACTGTAGTGTCCTCCCATTGGATTTTCATTTAACTCAGTTGATTCATTTTGTGTTGAAGCTTTAACGCCCTTGTGTGTTTCGCAAATTACTTAGAGTCATCTCTTTAAAAAAAAGCGCAATTATGAAGGAAAATTGTGATTTTTTTTCAAGTAATCCTAATTAATTTTTTAAAATACTTTAAATTCAAATTTGTATGTATTTAAAATTTAAAATTTCACCTAATAGATGTACCGAAACAGAAGATTTTGCAATGTATGCTACAGAAAAAAATAAAAGGACTTGAATTTAAGGAAATATTTAAAAATTAATAAATAAATCTGAAAGGATAATTTAAAAACACAATAAAGGTTAGGGGATTTTAAAAAGCTTATTTACATGAGCTTAGAAAAAAATTGTTAAACCTCGCTTGAAATGGGAAAAACTGAAGTTTTAATCATCCGTCAACCAATTTATAATATACATAAAAAATTTTACAAGCTGTGAAATTTCAAAGAATTTTGCAGAAGTACAGGTTTTCTTTCGTTTAACATTTTATAAAATCATAATGTACTGGCGACTTTTGAAAAGCTGTCATCTGAACTTTAAGTGTCTTAATTGGAATATAACAGTTTACAATCATTCGAGACTAAAAGAATTAATGCGAATAGGCCCCTGTCAGCTAATTTTATTGCATGACAGTCCATAAAAGATTATGGGAGTACTCAACAGATTTTCGGAGTTTTTGAAAATTGTGTTTGATTTCTTTAATCTATGATCTACAGCAAGAAACCATACGTAGAAGGAATGAGGTACGTTTCAAGTTTATGCTACAATCATTACAAGAACTCAATGTGAAGCTCCCTTTGTGAGGTGGTAGACATTCAGCTTGTTGCTCAGTATCTGCCCTTGCTGTGCGTGTCCAGTGTGATGAACTCCACGTTCCAGATACATTGGAAACGACGTTTTACATAGAGTGGCAAGAATCGAAGGATCCCCTGGTTCACATCGTGAGCTCACATTAAGCTTTTGTTATGATTGTTAAACAGACTTAATGAACATTTTTCGCTCTTTAAAAGGTCGGGTTTTTTTTTATTGTATATTACACTTAGAAGAAATTAAACAGCCTTTATACTCCACCAATCATTTGAAAACCCTGTATTTGAATCAATATCAGATATAGGGCTCAATTTATTATAGTTTTAGAATGGAATTTGTTCAGCTACGCCAGCTGCCTAAAAATTGATCAGGTAGTATTTCTCTTTACCAACTATGTGAATATCCGTTTACACCATACAAATCAAATTGAAGTGTAGCTTTACAATATGAATACATTAAATATTTATTTTTAAATTTTTAAAATTTTAAAATTAAACCCTTTTTCTTCTTTTCAGCTGTTTGTAAAAGAGGTTGTCATCCTGAACACGGTTACTGTGATCAGCCGGGTCAATGCAAGTAAGTGCATTAATTAATTTGCTGTAATTTCAAATATTATTCTCTATAAGAGGGGGTAATTGATACCAATGGATTATATTATTAAAAAGGAAAAATTCCTGCGGGCGTAGAGCTTCGCTAGTATTTATTTAGCTCATGATCTACAGTTAACGCTAAAGGTAAATTAATGTCGGAATAAATGTAGATGACAAACTCCTTCCAGCATAAAGGTTTCTTACTTACACTGTGCTATAAATTAAGCGGGCAAATTTAAGTACAACACAGCAGATTACAATGCCCCATTCAGTAACTTTATGAAAAAACATGGGTAACAAATAGCAGCCAAATGGAGCATAATAACACATTAAGCTTAAAGAAATATATTAAAACTAATTAATGTAAACGCAATTTTTGACGTAAAAATTTGCATTTCAATAATTTTCAGACTCAAAACTCTTTGTTCTAAAAAATATACTCGTAATTGATAATGAACGTTTGTACTCGATTACTAAACATCTTATCCTAGGTAAATAAATTGGGCGTTTTCGGGACACGTAATTGAGAACTCTAGTCACAGGCTGTCGTAACATTAAACAATTCCTTCTGTGTGATATATGACAGTGATTCGCACATTTTTTTCGACCGCGACCCACTTTCTTTAAATAAAAAATCACTTCACCCCTAACGAAAAATTTTGGTAGAAACAAAATTTTTGAAATCAGGAAAATGTTAAAAAAAAAAAGAAAAAAAATATCTAAGCAAATTTTGAGAAACCCTTTTAAAAATCCAGACTTGATGAAAACCCGGTCTCTCACATATAGGTAGAAGCAAATGGAAGCAATGTTAGTATAGTCTTTTGCTGTACGAATTTTTATCGTGGGACCGTTTTAACACCTTATTTAACAATATCATAACACACATTTTTAACATATAAAAAATATAGTTAAAAATATTAAAAATAAGTGATTACAAAAAATTTAAAGCGCATTTTTCAATTGAATAATCCAATATGATATAAATTTACTTCAGACAATCAGCGACCCCCCACCCCCAACCCCTGGGGTCGCGACCCACAGTTTGCGCACCACTGACTGATACAGAAGGTTCTTCAACTAACATTCTCAAAATGAAAACACATTTTCTGGACAATTGAGCCTATAACCTTCGTGTAAAGAGAACAGATGCTAAATTTTGCTCAAACTATGGTGAAGTTGAAATTAAAATTAAGAAAAAATAACGTGATTAAAAGTTTCAAGTGCAACTAGCCGAAACTGAGCAATATTTTATGTGTAATGCCCTCTCTTACATTCTGATGCGATTTAAAAGCACTTATGTTTAACTTGGAGTAGGAAATGAAATATTTGTTCATTCACACACAAGTCCGTAATTTGTTTTTCTTTTCAAACCCAAAACAATATATCTAAATAAAGGATGAGTAAAAGTCATTGAAAATAATATATCCTTACGATACTGAGGTTGTTCAGTTGGTAGAATATCGACCTCGAGGTTTCGAGACGTGCGTTTGAGTTTTGCCTTGGATAGATGGTAGTTACTTTGACACCCGACTGTTTGAAAGGGGGATTTTAGACATTAAGTGAAAAGTTTGACAAAAATTCACCTCGAGAAGAATTAAACGCCAATAAATAAGCAAAAAATAGATACCTAGGTTAACATACAGTGTCGTTGGCCATAGAAAGAAATTGAGAAACACGTGTGGTAAAGTCAATGGACATAACACTTCTGTACTGCGATACTGCGATAGACCAGTTGGTAGAATTTTACCTTCGGGGATGGGAGACGCGAGTTCGGTTCTCGACTTAGGACAACGGTAGTTTCATTGCTTTTTTCATTAACTTCTGAAAATTAGCATAGTTTAATTTGACATTACTTTAAAATAATTTTATTAATAAAATTCACAGATGCAGACATGGCTGGAAGTCAGAAAATTGCGATGAATGTGTTCCTTATCCAGGTTGCAAGCATGGATACTGCAATGGTAATCCTTGGCAATGTATTTGCGAAGTTAATTGGGGTGGAATACTCTGTGATCAAGGTATGTCATTTTATGAATGTTTAAACATAAATTATTAGATAAAAAGCTAGAGAATTGGCCTTTTTCACTTATTATTTAACTGATATAAATTTAACTAAAAATAAGTTGTTGAATACTTCGTTTTCATCTAACATACACGATTTTATGCCAGTATATAAATAGTAAGTTATGAATAAACTTGCACAGAAAACCTATCTAGAAACAATAATGTTTAGTTTTTATAGTGAAGGGTTGCCATTATATATAATATATTTTTAAATAATGGCAATTATATAAAATGAATTATATCCAAAACCATATCATTTTTATATAATAGCCCGCCAATTTTTTTTTATGTCCCAACTAAAATTTTAATACTGTTCGTTTAATTACTCTAAAACTGGGTATTTTTTGTTAAAATGTTTTATTCTCTCTAAATTAAATGAAAATTTTCTTAAAATAGTTCAATAACATTAAATTATTATACATAAAACTTAGTTATTGGCTTAAACTTTTCTGATAACTGATTGAAGATAATGAAATAATACATCTAAAAATACCTTTGCAACCATAATACGTATGAATTTCCTAACATTATCAGATCAAAACATTGTAATTGTATTCTTTTTTATTATTTTACATTATAGACCTGAATTATTGTGGCACACATCAGCCATGCCAAAACTTAGGTACCTGTGAAAATATTGCTCCTGATGAATATCGGTGCATCTGTAATAAAGGTTTTTCGGGAACGAATTGTGAAATCGGTAAGTTTTCTTAATCCGCAGTTTCGCTTACTTATACCCTTATTTATACCAAGTGTTACCAAATAATACATCTCTGGAGACCATAGCATTTTTATCACGATTCTAATTATGAATTTGTCTAATTTTAGAACATTTGATTAAAAAAAATAGAACTCATATGGCGCCAAAGTAAAATTACATTAATGGAAATACAAAAAGCATGTGTCATATGTATTTTTCTGTAAAATTACAGGTGATTTTTTAATATAACTTATTATTTTGGAAGCTGTTTTTCGGTATTTATGTCTGCTATGAACACTATAAGGATATTTTGAAAAGCATAATAAAGTTTCTTTTTAATTTTCTTATCTTTTTATACCAACACACCTTTTACAAGTACATATTCACGTATGAACTTGTATGAACTTGATAGTTAAAAATTAAATTTGAAATATATGAATATGCTTTATATTTGAGATTTCGTAATATATACTTGGGGAATGTTCATTGTCTTTTACTATACAGTACTTGTTTTTGAAATGTAAACACCTTAGGTGCTTAATACATATTTTTTCCATCAAGTTGATAACCCCTGCATAATGAGCCCTTGTTTGAATGGAGGAACTTGTTCCGAAATCAACTCGAACTATAGCTGTACATGTACTTCAGGCTGGACTGGAAACCGTTGCCAACACAGTATGTATAACTCTTAGCAATCAGCCCTTAATAATCCCTCTAGAGCTGTGCTTAAAGTAACATAAAAAATTTCTATGAATTAAACTAAACAAATTTTGTGTTTTTCTTCTTTTCTTCTTCTTTTTCATAATATTTACTTAATGGTTGAAATGAATTCGATTATATCGAGGTTCCACTGTATTATTGACTAGTATGACACATGAGTTTTCCCTCAACGTAACTTCAGCAATATTTATATCTCCCCTCTAATGAAACATACCATCAAAAATTTATTTTGCTCCAATTATTGAACTTTCATCTCGGCTAGAGTTTTGTGAAAATTCCAGAAGAAAAATTTCCGAGTACTTTTACTATTTTTTCATTATTACAAGAAGCTGGTTTTTTCGACATTACTAAAAATTTTCCGCATACCTCTGAACAGTCAAGCACGTACGCCGAGGAGTACGCGTACCACAGGTTGAGAACCGCTGGTTTAGAACAATAGCTTCGAAGTCCAGACGTCGTAGTTTGATTCTTACGGCCTGTTCACATAGAATCCGTCATCGTCTGCGTTATTCGTATTGAAATATATTTAACCAATTACAAACCTCCAAACGATTAGCCCCAAAATTGTTAAGGTTTGTGATTGGTTTAAAATTTGTCAATACGAGTAACACGGACGCTGGCGGATTCTATGTGAACAGGGCCTTACTCCTGGCACGTTGTCATTACAGTTCTATCGCTATACATTCCAAATCTATCCGTAAATGCTCAGTATAATTCAGTATTCATTGCTCTAATTAAAAATCCGTAGGTAAAAATCCTTCTTCCATTCCCAGTAGTAGTACATTTATAATGGTGCTGAAAGGGAGCAAATAGAAAGATGTGTTTTGTGAGCGGTTTCACCTCTGCCTAGCAGACTCCACTGCATGTGTTCAAATTTCATTGGTAACACCATAGAAAATGTCGTTGGGTATATTTCGGGCATTAGGTTTGTGAATTATTGAAGCAAGTGTCTTGTTTTGCCAACAAAATAACGGAATTATTTTTGAATTGTTCTTGTTCTTAAGGTCTTTCGTCAAGCCTTACTTTTATAAAATTTCGAAAACTAACAATAGAAAAAAACATGCATATGAAGGTCTTGAATTTTATTGGCAGATTGCTATAGTGAAAGGTGGTTTAGGGATTTTGTGAGCTCACCATAGCGATTCTATTTACTAGTTTACGTGAGATGCACCTAATTCAGGGGTAATTAAGTGCTGAAACATAACACCACTTCCTCCACCAAAAACATCCTTGATCCCATAAATGAAAATGGAAGTACGTGTATCGGATTTTTTTAATTGTTTATACACTAGAATATAGTTCTTACATTTTAAGTACAAATTTTTAATCTTTTTATTTAGATATCAATGAGTGTGAATCTTCTCCGTGCCTTAATGGTGGAACTTGCTTAGACTTAGTTGACACCTATCATTGTTTGTGTCCACCAGGATGGGAAGGAGCTACTTGTCAAAATGGTAAACTC
The DNA here is from genome assembly GCA_907164885.2 of Dolomedes plantarius. Classification (NCBI taxonomy): domain Eukaryota; kingdom Metazoa; phylum Arthropoda; class Arachnida; order Araneae; family Dolomedidae; genus Dolomedes; species Dolomedes plantarius. Next base: position 58,818,412 of record OU015501.1, read on the forward strand.
TTAATTCAATATATTTTAGCTGTGAGCATTTTTATTTACAATAGTTTAATACTGAGATATTTAAATCTGATACTTTCAGATGCCAATGAATGCGATTGGCAACCTTGCGTCAACTCTGTTGGATGCCGCAATCATGAAGGAAACTATGAATGTTTATGTCAAGATGGATGGGAAGGAAAAAACTGCACCATAAATATCAATGATTGCATAGGACACTGCCAAAATGGGGCGACATGTATCGATCTTGTTAACGACTACCATTGTGCTTGTCTTCCTGGATTCACCGGACGAGACTGTCAGACTAACATCAATGAATGTGCTAGTAATCCATGCATTAACGGAGGAGAGTGTGTAGATTTGATTGCTGGATACCGCTGTATTTGCCCTGTTGGTTATAAAGGGTCTCAGTGTGAGGTAAAAACATAATCTCATAATTCGACTATTCTCCCTTTTTAAAAGTCATTAGTTACGAATCTAATAATCTATGAATCCTACACTTTTGTTTTAGCTGTGAATGTTATGTATTACGTTCTTTCAAACTGCACGTGTTTCAGTAGTAAATATATTTTTAATTATTTTTATTTAGTATACTAATTGTTATTTATTTTATATTAGATTGATATTGACCTATGCAATCCTAATCCGTGCCAAAATGATGCTCCATGTTTTAATATGCAAAGAGATTATTACTGCCATTGTCCTCCTGAATTATTTGGAAAAAATTGCACCTACAGAAGAAGCGACTGCCTTCCACCGTTCTGTGATGGTAAATTTTAATTTATTTAAATAAAAGACTCTTCAATTAGAGGAAAATTTTATATTCTAGTCGTTAAGAAACTTTGCTTAATGATTTCATCAGGAATTATTCTACGGGGACAAAAAGTGTTTCAAATCCAATAGACTTAAATAAAATAACCCGGATTCTGCATAATGAGGATCATTTCGTACCTAACCTGGAAAAAAAAAAGTTAGATCAACATGTTCTGGAATAAAATCATTTCAAGAATGATCTTAGAAAACTTTTTTAATAAAGTAGCTTAACATATCATTACAAAATGTTTTACTTAAGGGTTCTACGTGGTTAATTTTATCTTATGGGTACCTGAATCAAGTTATCGTAAAAATCAGTCCGTATCTTTCTGTCATACTTTACAGCATGCAGTTGCTTTTGTATTTTTTTCCTTTCACTTCAAAGCAACGTACGGTACTCGTTTTTCTCTACTTAAGCTTTGCAACTTAGTACTTTTAAGCACGGTTTTAACCACCAGGGACCTGAAGGGGTTCAGCTCTCAAGTTATAAAGACAGTTTAAAATTAAAAAAAAAAATTAAATAAATCAAAGTTTTTAGTACATTTTTATGCTGTCTTATTTACTGAAAATTCCTTCCTGGTTAGCAAGCAATTGTTATCCTCTTAAATGGATTGCAAATACCTGTTAATTGAATAAAGGAAATTCGTACATTCTTTAAAAGCTATTTACAAATGAAACTGATCTTTGTAAAATATTAAAGGATATTTATTCATATGCATAAAAGGAGAGCTTTTTATCATATTGGTCAATGCATATAATCATTTTTAATTCTCTAGTAGGCAATTTCAAAAGTCAATTTTTAACTCCACTCGCTATTTAAGATCAGTAGCCTCTTCCTGACTTTTTGGTATTTTCCATGCTTTCAAATAATTATTACTGGGGTTGGGAATTTTAAACAATTTTTTAACACATCCGTTAATAATAAAAGTACCTTCGAAAGAGAATTAATAACATTTAATGTGCAGATATTTTACATAGAATTCTAATGTAATTAACTCCCCTTTCCTAGGTTTGGACAGTTGCGTTGTATCTACAACTTCAAATGGAACTAGTGACCAAGTAGAGTATACAAATGTTTGTGGCGAACATGGGAAATGCATAAGTGAACCATTTTCAGACTTCACTTGTGTATGTGATCCTGGTTATACCGGAAGATACTGTCATGAAAGTATGTATTCGTAGTTTCTTCAATAAATAATTTGATATTCTTTTTCATTCATGCTAAGTTTTGAATACATATGATTTAAATTTTAAAGAAAAACCTGTGTGTAGTTAGAAAATGGTTAATTTATAGCTTTGTTCTTAAGTGGCTGTGTCATATGCATAATTACCCATTCACATTATTGCATTCTAATTGTGTATATTCATAATCATTATTGAGGGCCTTCCAAACAGCGTGGGAATTTTCAAGAGTTAAAATGATAACAAAAACTTCTCTACGAAAGTTTCTTTTATATTTCAATTTTGCTCCTCAGATTTATTAAATTTTTCCCACTAAAATTCTTTGTGTTTCATTCCCGACTGTGGTGATATTAAATATGCCAACTTCGAAACTACGAGTATCTAATCAAATTAGCGATATTGTATCCAGAAAAAAAAGAATTCGAGTTACTCAAGTAATCTTTATCTATCCACCGCAGACAAAAATACTGATCCTTAAACTTATAGGAAAAACTAATTTTTGTCCGGACCAAGATATAATTCAATGCAGGCAAAAGACCTTGCTTTGATATTATGCTCACATAAATTAATAATTTGATAACACAGGTTTATTTCCGAGTCTTCATTGCAACTTTAACGAGTTTTAATATAAAAATAATTTCACAAATTACTCTTAGGGCAGAAAGAAAACAATGATCAGCCGTTCAAAATAACTCTACCTCTTAAATTAGAAATTAAACGAATTTTATTTATCGTCAAACCTTTATTTATTCACAACACGAAATTTAAACTTACATGATATTACTGATGGCTTACTTTTCCAGTGTGAATCATACAATGCCTATAAAAAATAAATAAGTGAATAAATGAATAATAAACCCTCACTAGAATTGTTAAGACTATAGATTTCGAGGCAAAAATTATAAAAATTTTGGTAAGGGCCATCGTTCTCTTACGTTTTTGGGGAACTGACACGGAAATACTTACTAGTAATAAAGCCCAATGTAAGTAAGATCGTGTTATAAGATGTACAACTATGTAATACAGTGGAGTTCCGATAATCCGAATTGATTGGGACCAGACCCTTTTCGGATTAAAGAATTTTTCGGATTAAGCGAGATCATTCTTAAATTATACTTAAATTGCATAATAAAACGTGATTACATAAATATTACATATTACGTGTGATTACACAGTTTAATTTATGAGGTCTGTCTAAACATTACCAAATCTCCGGAAGAAATGAGGGATAAGAGAGCGGAACGCTGCCTAGTACACTACAGTACAGTAGAGTGTAAGTTGTTCGTTCAGTAGAGTGTAAGATTTTAGACGATCAGTAGATTGTTGAAATGGTTTTGAAAGAACCTGTCAACGTGTCAGACGAGAGTGAAGGTGAAGCAGACGGTGCCAGTTAGAAGAGGGTATCCCACTCAGACGCCGCGGCTGCATTGGATATAGTGCTAGGCTACGTAGAGCAACACTCCACCGCGACCAGAGCGGACACCATATTTATGACGCGTTGGCATAATTTGGCTTCAAGGGAGAGGTATTCTTCTCTTCGACAAAAGTTTAACAGATTTTTTCAAACCAATGTAATTCAGTAATAGTTAGTTCAGTACATTGTCTAACTTTGAATTTTCTTGTAATTTTCAGAAACATACTTTATATTACTTAGTATCACTGAGGTTTTATTGTAACCTTTGTTCTTTTTGACTTTTGGTTTCGGATTAAGCGAATTTTCGGATTACCGAAGTTCGGATTATCGGGACTCTTCTGTAGAATGATAGCTGTCGGTGATTCGCTTTGTATGTTTCATTTTCCTTTTCTGCGTGTTAATTGTATTCTGGGGATTTTGGAGCATTACGGTAACCTATAACTTCTCGAGGGCTCACAGACTGGGACCTTAAGCTTAAAGTCGATCCCGAACGACTATTTAAATCCATACCAAGTGCAACTTTATTCTAACGAGAATGAAAACAATCTTTTAACCCTCAAACAGTACAGTGGGGGTCGGATCCGACCCAAGGGTTTGTCTTCCCCCTCCCGTACTCTCCTTTCTTATTGAGATCGAGTTGATCAAGAAAACCTACCAGATAGACCTACTATACCACCTACTAGATATAGGAGTAAGTAAATATGAGTGTCTTTGTTGAAAAACGTTATTCATGATCACTAGTCATTTTTAAAAAAAATTTATTTTAGATTTTTTAATTTTTTATTTCGATTTTGAAGGCTAAAAATGCCAGCATATATTAATTTTTACATTTTTGTGCTTTGAAAAATGTTTTTACTAACTTCTAAAACTAGGTAGACTAAATTACATATTAGACCTAATATATACAATATTCTATGTAAATGCTAAAGAGATTTTCTTTGTTTAGCAAAATTACGATTCGTTGGTCATTTTTTCTACAAAAAGGGTTTTATTCCAGGAAAATATTATCTGTGAGTGTTATTATACAACAAAAATGCTTATTGTGTACTTATTTCTACCAAAAACCTCATCAAAAAAGAGATCGGGTCGGATCCGACCCGACCGTACCATCTATTTCGTCTCAAACCACTGTACCGTTTGACAGAAGAGAAGATATTGAATTCAATCTTCTTCTGAAAACACGTCGAGTGCATCACGTTAGTATTATATGGTACCACACAAAGTTTTCAAAGTGTTCAAAAGTAGTTACACTTAAATGACCACTATAGGGGAATTAATGTGAAATAATTATCTATTCATCATGTAGTATCGACAGAAGTTTTTAGATGATCAAGAAATCTAAGATTAATAACTCTCAGTAAACATCTCCGTTCTTTAACCGTGTTATCTAGTACCAGGTTCCAAAATTCTTTATTACGGTTTGGCTTACATTCAGTACCAATGTCTGTGGGTTCGAGTCCCACTCTTGGCATGGACGATTGTAGCCGTTCGAAATCGGCTTTAAGCAGTGGTTCCTGGTCTAATTAGCCTCGTGTAAAAAAAATTGACCGTAGCGCTTTAAACCAAACCGAACCAAACCTAACCTTTATTATAGTTTGGAACTTCGACAGATGACAACTGCCTTAAAACTCTTCAAAATAAAATTTGTGCCTAAAGCGGGATTTATCTTTTTTTTCTCTTCGAACACCTCTAAAGTAAACGCCGATCTGTGACTTTTTAAAATAATATTGAACTATTTTTCCTTTTTAAACCAAATTTACTATCATGCATCAAACAGTAAGAATCATGTTTAAAAATAGGTGAAGAATATAATCTGCAATTATCTTCCCATCAAAAATTTTCTATGAGAACAGATTTTAATATATATTTTTTTTGCGAAGAGTTGACAGAAATAACTATTAAGTGTTTAGTTTTTAAATATATAGATATATATATATATATATTTTTTTACAGATATTAATGACTGTGCATCATATCCTTGTCGAAATGGAGGAACATGTATAGATGGAGTAAATTCATATTACTGTGTTTGTCGAGATGGATGGGAGGGTACACTCTGCAATATTGGTAAATATATTTTATAATTACATATACCCATGAATAACATTGAATAAATATTACAAAATGTTTTGAAAAATATTTAACATTGATACTGTTTGAGATTTATAACTGAGGCTTTATGACATGTAAGGACTGTTGGTGATCTATTTTTGGGTATCTAAAAGAGCCCAAATCTTTCACTCTGAATAAAACAACAGCATGATCCTGTCAAAACAGTTAGTTCTTTACGCATACGTGTTTGCTTGAAATACGAGGAAAGGATGTTCCACAAAATGAATTTCCTTCCTGGGAAATTGGCCTTATAGTGTATTTATAAAATTCCTCTTTCAAACGAAGTTACTGGCCATGAAATGTAATATCTTAGATGAGCAAAATTCAAACAAATTGGAATAAAAGAAGTTTCTTTAACCCACGAATTTTCTAAGCCATTTTTGTTCATAACGCATCTTAAAAGAGTCATTTTTTGCTGAAAAGTTTTTTTTTAAATGTGTAAAAAATGTTAGTCTTTATATTAAACCATTTTATGATTGGTTTACCTCTTTAGTTCTCAATATTTATTTATATAATTCTGAAGTAATTTTATTTATAATTGCTTTTTTCTGTTAAGTTAAATGGTATGTGCTGAATTAAATCAGATTTTGTGGTATTTGTACCACATGTAGTACGTATGTGGTAGTCGTAATGTATTTTTTAAACTGATTTTCATTTTATAAACACAACGAGTTTGTGCTCTCTGCTAACAATTTTTTCTGAACGTTATAGAAAAAAATGAATGCGAGTCTAATCCATGTTTAAACAATGGCACTTGTATTGATGCCGAAGCAGGATTTTGGTGTGAATGCAAGCATGGTTGGAAAGGAAGAACATGCAACCTAAGTAAGTAAAATAAGATAAATACTGACTTAATAGGTATAATTAAGATATTTTTGGACCATTTAACTTTCCTGTTTAATTTTTATAGAACACAGTCACTGTGATGTTTCAACTTGCCAAAATGGAGGTACCTGTCGGGACATGGGTGACTCTTTCCACTGTACTTGCCCTGAGGGCTGGGCTGGATATTCATGTCACTTACGTAAGTACCAAAGAGTATGCTAGTGTTACCAGAATATTTCTTCACTGCTTAGATTTATAGAACATTATGCATTCAGTACATAATATCAAAGGTATAATATACATAATATGATAATGTATTGTATTTAAATATCTAACACCAAATAAATTTTTTCTCTTTTTTCATCCTTACATTTTAGCTGTTAATCCTAGTTGCAAATCTAATCCCTGTCAGAACGGGGCTACTTGCATAAACAATGAATATGGATATACTTGCATATGTCGAGAAGGATTTGATGGCGATCAGTGTCAACACAGTAAGTTTGTTTTTTAGAAATATAGAAACTTTAAATTCTTTATCTATTTTATTTCAAATATGTTATCAATCCTCTTCCATTAGAATATTGTCTGTCTTACAAGTTTCCCAGTGTAAATTTGAATGCATATTAGTAATTAATAGTAACTGAATATTAAATATGAGTTTTAAAAATTATAGCTCAATGTGCAGAAGCGTTTCCATACTTTCAACCAATCAGAGACAATCTCTCGAATGTCACCACTGCTCCTATCAATGCACTCTGCAAACCTTGGGATTCAGTCTCCTTCACATATCGTTTAATTTCTTCCCCGTACTGGTAACGGGAATAATTTTGCCGAAAATTAGGTATCCATTCGAGGAAAGATTTTTCTTTGTTCAAGAGGATTTCCAATGGACTTCCTCAGGATTCTCAATCCTGCGGAAATGGGAAGGAACTTTTGGGAAGGATCCAATTCTAACAGAGTAGGGAAGGTTCTTTCCTCTGAAAAATACAAGCTTTTCATCTAAAATATTCCAATTTTGATTACTGAACAAAGCAACTTTAAATGAAGTGTTGAAACACCTACAGAATCCTAATGTTTGAAGACAGAAGTGCATTTTATTTAAAAGATTAAGAGCGGGAATTCACTTTCGAATTTTTTATAAACATATATCGAACTTACTTCGATAAATAGCTTTGAGACTTTCAACCACAAATTTTACGGGTCCATTTCCAACACCTTATATGTTATCTCGTTTAAATTTCCATTATTTGCTTATCTAGACCACACCACTTTTTACTATCCTCTTCTAACAAATAAACAAAAAAGAGAGAATCTAGTTAGTTTAAAGTAAGGAATTTTTAACTTTTAAATTATTAACTTTTTTTAACTGAAAAAACCACAAACTGTCAAAATATAAATTAAAAAAACAATTTTACATTTTCTGTCATATCAATTCCCAAAATGTCCCAGGGTAAATTCCCTAGGTAAACTTATACCTCACAGTTGCCCTGAAAATGATAAAGCTCAAAAAGTTTTAAGTCGGGAATCATGAAGATGGAAAGATATATTTCTAACATTAATTTTATCTACAAATATTCTACAGTTAATAAAGCATTTATATATTAATAAAGTATTAGTTTATAAAACATTTCTATAAATGAGAAATTTTTTCACAGATGTCGATGACTGTAAGCCTAATCCTTGTTTTAATGGCGGCCATTGCATTGACGGAATAAATTGGTTTATGTGTGAATGCACACCAGGTTTTACTGGACCAGACTGCAGGATAAATGTTAACGAATGTGCATCTTCTCCTTGCGCGGCTGGATCAACATGCAAAGATGATATCAACGACTTTCAATGTATTTGTCCTCCCGACAAAACAGGAAAACATTGTGATACGGGTATGCGCCAGTTTTGATTAATTCTGTAGAGTTTTTATACGTAAAACATATAATGTTATAAAGAAAAATACTGCCTTATTAATAATTCTTTCCTTCGAGAACAAATTATATTTATAAGAGACCTAAAATATTAATTCCATATTTTTAATACTGTGTTTCACTATATAAGGAGCTACTTCCATATTTATATTACATATTCAAAAATTGCTCCCTTTTTTAAATGAATAAATTCTGATTATTTTGTAACTGATAACTGCTTAGATGTATACAACATTATGCATTCAGTATATATGTTATTTATTTACTTAATTTTTCCCTATACTTTAGTTGGGGTTGTTTTATGTTCCTATAATTTTCTGCAGTGTCAAACGTTTCTTATATTTAGAGCTTTATATTTTAATAAAGGGCTTCATATAAATGATCTAACTCTCAAATTATTGTTTCTAGACATTAAAAAGACCTGTGAATTTCAAGGTATCAAACAACTTGAAGGCAGCCAATGGGAATATGAATGTAATACATGCTTATGTCAAGATGGGAAGGTTATTTGCTCGAGGGTAAGTGATGAATATATATTAACATTATTTCAGAACAAAACTGCCATAGACAAAGGGAGAGAGTATTACCCCAAAACATGATTTTCTATATTATTTATTATGCGGGATGTAATAGAGCTTTTTTTTTGGGGGGGGGGGACTGGCAATCTTAGACTTTACTCCCTTTTAAGCAGAACGGGTGCAAAATTTGATTTTGAATGGATAAATAACATTTGGTCACTTAGATAGATATTAATTTAAAAATAGCTTTTGTTAGAAACTTGTTTATTCTTTGACTAAGAAATTACTAGAGAATAAAAGGGAAAGTATTTCCTGAGTTTATAACCAATGAAAATGTTCGAGTGCTAATGAAAATAAATGGAAGGTAAAATTAATAGAGAAGTTTGAAAAAAGGGAAAAAGAGGAGAAAAGGGGAAAAAAGAGGGGGAGAGCAACTCAGATAAGTCTACCAAGTCTGGTCTAAGTAGCACATTGAAGCTAATAAACTGAATACAATATCTACCAATAAGTATTTGGACACCCATGCACATGACGATATCTGCGATCCTAATATACGTCACGCCCTCCTCTATTAAATATCGTGTAGGAAACAACATTGGCATTAGTCACATACAAGATACCACGAAGGGCAGAGTTATCTGATTTCGAGAAAGGTGTAATCGTCGGGTATCACAGAAAAGGTCAATACTTAAGGGACATATCTAGCCAGATGAATTACCCGAAATCGACAGTGGCATCTGTGATTCAGAAGTGAAAGGTGAGCGGTGATTGTCGGAATGTGCCCCGAGTCGGTAGACCCACGAAACTGGGAATTAGAGACCCACGGGTGCTGTCCAGAGAAATTCGGAAGAACCGCACCAAACCGATGGCCCACATACTCCAGGAGTTTCAATGGGCATCCGGGAGTGTTTTTCCGATGAATACTATCCTTAAGGAAGCACGTCTTCTTGGTTTTCATGGCCGTGCTGCCACCCATAAGCCTTTGATCACAAAGACCAACTGCGCTGCTCGGTTAATGTGGTGCAAAGCACGTCGAAAGTGGATCGTAGATCAGTGGAAACGGGTTTTCTGGAGCGACGAATCAAGGTTCACCCTCTGTCGTTCGGATGGCATTGTCTGGGTCTGGCGTCTGCCTGGAGAACGCCTCCTGCCAGAATGCATTGTGCCTACAGTAAAGTTCGGCGGAAGTGGAATTATGGTCTGGGGGTGTTTTTCCTGGTATGGACTGGGACCCTTGGTCCCAATTCATGGTAAGCTCAACGCCAACGCCTACTGCACTATTTTGGATGACAGTGTGCTTCCTACGTTGTGGCACTTTTACTGGTTGGACCCATGTTACTTCCAGGACGACAACGCTAGCTGTCATGTTGTGACGTCCACCATGGATTGGTATGGTGACAATGGGGTTAACCGAATGGACTGGTCTGCCCGGAGCTCACACCTGAACCCTATCGAGAACCTCTGGGATGAGTTGGATTGCCGAATTAAGGGGTGCAACAACCGGTGAAGGAACTTACATGTCTTCTCCAAGCCGAATGGAAGAAAATACCACTAGCTGTCATACAAGGACTTGTGGAAAGCATGCCCCGGAAGGTTGAGGCTGTAATTGCTTCTCGTGGAGGCTCTACCAACTATTGAATATGAATAAATTTTGTTTTTATTTTCTATCACAGGTGTCCAAATACTTATTGGTAGATAGTGTATTAAAAGATCAAAATATAATATTTTAAGTTATCAAAGTATAAATTAAGTAATTTTCTAAAATTTCGAGATATTTTAGGAAGTTGCAATCGTAAGAAAATGTGTTTTAATTGAATTGGAGTATGTGTTCATATATATATATATATATATATATATATATATATATATATATTCAGGAATTCATTGATGTCATTCTGTAGTTATGCCTTACGTTGATTGTTTTCCCCTTTCATCAAATTAAATACGTTAGCATGATGTTTAATTTCTCCATTTTTGCGTTAAATAGAGTTTTCTGACATTATTCAGCTTCACGATAAAGTAACTAAAGGTATAACAGAATTTTCTTCTGTCATAAGATATAATTTATTATCAATAAATGTCATAAAATTATCTTTTGGCGGATTTTTAAAAGGAATAATATTGTTCTTAACACTGACATACTTGAAAGAACACGTAAACAATTTTATTTTATTATTATTTTTTTAATTTTATATTTCCTCTCATAATATTTTTCAATTTGAAATATCTGATTTCAGGTTTCGTGCGAAAAGAAGACGTGTAAAAACAAAGTTATGTTTGAAGAATATGACAAACAATGTTCAGATGGACACATATGTGTCCCATTATTTCAAGAACCGTGTAATGGTGAATCTTGTGCCTCCTCTGGTCACTGCCTTTCTGAATCTAATACAAATCTGTTTATATCGGAGCATGTCTCAACTCAGTGTAAACCAAACCATGCCATCTTGGGGAATAATTGCGCTAAACTGTCTTTGATGTTTGGAGAAGGAATATCGTCTATGGTGAGTAAATCGAATGATTATAATGAAATGAAAATTTTTTATATGGGGAAACATAATTGAAATATGCTGTGCTTAAACATTTCAATGTATTTCTATGTAAAAAAATTGAGGTTAATAATAAATAATTTATTATTATAAAACATATCTACATACGTATAAAAAGAAATAAGACATACATGCATAAAGCGAAGCTTCTAGCTAAATATTTTAAGGACTTTGCCTTAAATGAAAGACTGTCAGCCTTTTTGTATTTAATGCTTTAATTGCATTTCTCGGCTACATACAGGCTATTTACAATATATATAAAAAGATTAAATTCGTGGGTTCACGGCATCGACGAGGAAGGTCAGACTTGAGTTGTCGCTTCTCTCATTCCAGTCTATCTAGGCCCGACAGTATCTCCTTGTCTCCGATTCCAGCATCACTCTGAATAATTTAATCTCTGAATCAATGACTTTTTTTAACTCGCATCCGGCGACTTTATATACCTTCGCTGATCGTTCTCGAAAGGTCTGGAAAATGCCGCTTTTCTTTATTCAGTTGTTCTTCCCAGACAACTAGACGCATCCGGTCGGCAACTTCCCTTTTGTAGCTGACGAACTGTTCCGCGAGCTGTCGGTAGCACTTCCGGTCTTTATGTCGCCAAGACTGTCTGTCTCCAGCGGTCTAAATCAATTATGTACCCAAACCGTGCGTTGGTTGGTCTTCCCGGAATTTCCACGCACAAAATATTCGCTATTCTACGAGAGTCGTTATAATATGTTTTTCTAATTAGTTTTCCTTACACAAGCATTAGTGGTGTACAAGTAATTATACTTTATTAGTTATAAATTTAGTTCATCTAGTTTTAAACTCAATTCGAAAGCAATTAATAAAGATTTTTGGTTAAAATAAAAATAATACCTCACTTAGTATCTTATGCATTTTAATTTAATTTAATAAATATTTTTTACTTGTTTTTCAGCTTCAAACAACTGACACCGTATGTCTGGAATTTCAAAAGTTTATTTGGTCTTTGGATTTTGTTGATATACCAGTATTTTCACAATGTGCAGTTCAACCAGGGAGCTTTTATCTCATGGAAGTCACAATAGTAAGTTCGATAAGAATGCCATCTATGTTGATAACTTTTTCTCAACTCATTTAGTCATCTCAAGCAGATAAAAAAATGTTTTGTTTTTATATTTAAACATTTTTAAAAAGTGAGGTTTATTATAGCTAGGTAGCCTTGTTTGAAAATACAGTAGATTCCAGATAAACCGAGGTTATCGGGACTGGTAACTCGGATTGCTGACAACTCAGACTGAGCATGATTTTAAAAGACGAGCATGATGAACGATAATCGTTACATATATATATATATATATATATATATATATATATATATATATATATATATATATATATATATATATACAGTGGTGGCAAAAAGTCCTGAACACACTCATTTTTTTGCCTAATTTTTGTGTTTGACTTAATTGTTCGTTATGAAGTTATCGTACTATCTTAACTATTGTTATTAATTCTAATGTATTTTTTCATGCTGATTTCAAATCTGTTACTAGTTTTTTAATGCCGCAAGTATTTTTTGTAGTACAGCTGCCTGAACACAAGAATGTGTAGTATGTACAGAATAACACAATATAAAACAACATAATATACGTAGTAGAATAGCCCAAAAATTTTTACAAATACGGTACATTTAATATGTATTTTGAAAATTTGTTTGTTACATGTTTGATCATCGATATTTTAGGGGCCAGCCGTTTGCTTTAAATACGGATCTACATCTTTTTGGCATGGAATGCATCAATTTCACAAGAAGATCTTTCGTGACAACATGGTTGAAGGAAAATATTATAGCTTCAATTAACTTACGTTTGTTTGAAGGTTTTTTTCTTTGAAATATCATAAAAAATTTTATGCCATAGGTTCTCTATCGGATTAAGATCTGGAGACTGTCCTGGCCAGTTCATCCTATTCATAGTATTGTCTTCGAACCATTTCTGGACTCTCTTTGAACGGTGACACGGAGCATTATCGTCCTGAAAAATCCATAACTGATCCCCAAAATTTTCTCCCGCTGTTGGTAGCAATTTATTTTGTATTATTTCAATGTAATCTCTGGCTTTCCCTGTTCCGCTCACGATGCGGAGTCTTCCAACACAACGAGAAGACATGCAGCCCCATGCCATCACTTTAGTCGGGTGCTTTACTGTGGGCCTCAGACACTTGAATTGAATTCCTCATGAGTGCGTCGTCTTACAAAGGCACTACTTTGGTTACCAGAAATATAAAACTGACATTCATCACTAAATAGTACCTTTTCCCAGTCTTTAACAGTCCATAATGAATGATCCCTAGCCCACGCCAATCTCCTCTTGCGTTGAAAATCGGTCAGTAATGGTTTTGGGGCGAGCTTTGCAGCCTCGTAATCCAATTTCCAGCAGTCTTCCTGTCACAATTCTTGGGCACACATTTACATTCGATGTCAAAGTCCATTGTTTCAAAATTTGCAGTGAATTAAGCTTTCTGTTTGAAAGTAAAATTCTGTGCAATACCCTGTCTTCAAGAAAAGTTGTTTTTCTCGGTCGTCCAGATCGTTCCCTGTCCGCAATAGTATTTGTTTCAGAATATCTTATCAACGTTCTCACGACAGTAGAAAGACCACATAGTACTTTATTGGCAATTTGGCGCATAGAATAACCTTCTTCCTTCAAAAGTATTATTTTGTACCTTTTATTATCAGGTAGAAATGAAAATTTACCCATAATTCCAATATTTTCCCCACACGCACTTCAAACTGCAACACACAACTGCTTTCAATACACTAAAACATGCTGCTCATTCTGCTTTCACCCCTTCATCAGTACTGCTCTCTGATTGGTTGGAATAACGAAGCATTTCATTGGTTGGAAAAAACAGTCACTCATTATTACAGTGACCTTATGCTTGTCTTATAATAGTTTTCTCAAAATATCGATAAAACTATTTACTTTACATGAATTCTACAAACAGATTTGAAATCAGCATGAAAAAATACATAAGACTCAATAACATTAGTTAAGATAGTACGAAAATTTCATAACGAAAAATTATGTCAAACGCAAAAATTAGGAAAAAAAATGAGTGTGTTCAGGACTTTTTGCCATCACTGTATGTATGTATATATATATATATATATATATATATATATATATATATATATATATATATATATATATATATATATATATATCAGATAAACAATTTTTAATTTTGAATGAAATAATGTCATAAACAAACTATAATGGCAATCTGAGTATTGATATTTTGTACTCAACAAAATGATGTAGGCAACAAGTCTTCCGGGGATATGAGTGAACCCCTCAGAATAGGAGCAAGGCGTATTACTATCTCTCTCTCTCTCTCTCTGTGTGTGTGTGTGTGTATATGTATATATATATATGTGTGTGTGTGTGTGTGTGTGTGTATATGTATATATATATATATATATATATATATGTGTGTGTGTGTGTGTGTGTGTATATGTATATATATATATATGTGTGTGTGTGTGTGTGTAAGTAATATTAGTTTCCATAGGTCTATTTAGTTGCATGAAAATATAATTTTTGAAATGCTTATGGCAAAAATAACAATGAACATAATGTATTAATTTTTCTTCGTACATATAATTATCAAAATTTTAAAAAATCTTATTTTTACTTTAAAAAATTGCACCTAATTAAAATCGGCTCAAAATCTTTCATTACTTATTTATTCTCTCATTTCTCATTAAACTTTCAGATTAATAACATTCGCCTTTTATCTTTAAACTCACCTTTATATTTTCTAATGTAACTCGTAATTGTCTCTTTCAGTCAACAGATGTACCATCCACAGCTGAGACTCATGCTAAGCTATTAGATGTCGCTCGAAACCTTGCTGATTATATGAAGAAAAAGAAATTAAATAGTCCTGTTTTTGACTCAATAATTGAGGTGAAAATAGAAGCTCATATTATAGCACCTCAGTCGATAGGTAAGTTTATCTGATTTTTAATAATTTTATCCCTCACATGCGAAAGTTTTTAACATTTTATATGATAGTGTATAGAGCATTCTTCATAAACAATTATTTTCTCCTAGTACGCCTTATAAGGACCTCTATGACACACTTAGCACGTTTTATCAAGATTTGTCTTTCTTCGTAAAATTCTAAGACGACATTTCACTACGAAAAATTCAGTTCATAAAGAAACATCTTCCCCATAAGCCGTGAAACGAGCGAGTACAGTTACCATAAATTCGGAGGTTACCGCAGTAAAATATTTATCGCCCCGCTTGGCGCAACGGTATGAATTTGATAATTCAGCCCTTTCTTAAGATTCATTCATTCGTAAGTCTAAAATATTCCATCTAACCAGAGATCTGCCGTACGACACTGATGACCATAATGTTTTTGTAGCTTTACTAGTTAGTAGTACATTAGATTGCGAAAACGTTTTGTAATGTCACGTCGTTACTTTCTTTTGAGACTGTTAATTCTGTGTGGATAGAAGGAATATTAATTTGCCTTTTTTTTCTTTTTCAGAGGAACAGACTTTGATACCTTACGTTATTTGCCTCACAGTTGCGTTGTTTGCTATTGCACTAGCAATATTATTTATAATATATAGACAACGATATCAAAGGAATGAAAGTCAGCACACTCATTTGCCGAATTTCAATGGGAACAAGATATATAGTGAAGATTCATCCACAGCAAACAATCAGAAAAAAGATAACTGGAAAAGATACTTGAACAAAGTCCATTCACTGTCAGACGAGAAACCAGCTAATGAAAAAATGTATGAGGGTAAATCAGTATCAGTTAATGAAAAAATGTATGAGGGTAAATCACATTGCAGTCAAATATCAGACAATATATATAAGGCAATGCCTGCAGAACTTGAAAAAAATATTGCTTATTCCATGCCTTTCAAGAAAAATTTTGAGAAAAATGACTTAAATGCATCTCAGAATAAAGAGAGCATCCTTGAGCAGGAGTTGATTGTTTGAATTTAGAAAGTATTCTAATCAATAATGCAAATGTAAACAAATGAGATTTTGGTACTTGGTAACTTAACTTATTACTACATTCGCTGTGATTAATAAATGTCTAAGAGAGACGTTCAAATATAAACGAGAATATATCTAGAACACCTTTATGAGCAATGCAAAAAAGTAAAAAACTAATCATTTTTCAACGTTGTCCCTGTTCACAGCAATACATTTCCGCTAGCGATGGACTAGAATGCTTACGAATACCTCTTACAGAGAAGGTTTGTGGTTGTCTTTGTTTCAAACCTTTAAGTCTGACGTCTCCATAGACTTGAAATTCTGACCGTTCAAAACGCTTTTAAATGAACCAACAAATGGTCATCCAAGAGAGACAAAGCTGGACTATATAAGGAAGAGGTATATAAAATCATCACTGTTCAAAACTGCCAGCGTTGATACTGCTCTGTATAAGCGCGTTTTCTCAGAAAAAACTCACTGAATCCTGTCGTTTACGCGGCTTTGAATAGATTAGGGCTCTACCTCTTCAGTGAGGAGTACTCAAGTACTGAAGAGTGTTTTAAGTACATGTCCTTATCATTTTTGTTCCTGAAAATCCCTGTAAACTTCACCTTGTGAATTCCAGAAAACTCTGCTTGTTATCTTTCCATTCATCTTGGTCGCTGAACACTGTTTATATTCCATCATAGTTCCGTTCATTAGAAGATTGCAGCTGTTAAACCATTTTCCTTCACGTAATGATTGGATATTACGAGTTGTGCAACTCTGGATGATACCTTACACTGTTCCCTCCCTGTTTTTATAGACCGAAACAAAGGAAGGGTTTATATTTCTACCGATGACAGGTAACTCCACATGTACGTTTCCCTTCATTGTTTTCTAAACACGGAGCTAAATTCTCGTTAATATTTGAACACTCGTAGTACAACTACATAATTTGTGTATTCCCGAAATGTAGTGTTAAGGCCTGTTCACATAGCAGTCCGTTCACATAGCAGTCCGTAAGCGTAAAAGGTCAACGGAGTGTTCACGGATGATGATTCGCGAGTCAACGGATGAAATCATAGCGCTCAGCTCTATGATTGGTTAAAATTTAACGCTTACGCTAACGGACTGCTATGTGAACAGGCCCTTAATGTTTAAAAGAAGGAACAATTTATTTATAATTAGCAGTACTAAGTGAGTATGAAAAATAGTTCAGTCATAAAGAAATTATCTGTGATAAACGAATTATTTTCCTTTCTCTTTTACTATTTCTCAATCAAGAATAAAATGCTTAAGTTTTAGGTAAAAGTAGGAAATACTAAAATTTTTGAAAGTGCTTGCAAAGGTCTGATGCTTTAAGATATGAGTAAAATTATTCAATATTTTAAAATTAAATTCTCTCTTGAGAATGTAATTTAGAGTTACAGATATATGCTCGCTATAAAAAGAATAAAACTTGAATTTCACGAGGTATATAAATTTTAGCGCTTATTTCATTCATTATTTAGAAAGAAGAAAAGTCGGAAGTGCTTTCTCTGTGAGACACAGCAAAATAATATTAATGATATTAATAGATTCAAAGAAATCTAATCTTTATTTTTGTAAATATGTAAATAATCACATCGCCACGAGGGAAAATGTACCAAATGTTTGTATTCATTAATGATATCCGAATTCACTCAGCAGTAATTTAATAAGTGACCATTTCAGTATTTCAACTACTATCTCCTTGAATTTATTCTTTATTACAATTATTTAGCTTAACTAAAAGAGAGTTTAATCACTTTTCATTAACATTTAACAATATAAAGATTATACGAAGTAAAATATCATAAAAATGATAAAAAAAAAGCAGAGAATAAAAATATTTCGTTTTATTTTTTTAAAAAAAACTGATATTTTTGTAATTTTACACGCTGTTTGTGTTATATATGCATTATTTTCGGAGATACCTATGTTTCAAACAACTATATGAACAGCCGAACGATCTAGTATTTTTCTATCTGCTCTACCCAAAAAATAAAATTGTCAACTTACCTGATTTGTTATTTTTGAATAGGAGGTAAGAGAAGCAAAGTTCTAGAAAAAAAAATAGGACAAATTTATATGGGGGCCAAAAGAGTATGACCTAGATGTTGAATCTAGTTATACAGTTAACACTAAACGCAATAAATGCCTAGATTTCGTACTTCTTACAAAATTTCTAGCATTAGAATTCTGATTTCTAGTGTATTATAAACATCACTTTTGCTAGCTAGAGTCTAGGGTGAGAATATATGCATTCAAGTAAATACATTCGGTAATCACGAATCTTACAATTTATTTTGAAACATTTAAGACAAAGGAAATAACAAATGCCCGTAACTATTAACCAATCGCTGAAATTTTTTTTATAGAGAGGAAGCTTATTAATTTTATGTTCGCAATGCTACTTAATTACTTCAATGTTACTGTTTGGGCTTGCTTCACAAAGGGAAAGATGATGTTCTGGTTCAAACCTTTATTCAAATTTAACTTGTAAATAAGCATTAAAGCTTAGACAAGGCAATTTATATTTTTCACGATTCATGCCCATAAAAATAGTAAATTAGAGCAAAATCATTTATTGATTTAATTTTTTTATTTGTAACGCACCCAGAATATGTACTTCTCAATCCTAGAAAAGTTTATGAAGATCACTAAAAGAGTATATACTAGGACTGAAAACTTCTGTTTCATAACCAATTGAAGGCAATTTACAAACTGAAATATTTAGTACGTAATTACGTTAAGGAACTTTATTTTTTTAAACAATACTGTATGTATGGTGTAACTGTATGATAATTTCATATCTTATACAACAAAAGAATGGTCATATATAAATTCATGCATAAAATTATGCATTACTTTTATACAGACAAAAGCTAAAATCTCTCTTTGAAGAATACTATTAGATTTATATACAGCATGTAACAGGACTATAAATTATTCATTTATTGTCACATAAGTATATATACGTCCTGTAAGTAAAATTATTCCAAAACGTTTGCACTGAATTTATTTTATGTCTTTTACATTCACGATTATTCTGAATTGTAAGTAATAAACTGTGTATTGTGTTTTTATGGTTTTTAACTGGAAAGTTTTGGAAGTGATGTTCCAGAAAGTGTTGTTATTGAAAAGTTACAAAAAATAATCTGAAAAGGCTCTTCTGTTGTAATATATGGAAAATGAAAGCTAAAATTTTGTAAATAAATTATCTAGTCAGTCCTTATGATGTACAGATGTATAACTAAAATGTTTTTCATATTTTCATTTTGTAATAAAAACTTATTTCATTATGTTTGCTCACTTTTACTTAAATCACTAATACTACCTTATTATCAGTATTCTGAACACTACGCCTTTTATTTTTGAATAGCCTTTGAAATATTAAGCCTGTGATATATCTTCATTTTTAAAAAATAGGAATAATCAGAAACACAGCTCGCTAGACAAAGCGTTTAGCATACACATTTTAAATACGAATACTACTCTTTCCTTTGACAAATATATTCGAAGATTCAGCCAGGACTTTGTGAATGTAATTATTTTTCTACATAATCCCCCTTAAGATCGATACATTTGGTACAACAATTTTCAAACCTTTTTATCCCACCCATAAAGCAAGACTTGTCTACCTCTAAGCGTTTGTTTCACTAATCACTTCGCAATTTGAAGCAAATTTTTGCCCTGTAAGAAATATTTCATATTTTAGAACAGATAGTACAGTCGAACCCCGTTATAACGAACTTCAAGGGACCAAAGGTTTTGTTCGCTATATCCGAATCGTTAAGAAAAATGTTAAGAGTTCACAAAAGTATAACTCTTTGGTTGCTATGTGTATTCAATAATGGTGTATTAAATAATGATAAAATCTGTTAAAAATGATCATTAACGAATTAAAGTGACTAAAATCCGATTGCATTAAACTGACACAATACTAATTAAATTAACTAAAAATGAAGACAAATGGAAATAAATTCATTTTACCTTCAATTGTTGCTCAGTTTTGATACAGAAATAATCAGTAATCTTCTGCTGACGTGATGCCGATTTCAAAAACATTTTATGAATTTCTTTGTCCAATACATCAAATGACTTCAACACTTTCTTCCACTGTTTGTGTAAACAAACACTTATTAATTACACGCATCGCTGCTGTAGCATCTGAGATGGTAGGGACTTCGTCATTTATGTGCTCCTCTTCATCATCAGATGCAGAATCTTCGATTTCAGACTGATTCATTTTAATTTCTTCCACAATATCTTCATCAGTCGGATTTTCACATGTAATGACTTCATCATCACATGTTTCGAACAACTGCTTGTCACAATCTGAGAATGATGAAATTTGTGCTTTTCTATCCATATCGCGATAGGTAAATCTTCATCATGTTCTTCTTCAACATTCTTAAAAAGTTCAAAAATTTAAAAAAAATTCATTAGTTGACTGAAAAAAAAAATGGTTCATTATAGTCGATTCTTAAGATTTCGGAGGTTTGCTATAAAAGGATAAATTAGCATTAAATACAATAGGAAAACGGCGGGACCAAAAGTTTCGTTCGTTATATACAGAGTTCGCTATAACGAGGTTCGACTGTAGTCCGAGGGACGGTAGAGAACAACTTCATAGCGTAATTCCAACAGTGTCGCTGCCGCAATCTCAGATGAATGAGCCGGAGCTTTGTCAAGATGGAAAAGCACCCTTTTTTACCGCTAAATGTAGCCCCTTTTCTCTTAATTGCTCTATTTAAACGATTCAGTAAAGATGCATTGGACTCTCCAGAGACTGTGTTGCCCTTTGCCAAACTGTCAACAAAGATTATACCATTAGCGACCCACAAAATACTGGTCGTAACCTTTCCTGTTGATGGAACCGTATTTGCTTTCTTTGGTGCAGGTTCATCTGCTTCAACCCACTGTTCTGACTTCTTTCGTTTCTGGCTGGTAGTGACGTATCTATGTTTCATCTACTTTTGCAAAACGTCACAAAATTCATCTGGATTTCTTTGATACAGCTCCATTATGCTTCGAAGAATTCAATCGTTCACGTTCCGGATATTGTTATCAAACGCATCACGTTCCTTACCGGCAGCTTTCTCATATGCAAATAATTCATTAAAAATATTAGGTACGAGTCGGTCTCATGAAATGCCAACAGAGCCAGAAAGCTCACGCAATTTTAATTTTCTATCCTACATCCCCATATCACAGAATTTTTGCAATAATTTCTGGCGTAGTGACCACAGCAAGGCGACTAGAACGTTTGGCTCCACTAGTGCTCATTCAGCTGCAACGAAAATCAGCAAACCATTAGTATATTATTCTACGCGAAGGTGTAGACTCGCCATATTTACCAGGCCTGGATATAGTTTTAGCCACCGTTTTCTCTCTAAAAAAGTAATATTTAATCAACATGCGAAACACGTTTTTCAACATTGTGTGAGCAGAAACAACAGTTGACAGACTAAAATGGCTGCACAGACTAAGGGCATGATCACATAGAATCCGTCAGCGTTAAAGATTCCGTTGGCGCTGATTGGTTAAATAATTTTACGCTGACGCTGATGGATTCTATGCGAATAGGTATTGATGTCGAATCTTTTTACAAACTGACACGCGTGCCTTTGAATCATACTTAATGTGAAAGTGCCAACAATTTCAGTGCAATGGCGCCATTACTTGGACTTTGTACGCACTTATCAAACGACAGACGCGTTACGTAACTGACTGTATGTTTCTTTCGATTTAAATATGAAAATCTGTGAAAACAAACCGAAAAAAGCTTTATACCTGCTGTTAAATGACATTTAATGTCTATTTGATTAAATTACTTATTTTTTAAATTAACTCGAAAATTTATTTTTTAAAACACTTCAACTCAAGCGGCTCATGACTAGTGACTTATTTAGAAAGCAAATTCATGTATTAAATACTTCTCTTCGAAGATTCGAACATTTGAGACCTTCTGAAAAGTATAAAAATTGTAAAAACTCAGACCAGGGTGTACTTAGTAGTGCTCTTTAATTATCTTGCTACTTTTCAATTATTTTAATGTAAAAAGAAACAAGCTTATCTATTCTCCATAATAATTATTCTAAAGTTTCATTTTAAGGCTTCCTATGAACTTCACTGTTTCTTATCCTAAAATTATTTGGCTTTATACTGTATGAAAATGCCGCACGCAAAGTATAGTGATTAGTCCTACGAGATTCCACAGAGTTGCCTTAGGTTCGAATCTCTACTACGGCTTGGTTGTTCATGTGCTGCCCCTTCATAGGAAACATTGGTTCACCTATATGGTGCTCCCATTACCAACCAACCTCCCATAACCAAGTAACCAACAAAATTTTGCAGTGTGGTTGGGCCATTGTCGTCAAGAAAAGTACCTGCCACTTTGGGAAAAAAAAAAAAAAAAATCCGACACTGTAACCCTTGGTCAATCATATTTTATTATTCACAGATAATCGAATAAAAGGATTTGTGAATAATTTGATAATTAAGAGATTGTGTTTCAAAATGTTTTCCCTTGTTTCAATAGAAAGCACCAGAACATAATAAAATAAACACTTTATTTAAAGTATAAACTTGTATCCAAAGTTCAGACATACATATCCTTTCTATACACTTCGTAACAATACATATTAATAATACAAATTAATTAATGATAATTCAAACAAATTAAGTATAACCATGATGTATAAAATGGCTCCAAATTTCAGAAAATAACATGAAAATGACATATTAAAATAGTCAAGTCTGACTGCAATGCAAAATGATAAGAATATATTTAATTTTCCTCAATCAGTAGATTTATATATTTTGTGTTATAATACTCAAAAGAAGTTCACATTTTTTCATTAAATTATTCTCAAAGATGTGAGCATCACCTAAGCCTCAGCTATTACTTTAATATTAATGATTAAATTAGAAATTTCCATATAAAATTAGATCTTTAGTTGAAAACTGAGATTTCCAGTAATTTGAATATGAATAATATTCTCTATCAAATAGTTCTCAATATTTTTACTTTTAAAATAATAAGAAAAAGAGAAAAAAGCATAACAGCATAAAATGGACATAGGAAAAAGAAAGTAAGACAAGGCCTCACTCTCATACTTCCTGGGCTAGTAGGATGCTGAGGCTCCAGGAGATGGGCAAAACTTTGACAGGGGGAAAGCAAATTATCCTCATGTCGTATTGTCATTATAGAATAATTTGCTGAAACTTATAAATTATCTTATGTATCACAAGTTAACCCTATCTTAAACTAGGGCAGTTGCATCACATTTGAAATCAAATGGAATTTCTGAGTAATTTTTTTAAACTGAAACAATTAAAATGAAAAAATCATATTATTCTTTTATCTCAGATTCAGTTTGCTTAAACTGAAAAAAAAAGAAAGAAAAAACATTTTGATGATTATAAGAGAAGTTCAGGTAACACTGGTCCAAAATGAAATGACAATAAATCATAAGTCCAAACATCTGGTTAATTTGTGAAAATCCTTTTTACAATCACACATGTAAAAAAGAGAGAGCATAAGAGATGACAAATCAAATGAGAAATTAAAATATGTATAATGATCAGCTGAAAAAAGTATAAGTAGACAAAAAAAGTATATTGGCCTACTTAAAATGAAAAATTCTTTTATCTTTGACCGTTACTCCATAAACACCTTGCAGCAGCCAAAAGAACAATAATGAAAAGAGAGCAAGAAATGAAAAGCAGTTAACATGAAATGTTTAAAAATTAAATCAAATTTAATTTCTTCACACGTTGCACAAAATTATAAGGTATGAGAAATTAATATAACAAAGGTTCCAACCAAACTTTGGAAATGAATTTATGGACTGATGAGAATTGCTAAGCTGTGTGTAAATGCACTTTTTTCTTTATTTTACATGATAGGAAAAATAATTTTTATCAAATACAATTATTCAGGTTTCCTTACAGGGATAACACAAAGATAAATATAGAGTCATGACATTTATTTTGATTGAAACTCCATAGGCTTCAGAAAAAAGTTAGTATGAACATATGTAATTCACAAAACTCAAACTTTAGACAATAATAGCATTTTCTTGTTTGGATTTTTCCCCTATTTAAATTTATAATTCTCCGGATTAATCTTGGAATTGCCAGTCTTGAACCAAGTTCATTCCTGATTCAAGACTTTTCAGTAAAAATTTTAGCATTTTATTGAATTTCATATTTTTTATACTATACAGTTTGGTAAAACACAAAATCTGAAATTTTATATTAGATATATCCCTTTTAAGTAACACTGAAAAAAAAAAAACAACTCAGTTCAATGTATAAAATGTTTTCTTTAGAACAAACAACTGCTAATATAACACATATAAATTAACATTTATATACATACAAATTGTTATGTAGTTAATATGATATAACAAACAAAACAAGGAGGGAAAGGGTATTATTTTTATTATGTCTTTATATTTAAATTTGTTAGGCTCTCATAAAACTTGTTATAATCACTCTAGAAAATGCAAAATAGCTATGGAAAATTACTAACAGTTTGCAGATTTCAAGCTTCTTTTTTTTTTTAAGTTTGCGTAACACAAATTTCAAATTATTAGCCTATATTTTTGGCTTATCATTATTATTAAATTTTCTTCCACTTAAACAAAACATAATTGAATCTACTTTGGAATAAATGACTGAAAATTTTCATTTACATTATTAACTGAATATATATGCACATTCATCTGATGTATATTTAAGATCATATCATTCAGCATGTTTCATAACATATGAAACAGCATGCACATGCTTAATTTTTTTTAACTGATAAATTATTTGATATTTTTTCACCTTTCTCTGCTTGAATGGAAATGGATAAATCTTTATAAACATCTGAAATAAAATTTTTGAAATTTTAATTATAATCAGTTTTTGGTATTTATATTAGATATCTACTTTCCAATGAAAATTACAGCGAATTTGCAAAAAAATTACATCAAATTCAGCAATATCCTAAACAACCTACATGGCAATGTTATGAATAATTTATTATCTTCTTAAAAACAAATACTATAAAACAGATTACCTCTAGACTCTATAAAGCATTTTTATCAGAAATAGTGACTTTTTGAATAAATATTTTCAAAGATACAACATTAATCTCATACAAATGTCCAAGAATAACAGTTATTGATAACCTATTAGTTATGGCTTGCATATCGTATATTAACCTATAAATGATAAAAGAAATCATCAATTTCTTTTTCAACTTTTTATTTGCTATATTTTCATAATTATTTTACAATAACTAATAACTCGCGAGTTCAAGAAAATATACTCTGAAAATTTTAAATATATTTTCATAAAAAAATAGTTTATTTAGCTACAAATATATCTTCTTAAAACTCTCACATTTCAATTTTTCACACAAACTCAAAATGAAGTAACTATATTTTTAAAGTTGCTAAGTTGTAAAATGCTTTTCTACAACAGGTAGAATAAGAAAACTTTTAATAACAGACCCCTATTCAGAATTTTAAAACATAGTTCTTGTTTAAATAGTCATATAACACTTCAATCCATATTTTCATTCATTTAAATTTCTTACCTTGTAAGACATAAATAAAATTAGAAAATTTTACAAAAAATGTATCTGATTAGAGTATGAAAGCTGTTACTCCTAAATTTCTGTTGTTTATTTTTTCAAGTAATACATGTACTCATGAATAAAAATAATTTCTGCTTAGGATAAATATGTTTAAAATAAAATATAACCTGCTGAAAATAACTAACCTAGGACTAATATAAAATAGACTATTATAATACGGATCTGCTATTGAACTATTGCAATACAGAACCCTGAACTATTACAATAAAAATCTACTACATGTCAAAGAACTGAAAACTTTTAAACTTCAAAAGGGAAAATACTATTTAAAAATTAATCAAATTCAGAAGTACATCCTTCTAAAACATACAATGCTTTACAAACAGAGAAATAAATATAATACTACTATAATTGTGATAAATCAATTTATAAGCTTCAAACATAGGTTTACCAAGACACAGAAAATATAAACAAAGTACATTTACAAAGAAAAAAAATTATAATAATAATGATAGCAATAGTAAGCAATACCTATAGAGTGAGCAATCACTTAATTGTAACAATTATAACTAAGCAAAATAAAAATACTGAACTCTTACAACATTTTAAAAAATGATCAGAATATGGTCTTGAGTTATTTTTATCTACAATCATTAAACTATATGCTGGAGGAAATTTCTTACAAGGCAAGCTGTAAGAATTACAGGAATACAATCACTTTACCAGAATATATAGAAATTCAACAACTTAACAGCAACATGATTTTTAAGATGCAAGATCTCTAAACAAGAGATAACATTCAAATGATACAATTTTGACAACCTTACAATCAATAATAAATGAAAGTCCAAAATACTGTATGGCAGACATAAATTAATAAGTAACTATTTACTGAACAGTAGTAGTAAAGACAAAATACAAAGAGTTCATACTGGAAAGAGTCAAACATAGTTGCAATAAAAAAAGACTAATTGAAATATATAAAAATTTTAATTTACCATTAATCGCTAAATTTACAGGTAAATAAATATTGCAATTTTAATCCAAACAGCAATTTTAAAATTTACTACCTGTCATTAAGAAAGAATCAAATATTACTTTCATTGCATGCAAAGAAAAATACAGACATCAAATAAGATAAAGTAAGTATTATAATTAATTTCACTCAAAGGATGTGAAATGTAATCGGAGGATAATAATTTTAATCTAATAAATTTCCAAAACACAGTATATTCTTCAAGGCGCAGAAAAGTAAAGCACTTATATGGCACATGGCTGCCTGCTTAGCTAGAACTGGCTATTGCTGGTATTATTATGTAAGTTTGTACTATGACACATATAATACATTTTAGTAATATCTACATGCAAAAGTTTTTTAAATAAAATTTTATTATAATAAGTGATTTCAGGGTAAGGGAACAAGTTTCCTTACAATGAGGGCATTGAAAAGAGACCCACAAAAGAAATGTTTTCTTCTGAGCCATAAATTTAAAAATTATTTTATCTCACATCTAGCAACTCCAATTATAAACATTAATAAAAGATAAAAATTAAGTGTTTTTGAGTTTCAAATCTTTGCACACAGAGAGTTAAAAACTAATTTTGTAAATTACAATAATCCAATTTAATAGGTAGTTTGAGCAAATTTTCACAGACAGGGGATAAATTAGAATATCAAACTGGATAATTTAGAGAATACAAAGAATGGTACTGAAATAAATAGTGATTTATTAAATTTCTAAATTATGCAAAAAAAATTTTAATTCTTCAGTGTTTCTCAGCAAATGTTATGAATTTAATTGAATGACAGCTATTTACTCATAACAGTAATAAGTTTTAGCAATATACTAAGATTTTAATCAATGGCAAAAAGAAAAACAGTAATCTAAATTAAATAGTTTTTAATAACAAATAAAATTATTCAAAAACGCAAATCCAGCAACATACCTTTTTCTTATCCAGAAATTAATAAAAATTATTCATTAAAATAATGTATAAACCTACTTACACACATTTATCTTTTTTACTGAATCAACAGGCATGGCCTACTTTACAAACACGAATCAAATACCATTAATAATTCTATGGTTTAACCTAAGACCAATTCTACATGCCAATAGATTCTAATGTTATGTCTAACCTAATGAAGACATTCCAAAATGAAGCCTTGATATTTGTAGTTTTGCTCAAGCTACCCACTACATTTCTAGACGATTTGAAACTAACAAATTGAAAGTAATTAATGATGCAAATAACTCAACATCCTTAATTGAACTTCCTTAATATGTTAATGTGTTTAACTAACAATTAGGACGGTCATATTTTCCTAGCAATACAACATGTTAAAGGCATTAGTGAAACTTTAAGACAAGTTCAAACCTTCAGTGAAATTACAATGAACTTTTTACACATAATCTATGAACTAGGACATTAATTACATATGACTTACACTGAACAACACTAGTCATAGGTATGAGATTTCCTTAAGAGCACTAAGACTATTCATTTAATCTCCATATTGGATTAGAAAGTCAATAGAAGTAAGTACATTATCACAATTTTTACGTATATAAATGTAATAAGAAAAACATTATTAACAGTTAACAGATTCAACTAGTTACCATAATATTATTGGTTAAAATGTTTCTTTCAGTTGCAGTAAAAATAAATATACAGCAAAAAAAAATAATAAGAGAAAAATTTGCTCTTAAATTTTTCCTCATTTTGTTTGAAAATCTGTGGTAAAGACACCTATTAAAAATCTGAAAGAGAGCTTTTCTTTCAGTAAAATCTTAGGACCTTATATATATATATATATATATATCTTAAGTTTACCGTTAATATAAATATGTAGTTCGCAATTTAATATGATCAATTTTCTTTCAATGGATATAGAAAAATGCATGTCATATGGAATAATTTTGGTATGATATAATTTTGGGTAGGACCTTATATATATATCCCAGTTTACAGTTCATATAAATATGAAGTTCACAATTTAATATGATCAATCTTCTTTCAATGGATATAGAAAAAATGCATGTCACATGGTAAAATTTTGGTATGATATAATTTTAGTTATGACCATATGTATATATCCAAGTTTACAACTGATATAAATATGTGGTTCACAATTTAATAATATCAATCTTCTTTCAATTAATATAGAAAAAATGCATGTCATATGGTATAATATTGGTCAAATTATGGAAATTTATCTAATTAAAAAGTCACTGAAATCCCGTTGAATATTTGTACCATACGAAAGGTTACATAAGAATTACTAAATTTAGTTACAATTCTTTAACTAGATTTTATTCATGATTCAACCATGATGAAAATTCGATTGAATGACTTATTAGCTACAGTTATATCAATTAGTTTGAAACTAGTCTCAAGTTTTTCTGTATTGTGAATTATAGGAAGCTTTTTTATTCCTTCAATTTAACTTTTAAGCCATCACTAAATGCAAGTCACTTGCATTAAACTTTAGCATTTTACAGTGGCAGTACTTTACCATTTGGATTTTATTAACATATTATCAGCACAAATACTTTTAAAGGTAAATTTAAACAAGTGATACAAGCATTAGTGTCTATCATTTTGTCCTTGTTTAAGAGAATTGCCCTTTAAGTCTCAGAGTTTTTCACTTTATGACTGTAAGTATAATTCATGTTGTCAATTGTTTTATTCTGCATATTTTGTATATATGCTTGACTTCAAGGGGGGAAAAAGTCATAAAACACAACTTATAAACTACTTAAATTACATTTCCTTAGAAGCAATGAAAGAGATTATGAAAAAAGGGGGGGGAAATATAGAACACAGTACATTAGGTAGCATTCTTTAATAAACAACCTCTACTCAAAATGTATTGTTCAAATATTACATCTTGCTCCTTTGAAGAAATAAAATTTATGCAGATACATATGTAATGGTAAATCATTAAGGAAATACATTTGTATTATCTATTTTCTTTCTTTCTTTATTTTTTTAAGAGAGGCAACTTGAATCTCACTTGGCAGTATAAAATATCCCTACAGTTTCAAGACAGTCCATGCTTTCTTAACACACATTTGTTAAATATACCCTAAAGTTAAACCCTGGTAGATAACTGCATGTCACAAAGCTTGAAATTCTATTCATTAACTATGGTTTTCAGGCCCTTTTCCCTCAATTATTGGACCTTACTAACAGGAATCTCCTGACCAGAGAAATTATAGGCCTAGAATATTTGTCAAACATTTTGAAGCACGGATAAAACATTAGTAATTTTATAAAGTGAAAATCTACTATCTTTATAAAATGTAACCATTTACTGTCAGGAACTTAGAAGTTCCTTTCAAATGCAAAGATAGCGGGAGATGTACTTTGTGACTGATTTGGGCGGAACATTTTATATCTATAACAAATTATGAACGAGAAAATATATGCAAAGGGATTTTACTGTGATAATCCCTCATCTCTTTTTGAGTTCAAAAGCCTTTTGCAAAAATAAAATATTTTTAAAGCCACAATAATTGAACTGATAATTTTTTAACCTATGTTATGAATAGCATTTCCAAGGCTATTAATTATGTCATTTAATTTGCACAACTGACTGCTGTAACCAGCTAAGTACCTGAATATGAAATGAAAATTTTTGTTGGATTTAAGTATTTTTCACTTACAAGATTTCTGACCAAGATTATGAGGAATGTTTTTCTATTATCCCACATAATTCAAAAGAATGGATATGGAAAAAGTTAATGATGTGCTGATTAATGAAAATTTTGATATTTGTCAAGTTATATACAGATACTGTAAAACTGTGTAGGAATAGCAGGGTTCAATAATGATTATAAAAAAGTGATCAAGAGTTACACTATTCTCATGATCTATAATTGAAAAATGAGGATTTTATAATTCTAACAAAGAATTTATAAGCAACACAAAAAGAATTTCCAAGATGCAAATGCTAATAATGTTATCATTAACTTTTTCTAATGATCCATGCTAATACAATAGATGAACACATCAAAGTATAGAATAAAAAGTAAACTATGTAACCAAACAAATTTAATGGTAAGATACATTTTGAGAAGCCATCCAAACCTGATTATTTTCTTATTAAATATATGGACTGTAAATGGCTAAACTTGGCCAGAAGTCACTGGGATTCAGTTTTAATTGAGGAAAACTGGCAGTTTTGCTTTTGCATTAGAAACATTCTTTAAAGAAAATGTGTATTTATGAAAATATTCAACTTGCAAGTGTCATCTGCTGTGTTGGGAGGACTCCATTAGACCCCATTGTCATAATTTTCTACAATATTTAAATCTCCTCTTTCAGTACATTCATATAAAGTGGTCTTTTCAGGTCCATGCTACATACCTCAAACAAGAGTTCATTGTACAGGATAGTCTGTTGGTGGAGAGGGCTGTAGTTATTTGTACAAGGTAGTCAAAAATAGTTATCACTTATTCTAAATTCAAAGTTCCGAGAAAATGGTCTTGACACTCAAAGCAAAAATGCTTCTAGGTTGTATTTCTATGAAAAATTACAAAAATTTTAAAATTACTGCAAGTAAAAATCAACATTTTAGTTACAATAAACATTCAATTCTTATAACAGTTTTAGTGATACTTGTTTTGATTTTTTTTCTCAAAAATTTATTCACTTCAGAAATTTAGCCACATACAAGAGTAAATTAGTATCAAAATATCTTTTGTCAAACTAAAACACAATAAAAAATTTCATCAAAAATGAAAGCTTACTTACTCAAAAAGAATAACAGTAATTTGTCACTCATACACAATGTTTTGATTTAAACATACATACATATGTTTGACAGGAAATTCCTAATACCTAACCCCTTATAATAATACCCAATCAATGAAAACTCATTCATTATATGGGTTTATACAAAAGAGTTGTAACATATTTCTTTTTGTAACGTAATGTAGCACTCAGCACCATCACTCCATCCTAAAAAGATAAATATTCATAAATGTAACCATGTACAATTATGTCACATGAGTTGAACCATTTAAGAAACAAAAAAAAGAAAATTCATAGCTCTTGTAATCATTCCTAAGTTTAGAATACTCACCTTTATTGAAAGAGCATACAAGTGATTCAGCATCACATGATTTGGCTCAGGCAACAAAATAGGTTCATTCTGGGAAAATAAAGATTAAAAGAAAAAGTTACAACTGTCCAAGACCAAAATGCAGTTCAGTGACAGATAATCCAGTGTGAAAAACATACTTTAATACTAACTGCTAAAAAAATATTTTTACTAATAAATTAAAAATTAACAAAGTCTTTAAAGAAATGTCTATCAATAAAAATTTAAACCTTTATCTCTATAATATAAATATCTAACACTTGATAACAAGTTCCATTTTCCAAGGAGGTTTATACAAATTTTGACATCAATATTAATTGCTACAAATATACTTTTAACTAAGAATTAAAAATTAACAAAGTCTTTAGAGAAATGTCTATCAACAAAAATTTAAACCTTTATCTCTAGAATGCAAATATCTAGTAGTTAATACCAAATTTCATTCATCAGAGAGATTTATCAACTTACTGTTAAAGAGACATCTTTATTCAAAATTACTTCAAGTAAATGTGGAGGTAATATAGGTGGTCCAGCAGATTTATCATAAGGGCGACGAGGAGGAACTTCCTGAGAAAAGGACCCTGGAGGTGATCCTGAACAATCTGCAAATACAACAAAACATTCTTCTAAAACAAATAAAAAAAATACCACATCCAAAAATTACAGTCAACTGGCCAAAACTTATTTGACCTCCAAGTAAAAAACAAGTTTCAAAATCCTTTACTTCATAAAATTTTTATTTCAAAATAAATTACTGTCAACATACAAAATCTATCGTAAGAGCAGAAATAAAACCCAATATAAACATACTTTAAATTCAGTTAAAAAAAATCCCAAAAAGCATAAAATATTGAATTAAAAAAATTTACTTGTCAAAAGAAATACACCCAATATAGAGTCAATAACATCACTATTAATAAGATTTGTTCAGAGCAATTTTAATCAATAAATGATATATTGAGAAGATTTTTAAAAAATGTTTTGAGTAACTGGATATATATTAATGCTCCCTAATATTGACAAAATATCAACATAGTCCTAAAATGGGTCTGACCATTACCTAGGAAATAACTAACATTGGTTACAGCCTAGAAAATGACCAAATGGAACCTGCTGTATATGAGACAATAGATAAAATAAATAAATCTTTTATGGATAGCTTTATGCACTGGTTAAAAGGTATAAATTATAAAAGAAAAAAAACCCTGAAAAATCTTAATAAAACATACATTCAAGAAACAGACTGTTCCACTCTGTGTGAGGTGGTTGACTTTTAGAGCAATGCAGTCATCTTTTGCAACATGAGGGCTACAAAGACCATGACATCTATACATTTAAAATGCTAAGCCGATTCTTTGTGCAGTCTGTGAGAAAAAACTACTGCATCAATTTACTTCATTTTGGTCTTAAACGAAAGATTTTAATCTATAGATGTGACAAATTTGGTTTTTGTAACAGCAATTTCTAATAATAAGCGATTGTTTACAATTTTAAAAAACTGCTTTCTGCACATGCTCAGTGACAAGTTTAAATCTGGCTTTAGACACTTACTAAGCATGGGGCCACATAAACACGTCAATTTATTTCTTTATTCCAAGAAATCTCTTTAGCTCTTTCTCTGCCATTTTGGTTTTCAATTATATTTGCGAGATATAAAATTAAACCAGACGGAAACTGTTCATTTCACACTGTTGATTAACCCTATTCTTTTTATTGGTTTCAATAGTAATTTTTTAAAGTGTATTTCTCTATTCTTAATATTATGATTTTCAACATTTGGCAATGATAAGCTGAGTATAATTTGTGCATTAGTACATTTATTTACTATCCAGCAGTCATGTTTTGGTGGGTACCAACTAGTATATTTAAAGATGATTCTGAAGGGCTGCAGTACAACAGGCTTTGCATAGCAAAATTTAACCACAGTACAACCAACCAACAATAACTTTTGCAAGGGAAATGACACAGATATATTTCAATTGGATAACGATTACTGCAAATACTAATGATTTCTCACCAAAAAAGAAAAACATTAATTTTAAACTTTATATAAAACAAAAGTGCAAAATTCAAAACAAAATCTTTGTTTTGATATTTTTGCATCAGTTTTTTTTCTCCCCTGAAGCAAACAAAAAAACCCCATTTATGCTAACAACTTTTAATAATTAATAAACATATCATAAACACATTTTTAATGTTATTCAAATTTTTGAGCTAATACTTGGAAATAAATAAAATTTTCCATGATAAGAACTTGGTTAATTGTTTATAAAATCAATATCAAGGTACTTTAAGTAATTTTACAAGGCAAAGGATTAAAAAGAAGCTTTCAGTGCTGTTCCACAGAGTACCACAGAGTTCAGTCATTAATCACCTCTTACTTCAGCTGACCTGTTTTAGGCACACACTGATATTGAATTTAGTACTTAAGGCACAGCATATAGAGCAAAATTAAAGACTAGAAAGATGGCTGCCATCATTTTGACAGTTTGAGACTTACTATTGAGCGCTATATCTGTATTTATGTCCTCAGGCTTCTAAAATTTTATGATTTTTCTAATTTTATGCAAAATATGAATACACATTTACAAAATTATATTCAATAGTAAAGAGGGGGAGAAAATGTGTTGTATACCTACTAAGACTGAAAGCCGCCAATTGGACAGCAATACAGAAAATGGGAAAAATCTTTAAAATACTGGAAAAATGTTAGTTACTTTCGTCTCTTCCCCCTTTTGCAAATAACAGAAATATTGGCTCTTCGGAAATAGTGGTGTTGAAAAATAAGGACTGCACAAACTATGCATATATTTTTATGGATAAACCCTACCAGGTTGTCAGCTCGGCATTCCTGCATAAAAATTTATCTAAATATCTACTAATTTATTATATATTGATATGAAATAGTTCAAAATGTAAAGTATTTAACCATTTTTAAAAAATTAAATATTTTAAATTCTTAATTTTATTTTTAACCGTCATAATAACCATATTCAGTGTTTTTAGTAAGAAAATAATTCCCATCTTTCTAGTGTTAAAAAAAAAGAAGGTATCAATATTTTATAAATATGTAAATACACCTTGTGCTTAAAAAATTATGCAATAAAAGCTATAATCAAAAAATTAAAAACAGAAGATATACAAAAATATATTACATTTATTCAGCTTTGATAAAAGTTCAGAAATAGAAAATATTGCCCGAGTATTTTACATAAACATACTAACTGACTTACTAGGGGCACCACTGTTTGAACTAATACTATCAACAGCCAAAGCTTCAAAGACTTCAAAATCAGATTTCTTGACAGCCACTACATTGTTTTTTGTGCCCATATCATTATCCACAGCAGGCTGAAAAACAATATCAATAAAATAATGCTAAACATGAAATGCTAGAGCAAATATTTCAAAAATCCATAAATAAGTAAAAGATGTCAAAATCTAATTCCTCAATAACTAATAATGGTCCAGCAACAATAAATATAGCATCATATTAATTCCCTTTAAATCTTTCCTCAATCACAGCGACATATTTGTAGCAGCTAATTGTACAATTGTAGTAGAAATTAATTAGTTTACTGCATTAATACATAATACAAAGCTAAACAGCTTCTAAGTA
Source organism: Dolomedes plantarius (assembly GCA_907164885.2). Classification (NCBI taxonomy): domain Eukaryota; kingdom Metazoa; phylum Arthropoda; class Arachnida; order Araneae; family Dolomedidae; genus Dolomedes; species Dolomedes plantarius. The sequence goes on from OU015501.1 coordinate 58,854,070, forward strand.
TCAGACTTAGCTTTTACTGTATACTATTAACAATTGACCTATTAAACTACTCAATACTTCCTCCATTTACTAAGGAATTATTATACTTCTTCAATAAATACATACCAGGTTGTGAAAAAAAAGTAGGGGGGGGGGACAGTTATGTATTTATGAGATCCCATTTTTGACACCAAAAGGTAGTGCCAGTGGATATTTGTTTCAACTTCAGCACAGAAGTTGCCATTACAATCAAAAGAGTATAAAATCCCTTATACAGAAAAATAAATTGATTAAATTTATAACTGATAGTTTAGTAAGTCAGTGCCTGGATCAAATCCTGTCAAGTAGCACTCAAACACCTCTGTGTCTAGGCCAGACATGGGCATGTTAAATTTGTAGACTAGTTCATACAGGGAGCAATGCTGGCTCACCTAAAAAATTGGTGCTCCAATAATAAAGTAGCCAGCAAAAACAGCGGTGAATAACAAATGGCGAAGTCTCATGATAAGTGCCTCTGGATTGGACAACAAAAAAAGAAGAAAAAAAAAAGAAATTTAGTAAGTCACCTTTTTTGAGCATGATGTTTATAAATTATTTGTGTCTTATATTGCATGCAATTAGGTGTGGAATATTAGAAAAGTTATAATAAGTAGACACATTGGCATTGTTGACATTGAGACATCAGATTTGGCATACACATCAATGATATTAAAAATGAGATCTAAATATTTCTTTTAATACAAACAAAAATAAAATTATAAATACAATGCTTTGTCATAAACTTTTAGAGTAGTCATATATAATTTGTTTCAAGAAAGTACAAATAATTTGACTATTTTTATTTATCAATCTGAAAAGTTAGAGTTATTGATGCATCATGAAAATAAAAAATTAATGCATGCAAGGTTTTGATCAGCAGCATTCCAGTTTCTTTCAGCAAATACTCTTTCTCAGCACAGTATATTAAAAAAATTCAATCTGCTTACAAACATGAATTACAAAGACCCAGTTTTCCGCATGCCATTTTTGTACCATTCAAGTTTAGCATGGAAACTACCCAACATGAACATGTTTTTATAATATTATTGCAATAAGAAACTTATCTAGGAGATTGTTCCATAAATGAACTTCATTGTATAGAAAAGGGCATCATCCAAGATCAAACAATCAGTGATTGTGAGACCAATAACCAAACTGAGTGAATTTAATTGAGAGTCAGTGTTACCCAAGCCGTGAGAATAAAAATCGTACTTGGCATGGTAAAATTGAAGACACCATATGCTTCTTATTCGTATGTTTTAAAATTAAACTGCCTCCTACCTACATATGTGCCGGTGATTATGAAAGTGATCTAAGTCATATATTTTTCATTTGAGATATTTGAAGATTTGAGCCTAACATGAACTGAATTCTATTTAAAGACACAACAACCAACTCAATCTAACATCTTTGTTTTTACAATTTTGCAAAGATTGCTTCAGATTAAAGTAATATAAAAGAATGCAATATAAAATAACTGATAAACTTGTTATTTTAGATTCTTGACTTAGGCCACTTCCATAATCAACAGCACCTATATTACACCCCTTCACTATATCAACACAAATAGGATAAGAAATGAAAGATTTTTAATGTTTCGTTTCATTTCAGTATGATGATCTATTAAATAACAGCAACCGATTATTTTCTTTTGTATTGTGACCTGCTACTAGTTGTAACTACATATATAATGTCTATGAAATGAAGTTTTATAAAGTTAAAACTATCTATGACTCACATGAAACTTTTTGAATAAATATAACATGAACACACTGCTTCTTAAAATCCACAATGAAAAGTAAAAATGACAACTAGTTTTGAACTAATTAAAGATGAAGTTCTTTGTCATGCTAATGAGCAATAAGTATGATTGTCTCTAAGGACTATTTACAAATACCATAATTCTTTCATAAATGCCAGTTTGAAATGCCATTTGTAAACTCTTCGTACAGGTTACCACATCTAGTGCTTTTTGACCTAATGAAGAACTACATTAATAAATTCATTAATTACTATTCTTATATTTTGAAGTAGATTTCAAGCTGTGTTCCCATTAAAACAACTGAATTCAAATAAAAACTAATATTAACTAGTTGGCCCATGTGATCCTTTTGTATGTGATTAAAATACAATAAATTTTACAGCAAGGTTGGTGGTTTGCAGTAGGATGAAAGAACTGGTTCATTTGTAACTATTGTTTATTTGCCAAATAACAATGATGCATAAGGATAATACAAAACCAATCACAAAATGCCTTGTATATTGGTCACAATATTAGAGGTGAAGCAAAAGACAAAACAGGGAAACATAAGATTTGTACACGTCAAACACCTTTGTAGACAATATTAAAAGTTAAATATGACACAAACTCGTGGAAAATGTGAACCTCTATAATAAAACCTCTTTGTGTACACTATTTGACTGTGCTGTTTAGATGCATCCAGGGAAAGAACTTTAGGGCCAAAAGTCAATTTTTCACTTTGATTTTTAAACAAACAATACAATTTGTCATTCTGAATTAACGATTCATCAGAGGCGGAGAACTTAATTTTTAAAATGGTACTGCATTTATCGATTTTGGTTAAGTTTAAAGGGAAAGAAAGGGATCGTCAAAATAAATCTCCTTCTAAAGATAATATATATATGGTTTTTCCATGCAAAAAGTATAATGTACACCTACACGGATGTTGCCAATAAAGAAACTCATTAATGAAATCACAGAATGATAATAAAAGCTGTTGCCCAATTAAAACAATAAACAAGATGTGGTTGATATTTTAAAAGCATTATCGCAGAATGTAGGAGTGGGCTGAGGTAGCAGCATGGAAAAAAAAAAGCAGTCTTTCTTAAAAACAAAACATTGGTTTATTTTCTCTTTAAAGATAAGCCACCACAAAATAAACTCAAAATAACATTCAGCATTGATGATAGCTTTCTGCCTAACACAATGCTTTAACTGACCGGAGAGCTAAGTAAAGCCAGCACGTTATATGCATTCAAAACCATGTGTACATCTGGCTGATTTGCATAAACATAATTACATATGCAGAAAACAGAAAAGGTTTATTCCAAATAAAACATCTATATAATTATCACACAAAAATACACTTACAGTAACAAATATTGCAAAAAAAAATTATAAACATCGTAATTAGCAATAGCAACTGAAATCACAATTTGCGATTGTAATGAAACAATTACATTACATCATTCCTGAAGCTGGTACCTTGCCTTTAACTTTATGTTGTACAGGAAACACAACATAAAGTTTAATTTCCAAATTGGAAAGATGGAAAGTAGGGAGTATCCCAACAAAAGCAAAAAATTTTTAAATATAAAAGTTTAGTGCGATTGATAATAGTAAAATAAAAAAAAGTCCAATTTAGCCAGGTACCACCTCAATTTTGACTGAGCATCCCCAGGAGTGACATCTGGGGGATCATAATTTCTCCCACCCTCTCTGACCACATAGAGGAACTTCCCAGTCTACTGATTCAACGTGCATATATCTGGGCTAAAGATACACGGAGGTATTCAATGGTGTGTGTCAGGATTTAATTTGAGCACCCTCAGCTCTAACACTTGCCGATACACTACGACTAGGCTACCTCATACCTGCCCATTATTATGTGTCTGATACAATGGAGAAGCTTGTTAGGGTTGATTTTGTTCCACAGTGACATACTCTTCTATGTAACAAGGGAGAAGTAAGTCGCTTTCTTATAATGGGGCTTGATCTCCCTAACACATTATCTTTCCAGTCTTTCTGAATAGATTAGCTTCCCCATATTAATGCAGTAAAGCCAATTAGATTACTCAGTTAGTTGTGGTTCATTTCATATATCAATAAGGAGAGCAAGAACAGACTTAAGATCAAGAGCAAAAAAATTTGTAAAACTTTATGGGGGGGGGGGGGCAAGAGTGTTTAAACAAAAATATATATGAAAAGGACCAACACTTCTCTCATTTTAAAATACTGTAAATTGTAAATTCTGTAAATGCATATATATATATATTTACCTGGTTTGATGAATGAATCCACTGCCCATCAACTTGAAATTTATACTGATGCTCACCCTCTGGTACATCCAAAATTAAAGCAAAATCACCGTGACTGAGAAAAAAAGGGGAGGGGATAAATGAGTCAATGCAACTTAATATGACACACAACATTTTGTATTTAATATTTATAAACTGAAAAAAAAGAGAATTTTCATAATGCATATCTGCATGAGAAGTATAACACTAAAATTTTTAAGACTAATTACATGTAGAGAAATATACCATTTAAAAAATCTAAATCACCCTTGAAAAAAAATCTAAAGCATGATTACTAAAAATAATTTCAGCTTTCTTAAACTTAAAAACTGGCCTAAAGATTTTATAACAGCTTGAGTTGTTACTGTACTACTTAATATGCTCTTTGGGGCAAAATACAAAGGCTGCTACAGATTGAAATTTATTATTGAAATGACATCAAATTCTTTGTTGAATCATGCAGCTTACAGTCAATTACAACAAAGCATATGTGATATCAAAAATAAAATTTACTGCACATAGATTAAGAAACAGATCAGAACACCAGATAATATCTATATACACTGGTGTACGAAATTGAGAGAATTTGCAGACTTAGTCGATTATCTCTAAAACTACAGTACTGATTTTAATGAAATTTGATATGTACATACATTGATACAATACAAAACAAATAACCATTCAATAATTGTAATACACACGTATGATCATGCGTAACACTCGTTGGAGTCGGAAGGGATGAAACAGTGGTTGCAGAATAAACAAATGAATGGATTAATAGATGATTTAATAGGGGGTATGGTCCCCTCTTACAGATATACAGGTCTCGCAGTGTGATTTCATACTTGAAATAAGGCAGTTTATCATTTCCTGTGGCAATTGGTCCCACTCGTTCAGCAACACAGTTTTCATTCCCTGGATGGTTCTCGGAAGGGGGTTGCGAGTTGCAATTGCCCTCCCCAGAACATCCCAGACATGTTCTATAGGGTTAAGGACTGGAGATCTGGCTGGCCAATCCATCCGGCGAATATCCTCATTCTCTAGAAATTCGTCAACCAGAAGAGCTCTATGTGGCCTTGCGTTATCATCCATTAAAATGAACTCAGGGCCAACTGCTCCCCTGAAAAGGCAAACATAGGGCTCCAAGACCTCATCCCTATACCTCTTACCAGTCACAGTGCTTCTTTCCAAGACATGGAGAGGTGTGCGGCCATCCAACATGATGCCTGCCCAGACCATTAAACCTCCTCTGCCATAATGGTCAATTTCGCCGACATTGGAGTGTAGGTAGCAGGTCCTTGGTTCTCTCTATATGAACGTACAGCGAGAATCTGTGTTTAGGCTGAACCAGGACTCATCAGTGAAGAGAACGGCCGCCCATTGATCCATACTCCAATCTCTATGCTCTCTGCACCATGATAAATGGATTCTCCTGTTCGTAGAAGTGAGCGGGACGCAAACAGCAGGTCTTCTTGCAAACAACCCTCTCTCATGAAGTCTTTTGGAAACACTCACCCTTGATACACGGGTTCCTGTGGCTGCATACAAGTCACGAGAGAGCTGAGAAGCTGTAGCACTCCTGTTACGCCTCGCTATAATCAACAAATGGCAATCTTCTCAGGCCGTCGTGGCTCTTTGACAACCTTGCCCAGGCTTTCTCTCGATGGATCCGGTATCCTAGAACTGTTTCCGTAAGTTACACACGACGCTGGGCGTTAAAATGAACTCTCTACAAATTTAGACTTGAGATTGGCCTGCTTCTAGCCTCCCCACAATTCGCCACCTCATTCCATCATCTAAACGTTGGTGGTTACTCATTTTTACTGTTACAATTTGAAATTAACCGATTACTGCAAAATAACACTATCTATTAACCCATTTTTTTGTTTATTCTGCAAACGCTGTTTCATACCTTCCGACTCCAACGAGTGTTATGCATGATCATGCATGTGTATTACAATTATTGAATGGTTATTTGTTTTGTATTGTATCAATGTATGTGCATATCAAATTTCATTAAAATCGGTACAGTAGTTCTAGAGATAATCGACTAAGTCTGCAAATTCTCTTAATTTCTTACACCAGTGTACTTCAACTAAACTGAAACAAAAAGAAACACTACTGAAACCTGAAGCTCCAGTACTGAGCTCCAGTTATAAATCTATGGTGCCCAGTATACAGGGCTTAAGTTAAAAAAAAGCGATTTTTAGATATTTGTTAGTATTGATAAAAAATTTAAAAAAATTTTTTGACTTGTATAAAAGGCTTAAGTCTATCAATTTTGTATACAAAAGTACATTTCTTTGTACAAAAGACTCAAGTCAAAATTATATTTCTGCAATCTGTATATAAGCCAATAACTTGGCATATTTAAATCATTGTTTTTGAATTTAAACCGGGCACCATAGAAATATCAAATGCCATGCTTTAAAATAATTAGGAGTGGAGAGACAAAACTTGTTGATTATTAATTTAATTAGTAAGGAATTTTTACATAAAATTTCTAGAAAGAAACACCACCACTGTGTTTAGGTTTCATTTTTTAGTCAGTGATAATAAGTTTTAAACTAAAATATTAAAAAAATGGATATTATGAAAAAGTCCAATCATGAAAAGGATATTATGAAATTTTTATGAAAGTCTAAGTTTTTTTAAAATTAATGATACATATATCATCAATTTTATTAAAATTCAGTACAATTTTAGCATTATTTCTGACAATAGGACTATTTATGCTATTAAGTTCATCTGGCTCCATGAAACACTTAATCCCTAAACGAAAAATGTAAACGAAATTCTAGATGCTAAACTTGTCATCAATCTGAAAGAGAATAATTCTCATCTACAGAAATTTCACTCTATTACAATTCTTAAAAAAGGTTTGTTTGTTTTTAAATCCCACCTGTGAACCATTGGAATTGGTTTCCAATCTGAAAATGTCCCACTGATATATACTTCTTTTCCACCACCATCCCATTTAAATACAGTGGGGAATTTTGCTTCGTTACTAGCAGTTGCACTTACAGTGGCAGATCGAGCTCTCATTTCTTGCTGATTATCCTGTAATAAACAGCAGAATCAAAATTAAAAAAGGATACAACAATTACAGAAAGTGATTTAAAAAGCTACCATATTTACTCGTATATAGGCTGCATACGTGTATAAGCCGCACCTGAATTTTGAGATAACATTTGGGAAAATTTATTTTTTCTGAATTCCATTGTAAACTCAAAGTAGCATTGTTCTGCGAAATGTAGCAACATATATACCTTAGAGTCATACATTCCTTAGAGTTCAATACTTGCCTAACAATATCAGACACATCCTTAGCTGATGGGAGTGAAACTACAGTGAAAAAAGATGATTATGCATATACTAGTACATTTAGGAATTATTTCACACGAAAACAAACTCATGGGAACTCAAAAAAGTTTTATTAACCCTTACGTTGGCTCATCTGTCTTTATACTCTTTCCCAGCTCATCAGTCTCATAGACCGCCACGCTATAAAATTAGGATATTTTCCTATTTTTATAAGCTTTTCACAGTTATAAGTCATTAATGCAAAACTACTGCCACCTCTCATTCTTGAAAAGAGTAAATAAAAAATAGATTATTCAACAAAAATTTCAGAATCCGATTCCTCAATCTGTGATAGTTTGAGAGAGACAAAATGTCTGGTTCGTTGTGAAACAAGAGGAATTCTTCCAGCCATGCTAGCTACAAAAATAAAACGAAGATCTTGGAAATAGAATAGAATGCATGCAGACTGACAGATAATTAGTACGGTTCAAAGCTTATTGGTCATACAGACCGGCAAAAATTTAAACCAGTTCAAGGCCCATCGGTCTAAAAGACCGACTATGTTTTACGAAGATTAAATTTACTGACAAGCTACGAGCAGGCGAAAATCTCTGATGCATTATACTTGAAGGTCAAGACCCGACTGAAGAACTCACAAATCCGCAACATTCTGATCACCCCCACCACTACCCCACCCTTCAGAACAGGTGCAATAGCGGTCTCCTAGTCTGATGAGCCAACATAAGGGTTAAATAGTCCTAAGGTGTAATATATACAAACAATATTTACAATACACTGAATTGCTGTGAGCATGATATGGATAGGTTGTAAGGTATATTATATAGATACTAATGTTTTATGGTAGTAAAGTGTTCTAAACTAAAGGGTGTTTACTGCATTTAGTTTTAAAATTCCGTGTATAAGCCACATCCCATTTTTACCGACCTATTTTATGAAATTGTATAGGTCGGTAAAAATGATTACAAAGTGCGGCCTATACACACATAAATACGGTTATTTTACACTAACCTTATTACTATCAATCACACAACTTTGCTACTCCCCCCCCCCCCAAATACAAGTTTATGAAAACATTAAAATTATTATTGTGTCTTACATTTTAACACAATAATCCAAACTATTACAGAGAGACGTAAACATATGTTGTGACAATACAGGATGCGAATTACTGCATTAACTATGAAGTTAAAAGAAAAACCCATTTTATTGATGATTACAAATTCTGCTATTCAATGAGGATAATGTTCTGTACTCAGAAATTTGATAAGTCTCTCTGCTAACTGAAGTTGGGACATATTTAGGCATTCCACATCATACGCCACATTTTCAAACACAGTCTTCCTGTTCCCATTTTAGCAACAGTAAATTAAGAAAATAAAGTATTGATTTTTATGAATGGGTAATTCAGTAATTTAAAAACCTTGAAGTAAACTTTTAATATGATCAAATTTTTAAAAAAAAAGGTTTTCAAAAAACTACCAATACCTGCATTTATAGCAAATGCTAATACCTCTGCCGACTTGAAGGCAGTTTTTAACAGATCAAATAGTTTATAACTTAATAGTAAGTCCTTTTAAGTAACATTACAATTTAAAAATTACAATTATTAGATGGCATTGTTGGAGTAATGAAGCATTTATTGATGTATATTAATTTCAATAGAGATATCTATAAAAGTAACAATATTTCACCCTAAATATTTATATAATCACATCTATTATTGGTTACCTAAGGCATCAATAATTTTTTATAGAGTGGTAGCTACTCACCAAATTTTTATTAATTATATTTGTTACTGCAATACAGGATCATACAAAGCTTACTGTTGACCTGAAAATCTAAAAGTCAAATCGACTCCCTACCTCAAAAACTGTCAAATTTTTAAAAATTGAGAGTCAATTTTAAAATTTGTGAATCAATGTCAAATTGTTGGTTAATTTGGTAAATCAGCTGAACAACCATGGAATCCCAGGTATTTCAACTCTCGACGAACAGTCCTGCTGCTCGCATTTCAACTCTCGACGAACAGTCCTGCTGCCTGCACTAACACCTGATAAAATTTGGAACTCCTGAGTGATTTCAATCAACAAGGACTTGCGATTTTGTTTCACTACCCTTTTCAGAGTTCTATGGCTGCGTTCACTAATTTTTTTCAGCCCGCCACTTCATTTTTCTGCAGTTTCACAACCTTAATGTTTTTACTTCCCAATTACACCACTCACAGTGGATTTTGGCTTATGTAGAATGTCCAAAATTTCACAAATTGATTTCCCACAAAGGTGGCATCCCACTATAATGCCACGATCAAAGTCACTAGGCTCCTTTGACTTACTTATTGTCTCACAAACGCATAAATATAACCTGACAAACCACTACCAACACTTTTGGTTACACATTAAATTATGTCACCTGTCAGATCCACTACTATAGAGGGGTGTCCAGATAGTGTAGTAGAAGGAGTGCTTCTTAAGGTATATAAATTAGTATTTTTTTATTATTTTTCATTACTGGTTTTAAATACGACTAGGCACAGAAGCAAATAAACAGAATTTGTGAAAATTCCTTTAAAATGCAGATGGGATTTTGAATTCTCACAGATGTAGAGTTTCAGATAGTTTTTAATACCGCAGTTTCTTTATCCCCAAAATTACAGCAAGGCAAAATTTTAGAAATAAATTTGAAACTCTTAAAACTGTTTGAATTAAAAGTTAGTAATAATAATAAATCATGTTAAATTCAGTATTCATGTTATCTTTTACTGATATCAACCCTTCTGTACTAAGTGGGACCAAGAAACAGAAAGGCCCTAAGTATAACCGCATGCAATGGTAAGAATATGCATAGACCAAACATCTGGTTGCTCTTACTGCTAATAGGAAGTTTGTATCCACTTTGTTTTGAACAGAATGAGTGATCAATCTCACAGTTCATTAGCTATAAAAAACACATGTATAACATAACTAGCTAAATACCCATGCTTCACTACGTAGTACATTTTTCGATAATTACAATGAAAAAATAATGAAATTGGTTTTTAGAGGATTTCCTTATAAACAATTTTTTCTGTTTCTTCATTGGGCAGAATTAATATTATCAGGCTCATCCGCAATCTTACATGTGAGCAAGCTATGTATAACTGACTGTAGGAGAAAAACTTTTCTCTTACAGCTGCATCAGCGTATTTTAAAGTTTTGCCTTGAGACTTATTTATCATCATGACAAAGCATACTTGACAGAGGGGAAATTGCAGTTTTATATATAGGCTTAATTTAAAAGCCTCAAAACAAACTAATTTGAATTAAATTCTTAAAAAACTTACATCTCAATTACTCTAGTGGTTAAATTTTATCTTTTACTGTATTTTAATACTTTTTTATCAATTAATTTCATTGTTATGCATGTGAAGTATCACAAAAAGAAAAGAAATCTTGTAAAGAAAGCATTTAATAAATTAAATTCTAAAAATTAATCTTTAAAAATTCACCAAAAATCAGAAAACAGAGGTAAAGATTCGAAAAAGACTTCATTTTAAAGTAATGTTTATGATCTTTCTCATGATATAAACTTTATAACCCTCAGATTAATATTTCAAATGCAAACTTAAAAAAATCCAAGAAGAATTTTTCAAAAATCTTTCTTAGTGCACCCTTACACTACAAGAATAGCCATGCAAAATTTTAGCCCTTTAGGTCCAGCGGTTTTGGTCTGTGCATTATCTGTCAGTCAGTCAATCAGTCACAGAACTGTTTTATATATATATAGATGATGAAACTGAATCATACTCAGCTTCGAAGAAAAGCCAGTTTGTTTTTTTTTAATTCCTGCAATCTAAAAATATATGCCACAAACAAAGAGCAGGGGGGGGGTCTAGTTTTTCTACTCATTCAGTGTGAAGATTGGCAGTGGTTTTATAATTTAAACTAATACAGCATCTTCAGGCAGCCTGGAGAGCACATGGTTATTGTTATTATAATAGCTATCCCTTTAGACAGTGAATACTAAAAACTACAAGTGCTATAGATTTTTAAGAGTAAAACCTGATTTATCTACTTTCAAATAAGTCAAATCCAATTTCCACATTTTCAAATTATGAGTCAGAATTGCTTGAGAAAAGCAATTAATATGACAAATACAAGCCAAGTCCAAGCCATGTACATAAATAATAGACTAACACATAAACATATGAATAGTGTTTCAGTGGTTGAAATTTCATTTATTAACAAAGTAAACTTCAAAATCTGATGACTATTAAATTGTCATAATGAACATTAGAGTGACATAAAAATGAGAATTTTCTCAGATAGTCTAATATCAATGTATATCTAGCTTACTTTTACATTATGACTTGGCTTAAAATAAATAAGTTATTACATTTTTATAAATGAGATAAAAACTAAAAAAAAATTACTTTAAATACATCACAATATTCATCAACAGAAGACTGTTGTTGAAGCTTCCTCCTACGAGATCCAGAACCAAACTCAAATACTTTTTCATCCTTACAAGGTGAAGATGGACAGTCAGTGTCAGATGAATATGCACGGTCACGCTTGTTTGAACTACTGTTACCCATTTTCTATAGATAGATAGAGAAGTTCTTAACATTATATTATAGATTTACATTTAACAAATATATAAGATACAATAGGATTTAAGAGAGAAATTATAAGTATTCATACATGTATGGTATAAGAAAAAATATAACTTTACACTAGCTTTATATTTCAATGTATGAAAAAAGATTATTTCATTGACAACATTTTGAAATGAAAATTTTTTCTATATGATAATAACTGCTTAGTGGCTTCTGTTATGAAAATAGTCTTACATATTTTAAGCTGTTTATGATTCAGTACTACAGTCTAAGTAAGTAAGATTCATTCATGTATATTTCTGTTTACTAAATTGCAACTGAATTACAACAGAAACCTTACTAAATTGCAACTGAATTACAACAGAAACCTAAGTAAACAAACTAGCCTAGCACACAGAACAAACACATCTCTCATTTTACTATTAAACAAGATAGAACTACTCACTTTTAGCACAAGAAGCAGAGTAATTATTAAAGCAACATCTACATAAATGCATAAGAAAAATAAAGATTGGTCAAGTATACAAAACAAGGTTTGAAACAATGAAGAAAATGCACTAAAATGAAAGCAAGAAAAGGACAACAGATAAAAAGAAAACCGATAAATTGTAAATGCAAATTAAAACTCTTTTCACTTATGCAATCAATTGGATATATATCATCTAAGAGTATATAAGTCTCAAGGGATACAAATGACTTAAGAGGATTTAAAAGTTTTATAATTTTTTTCATAGTTACAGTACAGTAGATCATCTACAGAAATAGTTTTTTGTAATCACAAATAACTACATCTTCTACATACAAAATAAAAGGGTATGCACAGACCAAACAAGAAAACCTTTAACTACCTGCATTAGTTTGCATCAGGGGAACTTTCAGCTTTCTTTCAGAATCAAAAAGTTTTCATTTTAAAAATTTTAGTAATGTACCAATACATAGCTTCATGCAAAATACCAATATGCAGAGACGTCTGGTCAAACAAACAAAAAAAATTTAGTTACAGATGATTTTGCAAAAAAGTTTGACAATTTACTTTCGGTTTTGCGGTGCTATATTAGAAATGAAAACTTAGAAATTTAATTATACAATCAATAAATTGGAAAGCTCATGGGTTCAAATGAAAAGACTTAAACACTGTTTAAAAACAAAACCCCGAAACAGATAATAAACAAAAATTAACGAAAAGTGTGTTTTAACAAAGACGGAAATGAAAAACAAAATTAATATGTCCGCAACATAATTAAGAGATTATTATAATATCCTACTTTAAATTCCTTCAAATCATGAAAACAAACGTTGTATCTAACTTAACCCCACAAATCACACCGCTTACAAAACTTAAATAATCATGCTCCTAACAACTATGATGTTAAAAGCTCATTTGTATCTTGTTTAGTTATGATATAAATATTTAACTTGAGGTTTAAACAACGACTAGATAAGGTTGGACTTATGTCAAACAGTTGAGCAGTCAACAGTTTGAAAAATTATACGTAGAATGTGACGTTATGATGTCATCCGATTTTTGCCTTTGTGGGGTATAAGCTAAGGTAAAACGTATCATAGTAATAGTTGATGCCTTTTAGGTGACTAGGCTCCTAAATACTCCATAACTGAAGAAATTTTATAGAGTCCAGAGGTCCCATTTTAGACTCCATACTAAGGTTTAAGGACCTTAATGGCTCATTAATGACGTCATTCATTGCACGAGGAACTTCTGTTGATAAGTTAGCGAACAGTCAATTTAAAGTATTGAAATATATTTAACCAATGACAAGCCACCAAACGATTAGCAACGAAATTTTTAACGCATATAATTGGTTCATTTCCGTCTCATCACCATCTTTTCTTTTTACGCTTCCGTTACCGGAATCCTATGTGACATGAAGCTACAGAAGGAGGAGCAGCTCAGTGTTAAAAATGTGTCTCACATTTTGTCGCCGCCACTAGATGGCGCGCGCGTGTAATAGCGGGCGGCTTAGACACGGACAACCATACGCTTTAATATGGATTTTTCGTATTTTTCCTAGCGAAAACAAGTTCTTTATTTTAGTGCGTATTTAATATGAATTTATTTATTCAATTTAACAATTGTATATTTTCATTCAAAATCTTTATTTCAAATGCTTTTTTTGCTACAATTCCTTAAAATTCTTAAAGGAAATGAGTAAATAAACTTTTTCAGAATAATTGTGTATTGGTTTCAGAATAAATGAGTTCAGAATTTTGTAATAATTTAATAATTAAGGAAATGAAATTACAGAAAAGAATTGTGAAGAAATTTTTTTATCATTGTTCATAATCTCTTATGGAAAAAAATGTGAGAAATAATACTGATTAACCAAAACCACACACACATAGTAATATAAGAATATTTTTATTTGCAGATAAGTATGAATAATACATCATATATAACAGGCCTTTAAAAAGAAAAGCAACATTTTCTATCAATCACAAATAATTTCTTATCAGGACTAATAAAATAGGAAGTCAATTCAGTATTTAATCAGACAATACTTTAAAATATCTTCCTTTGGAAAAAAAAATCAGCCAAAGCATCTCAGATTACACATTTTAAAACTGGAGGTATAATCGTCAAGTTCGTAAATTACTGAATACAATTTTTTTCAGCAAATTGAAAAGAAAAAACAAAAAACTTTGACAAGGACAAATCAGCTATATTTTTGAATTTTCACAAAGTACGTATTTTATTGCATAAGCAGATTTTGTACGCAGATTTTGCATAAGCATTTATAGTAACAACATACAATGAAAACTTATTTACTCATCAACTAACTTAATAGTGATTAAATTCAATATTACGGTTCCAGCATTGTCAGGAATTTTCTTTTATAACCGGATTTGATGTTGAATTCTCAGAGTCTTCATTTGTTTTGGTACAACGCTGGATATAATTTTTTAACGCACCAGGTTGCCTTTCGGATTTCTTTTCTAGCCTTCTTTTTTTGTACTGGTAACCAGACAATTTTCTCTGACCGTCAGACATTCTGGAAGAGGCACGCACATAACTCAAATTAAACAATGTAAACAATAAAATATTAAAAAAATAAAGAATTATCCTTGTTCTAAATAATCTAAAACCGTAATTAACATAAGTTCAAAATTACATTCCGTCAATCGACATAAAAAATATTTATGCGCTACATAAAATATTTTTCGTATCCTGTGAACGTAAAGAAAGTCTAGTGTTATTATACATGTATTTTATAATAAAAAATATTTCAGCAAATCGTAAATAGTCATTAAAACAAATTTATAATTCTTGATTTTTAGATTTTATTCAGTTCAATTATTCAAATACATTATTATAAACCGCTTTTTATCGAAGCAATGAACTTAATAAATGTCTTATATTATTGATTCAGATAATTAGTGTCATAAAACAAATATATATATAATTATACTTATAGAATACATTCAAATTTGATACAATATTTTACCTGTTTTGAATCTGGTTCTATTTCTGAGAACCATGTCACAACACTGTGACGTATTTACCTTTAAAAGTTAAGAAAACGCACTGAAGTAAATTTTACGAACTTCCACTTGTTATCTCTACCGACGTAATAGCAAGAATAATGCTATTATGTAATTAAACCGCTCTTTTATAATTAGAGGTAATAAACAAGTCTATGCATGTTCAAACACAAGTTGAAGCAGCGCTCTGCTCGCGTACTAATGCTTTCTATTCAGACAAGTATATGCATGTTCAAACAAGTTCAAGCAGCGTCCTTTACAAATTCTGCGTATATTTTTCAATAATAGTGTAAATATTTTTAGCTATTATACATAAGCAATATAAATATGCTATGCACTGTAAATTATTAGTCAACGAAAAAATAGATGTGTTAAATAATCAATTAATAGAAAATTTCACATATCAATTCTTTTCTCACATTTACAGCCAAAATGGCGCCCCTAAATTTTGGCGCACCGGACAAATGTCCGGGTTGCCCACCCCTAGAGCGGGCCCTGGCAGGAGTTTCAATAGGCATTCGGGAGGGTTGTTTCAATGAATGCCATCCGTATGGAAGCACGCCTGCTTGGTTTTCATGGTCGTGCTGTCGCCCATAAGTCTTTGATCACAAAGTCCAACCCCGCTGCTCGGTTAATGTTGTGCAAAGCATGTCAAAAGTGGACCATAGATCAGTGGAAACGGATTCTCTGGAGCGACAAATAAAGATTCATCCTCTACTGTTCGGATGCCAGGGTCTGAGTCTGGCGTCTATCTGGAGAACGCCTCCTGCCAGAATGCATTGTGCCTACAGTAAAGTTCAGCAGAGGTGGATTTATGGTCTGGGGGTGTTTCTCCTGGTATGGACTGGGAACCTTGTTCCCAATTCATGGTAAGCTCAACGCCGACGCTTTCTGCACTATTTTGGATGACAGTGTGCTTCCTTCTTTGTGGCAGTTTTACGGGTTGGACCCATGTTACTTCCAGGACGACAACGCCAGCTGTCATGTTGCGAGGTCCACTGTGGATTGGTATGGTGACAATGGGGTTAACCGAATCGACTGACCTGCCCAAACTGAACCCTATCGAGAACCTCTGGAACGAGTTGGATCGCCGAAGTCAGGGGTGCAACAACCGTCCGAATTCTCTGATGGAACTTACATGTCTTCTCCAAGCCGAATGGAAGAAATTACCACTAGCCGTCATACAAAGACTTGTGGAAAGCATGACCCGGAGGGTTGAGGCTGTAAAAGGCTCTCGTGGAGGCTCTACCAACTATTGAATAGGAATAAATTTTGTTTTTCTTTCCTATCACAGGTGTCCAAATATTTATTGGTAGATAGCATATTGGTAAATAGTATAACATAATGCTGTATCACACAGAATACCAGGTCAGTCGATCCTTCCTCTAGCAATGGCCTCTGTTGCTCTATCTCCGAGCAGCAGCTCCTCTGGGAGTCTTTCGTCGCTCAAAACCTCTTCTTTCCTTACTGGGATGTGCTTGCCCTTTTCGAATCTTCTGGAACCATCTAGATTTCTTTTCAGAAACTCCAGGAGGTTCAAGTAGGGGCATTCCCACGGTGTTTTATGACTTCCGGTGCCCTTAATGATGATGAGGTCCGGGAACAGTGTTACCACATCCATCCTGAAAAATAATTTAAACCACATTTAACTGCCCCTTCCGAGACTAGGCCAGGTGGGTCAAGAGGGGATTATAGTCCCGTTGCTACTGTATATATATATACCGGGTGGCCATAATTAAACTGACAGTGCTCACAGTGTTCTGTAGCGCGATCTATTTGCGAGAATAACGCCACATTTTGTAGGAAGATTAAACAAGACGGGGGACGAAGGATTCCGCGAAAAAATAAATTAGTTCCAAAAGTCACCGCTAGGGGAATATTTGGCGCTGTGTAATAGAAAATAGAGTGTTAACAAATGCAAATTAATACGGAATAAAATTACCTTTTATTATGCACATTTTCTTATTTAGTTCAAGTGCAATATGGCAACACTTTTAAAAAAGCGTAAAATCTACATAAACACCGATAAAGTCTCGTGATCTGCAATATCACGTAAGCTGAGCAGAAGAAGAAGTTCTTTATTCAAATTTCACGTTACATCCATTGGCACAGTGCCAGCTGCTTGGGTTTTAAAAGGCAATGTGTTACGTTTCGAATCAATCAGATTGAAAGTTTATGTGGAATGTCTCCTTCTTTAGTCGAGCGTGCGTTACTGGTCAAATTCTTTTACCTCAACCAGTGCAACGCGTCAGCCGCTCTTCGTGCTTTTAGAACGCACAAAAAAATGCGTAAAGGTAACGGTCCTGTGTCTGTTAATGGGCTACAAGCAATGGTTGCGACGTTTGAGAAAACAGGTTCTCTGAAGGTTCAGTCAGGCAGAGGACGAAAACCTGTACCACAGGATACAATCGAAGCAGTTGCCACGGCGATTGTCGACAGAGGACCAGGCAATATTGCTGCCACCTCTAGCGCTCGTGAATTAGCTCGGAATATGGATATGCCTTACAGTACGGTATGGAAAATCTTACGAAAGATTATCAACTTCTATCCGTACAAGATCAGCCGTGTACAGGAGTTACTGTACCCCGACCATGATAAGCGATTGACTTTTGCTCTCACCTTTCTTGCCAGAATGGAGGTGGATGATGCTTGGCCGTGGAAAATCTTATGGGGAGACGAGGCCCACTTTTACCTGCATGGAACTGTGAATACCCAGAACTGCCGAATTTGGGATGACAAATCACCACATGCAGTCACAGAAATTCCCTTACATTCACCAAAGGTAACTGTTTGGTGTGGGTTCACAGCGGAATTTATCGTAGGTCCATTCTTCTATGAGAACATTACCCCGACAGGACCGGAAACCTGTTCTGTTACCGGTGAGAAATATCGCCACATGTTGAACAGCTTTGTCATTCCGGCACTTCAGCAAAGACAATGCCTGGGGGAAATCATTTTCATGCAAGATGGAGCCCTTCCACACGTTGCTGTACGGGTGCAACAGCTGCTAAGACAGAAATTCACAACAGAAAGAGTCATTAGCCGCTACTTTCCAACTGCTTGGCTACCTCGGTCGCCTGATCTTACCCCATGCGACTTCTGGCTATGGGGTTACCTTAAGTCCAAGGTCTATCAAGGAGTAGTCCAGGACCTGGCTACGTTGAAGGATAACATATCACGGACTGTACGGGAGATTCCTGCAGACATGTTACTTTCTGCTGTTGTGCATACTGTGCACAGAATGCAATATGTGGTCCACAACAACGGCAGCCACATTGGACCTCATTTGAATGCAAAATACAAGGTAATTTCCGTATTGATTTGCATTTGTTAACACTCTATTTTCTATTACACAGCGCCAAATATTCCCCTAGCGGTGACTTTTGGAACTAATTTATTTTTTCGCGGAATCCTTCGTCCCCCGTCCTGTTTAATCTTCCTACAAAATGTGGCGTCATTCTCGCAAATAGATCGCGCTACAGAACACTGTGAGCACTGTCAGTTTAACTATGGCCACCCGGTATATATATTTATATATATATATATATATTTGTATGAGTTTCTCGTTAGACCAAATATTGTAAACCATATCTCACGTACAATAAGTACTTCCTAAGAATTCTTACTTCAAGCCAAAAATCTTTAATTTCTAGTCTTCATTCCGCATAATTTCTCATTCGTTCTTACAGTGTAAAAAGGAAGCACAAACAGACCATTCTTCTCTCGGGGCCTTCGTGAATCACGAAATCCCCATCTCAACCCGCTTCCTTTCAAAGAAAATCCACTGCAATAGACCCTACTCCATAAATCTCCCAATTATTTTGAGGTGATAACAATCCTCGTTTCCGGGTGTCACACACACAGGACTTAGGGTGGACGAGGTAAAATACCGCAACCCCGTGTTCATCTGGAGCTTAGACTAACCCCAGAGGCTTAACGCGACATCATGCCAAGGAGCTAACTACCGGTTCTCGATGTTCCTGTACACTACAGGAAAGTTTTCACTATAGGAGCTCAAATTCACAAAAGAAAGTGCTCACAAAAACGCTCTGCAAAATTCAGTGCTCAGCCATGTTTGTGGCTGAGTCTCTTGCAAGTTTTTTAATTACGAGAGTATGAATACGCAATTTTTATTTTATTACAGTTTTTTCAGGTATTGAAAACTCTGGGTATTCTTAAAAATTCGTATCTTGAATGTTATATTTACTCATACATAAAATATTCAGGGAAAAATTAATTATACTATGTAAATGACTTTACACCTTTATCTTCGGAATTCGTAATTTTCATAAATGCATATCAAAGCATTTTATTATATTTTAATAGACAATTATGAGAATCAATGTTTTTAATTTAATTTGCGAAATGCTTCAACCGAGGAAGGTAAATTATGTTAGCACGTTAAATTTAACGTTTAATTCATTATGCGTTTCAGACTGTCCAGAGTAAGATTTCCACAGTTTTAAGTGTAGTTATTTGCTGTTATATGGAAGCAGTGGCGCACCCAGGGGGGGGGGCCAGGGGGCCCGCCCCCCCCCCCCCAAAGAAGTAGAAATATATTTTGCATTATAAATATTTTTATTCGTTCATCTCGGCCCCCCCCCCCAATGCATTATAAATATTTTTATCCATTCATCTCGGCCCCCCCCCCAAGAAAAAATCTTGGGTGCGCCACTGTATGGAAGACATGTACAGGGTGTCCATAATTAAACTTCCCTACTTTTAAGTTGTCTACAGTCGAAACTATTGTTCAGAAAGTTGTGAAATTTTGTGTAAGACATATTTGAGGGATGGGAATTTGTTTGAGCGGATAAAAAAAAATTAGTTCAAAATTTCACCACCAGAGGGCGTTTTTTATGAATTACACGTTTAGCCAACATTTACTATAGTTTAAAAAATTTATTACAACAAGACATGCTCAACATGACGGCCATCATTTTCAGCTACCATTTGAAATCGTAAGATAACATGTTCTACAGTTGACCGCAGTGTTTCCGAGGAAATGCTGAGAACATGTCGTGAAATGCTGTCTTTCAGATCAGGTATAGTTGTTGGTTTATCAAGACTGACTAGATGTTTCACATGCCCCCAAAGCCAAAATTCGCATGGGTTGAGGTCTGGGGAGCTCGATCTGGTAATCGTAACAATGACATTCTGATTTGCAATAGCAAGCACGCTGAAAACAAAATCTCCATGAAACTTTCTAGGTTTTATAACAGCTTCTGCTCTGCGTCGACAAAAATTAATTTGCATATTTGTTTCTTCTTCGTTCCTTCAAATCTTTTGTCCGAAAATTAGTTATCGAACAAGTTTTCGATCGACTTTGCAATCACTTTAAAGATTGTAAAATTAATGAGTATGAGTTAGGGTTGATTTATACAGGCACGTAAAGGGAACGTAACGGGAACGAGCCGAGCCCGAGAGCCGGATGCTTGTGTTTATACAGAGACGGGAGTAGAAAGTGGAGGGAACGTGTTTCATTAGTTGTGAAAGATTTGTAACGTCATGGCGCGGTTTCATTTTTCAGTTAAAGATTTAGCCATTATCACATTTTTGTTAGAGGAGGAGGAAGAGGAGAGCCAGGGCCGTGCCTAGGGCTGGGCGAACTGGGCAACCGCCCAGGGCCGCCATTTTTATTTCTCATAGCAACACTTTTCTAAATGTTACGGGTTTTTTAAAGAAATCCCTCATTTTTCGCGGTTTTTATAATTCAACTTATAAAAATATATATGTTTCGATTTTTTTCTAAAGAATCACAGAAATAATCTTAACTGACAAACTACCCTTTTGGTTCGAAAAATTTCTCGGTTAAAAAAACATGATTTATCTTCAATTCAGTTATAGTATACCCTTGATTATCAATCCTTTTTTTCAATATCAGTTTCTACTATCTGTCAGTCACTACATACAGTCATTTGAAGAATTATAAACCGTTTTGTCGGACTTTGTTCGTTTTCACGGAATAGTTGCAAACTGAGCAAAACGCGAACATATCTTTGTGAACGAATACTAGTACCATTTGGTCAAATGTTTGGTCTATTCAAATCAAACAATAGACAAGACATTTCTCCAGGGAGTGTAAGACAAATAAGTAAATGCGCTCCAAACCTGTTGGGAAGAAAGGGGTCTGAAGGCTGAAGGAGTGAGGTAAACAAAAAATGGCTTTTACTTGTTCTCTCTATCATTATAATGGATTTTATTTCCCACAAGAATTGAAAATATTACAAAACAGGTACAATCAGAATGCTTTGAATACGGATTGTAGCCTGTCCTCCTTGGCACTCATTTCTAATGAAAATGATCTCTCATCATCTTTGGACTTTTCACTTTTAATATACAATTTTGCTGCTCAGAAAGCAAGAAAAATTGCTTTATAACCAACAAATCCATACATGTAAGAATTTGTTTTTAACAATTTACACTTTCTAAATAGTGTAAATTATTTTTTCATTGTTTCATTATTCATACAAATTGATAAATTTTATATTTTAGTCGACCAATTATAATTTCAAGTATAATTTTCTCCTATTGCCTTCCGAATTGTCATTTTGAAGTTTGGATCCATGTATTTTGATGGGCCAAATCGTACAAAACCTCTCACCAGCTCAATGAGTTTTCATCATCCATATCAAATATCAAACATAAATAACAGTATGTAAATTATATCTTGAATAGCTACTTTTTACTTTCTGCCATGAACGAGAGACGGCCGAGCAATGAACGACTTCCTGCTCCGAATCGTTGGCGCCGATTCTCGGCCGGGAATCGGACGTGTCACGGCGCAGTATAAACAGTTCCATTGAAAAACAGGGAGGAAATGATTACGACGACTCGTCGCGCGATCGGATCGTTCCCGTTATGTTCCCTTCACGTGCCTGTATAAATCGACCTTTATTATGTTAGGGTGACCATTGGATAAAAAGATGGTGAAATCTTAAGTAAAGAACCGGTCGTAAAGGTGCAATTCATCATAAACGCCATCTGGTGGGGAAATTTTGAACTACATTTTTTATTCGCTCAAACAGATTCCCATCCCTTCAATATGTCCTACATAAAATTTCATAACTTTTTGAACAATAGTTTCGACTGTAGACTTTAAAGTAGGGAAGTTTAATTATGGACACCCTGTACTTGGTATAATACAAAATAATTACAATTAATTCTTTCAATTTCTAGGTTCATCTATATAAATAAAGTAGAGTGTCTCTATGTATGTATGTATGTATGTAACGTATACAAATCTACATTTCTTGACGAATCTGGTTGAAACTTCGTATACTTATGTTTTGAAGACTTGAGATAATTCTAAGATTAGTTTGGAAGCTTTAAAATAATTATAAATAAATACAGTTTTTAAATACAGTGGAATCTCGATCGATCGTTTTCGGATCCATCGTTTTTCCGTATGTGTCGTTTATTTTATCCAGTCCCAACGATTATATTGCTTTGTTATGTTTCCGCATCTATCGTTTTCCCGCATTTATCGTTCATTTCAATCGGTCCCTTGAAAAACGATCGATCGAGATTCCACTGTAATATTTCATCTCCAGACGATGAAATAAACATAGCCGAAATTTCGTCGAAAATCGGTGTATTTTTTTTCCTCATGAAAGTACATAAATGTTACATATTTGGAAAGATCTTTGAAAACTGATAATTTTTTCTGCTTACAGTTATTCTGTTACTTTAATAGTTTAACAGATATTGTTATTCTAAAACTCCACCGCTAATAGCGCGTGCAGACTTGTACAGCGCTCTCTGCCTATTCCAGTGATTTATGTCTCTGTACTGCGCCCGATCCCGTCCTCTGGCGGTCCTTCAAAGAAGCAGAGTGAGGTCAGAGGGTCAAATGGTGTCGAGCGGGGTCGGGGGAGACACCAAGATCAAGGGCGGGAAGGGTGGTGGTTCTAAATACCGTGTCTAATGTTACCGTTGCTAAGTGATGTGACAGGAGTTGGGGAGAGAACTCTGTCGAATGTGAATGCACCATGAGAAATCAAATCAACCATCCACAGTATGGTGCAGCCATCTGTCGGCAGCGACGGGAATGAAAATTGGAGAGAATTTAATATATTTGTATGGCCCTGAAAAAACCCTTTTTTTTTCTTTTGTGGGGCCCGAGCATAGCCGGGCGAAGCCCGGCTAGTAGAAAATATACGGATGTTCCTTAAATTATTTTTTAATGGGAGCCAAGTAATAAAACAAGAAGCACTTTCCCAACGAATCTTTTCAGGAAATGGAATTCTTTCGTTGAAGGAGATTACCCTAAAAGTACCTTTGCAGTTCACTTAGAATGCCATATTAATAAGCTTTCTCTCTTTAAACAAGAGGAGAAATTTTCAATTCTTTATCTCTTAATTTATTAATTTTACACAAAAAATACCTTTCCCACTTAAAGAAAGAAATAAGCACGCATTTTACACAATACTGTAAAAACACAACTTCCTCTTTTACGTAGGCAACAAATTTGAAATAAATTTTTTCATAATTTTTTTTTATATATGTTTATGTTATTTAAACTTATCTTGAACATTTTCATAAATTAAATCCCTACAGTGTCCGTGATCATTTGTTTAAAAACGCTCGATTCGGGTTTATTAGATAAAGAAATTTCAAAGCTTAGTGTGGTTATTTGGAATAATAATGTATTTGCGATTAGCGTAAAATAAAATCGTACATTATGCTTATTACATAATACAATTTCCATGCACTATAATAAATAATTTCCTAGTTACTGTGTCTATGAAAATAACTTGTAACAGATACGATTATTTTGAAAATTCTTAAGGACCAGTAAAGCGCGTGTTTGATAGATTGCATTATACAGTCGAACCCCGTTATAACGAACTTCAAGGGACCAAAGGTTTTGTTCTCTATATCCGGTGGTTCGCTGTATCCGAACTGTTAAGAAAAATGTTAGAGTTCACAAAATGTATAACTCATTAGTTGCTATGTATATTCAATAATGATGTATTGAAAGAATGACAAAATCTATTAAAATGATCATTAATGAATTAAATTGACTAAAATCGATTGCATTTAACTGACACAATACTAATTAAATTAACTAAAAAGGAAGACAAATGGAAATAAATTGATTTTATCTTTAATTGTTGCTCACTGTTTTGATACAGAAATAATTGGTAATCTTCTGCTGACGTGATGCCGATTTCAAAAACATTTTATGAATTTCTTTGTCCAGTCCAATACATCAGATGACTCCAACACTCGCTCTTCCACTGTTCGTGTAGACAAAAACTTATTAATTACACTCATCGCTGCAGTAGCATCTGAGATGGTGGAGATTTCGTCATTTATGTGCTCCTCTTCATCAGCATCAGAAGCAGAATCTTCGATTTCAGAATGATTCATTTTAATTTCTTCCACAATATCTTCATCAGCCGGATTTTCACATGTAATGACTTCATCATCACATGTTTCGAACAATTGCACGGCACAATCTGAGAATGATGAAATTTTTCCTTTTCAATCCACATCGCGATAGATAAACCTTCATCAACTTCTTCTTCAACATTCTTTCCTTTTTCAACATTCGTTGTATCTTCAATATTCTTAAAAAGTTGAAAAAAAAAATCAATTGTGGACTGAAGAAATGTTCGTTATAGCCGATTCTTAAGATTTCGGCGGTTCGTTATAAAAGGATAAATTAGCAATAAATACAATAGGAAACGGCGGGACTAAAATATTTGTTCGTTATATCCGGAAGTTCGTTATATACCGGGTTTGACCGTACTTTACACAGCCAGCCAGATAACTACGACATTTAGAAAATTCTCTGCGTTATGCTATCCATTTTTGGATGTATTCGAGCTGAAATCCAAAATAAATTATGCTGTTGAGATAAGGTATGTCTGCAGCACCTGGAAAAGTTCTTGAAATCCCTAGGAGGTACTATACCTATAGTTTTAAAATCTTTGCTGCCGCAAATTAAGCATGTTTCAGAATAAAGCTCCAATACCTTTGAGTAATGAGACGTTTTCCAATATGACAGAAGTGATAAAGGTTTTCTCTTCCATTTATCGATAATTTGAAGTTTAAGTTTTCCCATAATGTCTTAATAAATCTATTTCATGCTGAAAGAACTTGAAATCTAATCAATCCGAAATTAACTTCTGTGAAACGTTTTAAAAATTATTTAAAACAATTAATAATGAATGGCTTTGCTAATTTATCTTCAGAATGCTTACTGTAATTCTGATATAATTTTTTGTCTTTCAGAGCAGATATTTCTGTCTGAATTGAGAATTTAGAGACTTTAATTTCTTCCAACAAAACATGTAAGAATGGGGCACATTGGAAAACGCTCAAAAGTCGAAACTGGGTTGCTTTTTCTTCCACGGAAATTCGTCAGAGGTCTCGACCATACGTTGCTTTATCCTTTTAGTTCAGAACTGCGCATCTGCTAAATATTCAAAGTTTGAAGATGTACAAAGGTCTTTGAAATTTTTCAGCAGAAAATAGTTTTTGTGGCGCATAAATACGTTTATTGCAACTTTGATTAACGTAGGGTTCGAATTCTGGCTCCCAAAAATAGTAGTTACAGTGGTCCCCAACCGCTAGAAAGAACGAGAAAGAATCGTTAGGAAGAATATGACAAGTACAAATGGAAAAAAAACAGCATCATCGAAAATAAACAACATCAAAATAGTAAGGAAATCTCCTCTATCGATAGTTAGGGAAAGAAAAGGGGGAAAGCAGAAGAATGTTGTTGAAAGAGTGAAAGTTTTCCCTCAGTTAACCCTTACATCGGCTCATCTGTCTTTACACTGTTCCCCAGCTCATCGGTCTCACAGACCGCCACTCTATAAAATTAGGATAAGTCGTTAATGCAAAACTACTGCCACCTCTCATTCTTGAAAAGGGTAAATTAAAAATAGATTATTCAATAAAAATTTCAGAATCCGATTCCTCAATCTGTGATAGTGTGAGAGAGACAAAATCTTTTGGTTCGTTGTGAAACAAGAGGAATTCTTCCAGCCATGCTAGCTACAACAAGAAAACAAAGATCTTGAAATAGAATGCATGCAGACTGACAGACAATTAGTACGGTTCAAGGCTTATCGGTCATACAGACCAGCAAAAATTAAAATCAGTTCAAGGCTCATCGGTCCAAAAGACCGACTATGTTTTACAAAGATTAAATTTACCGACAAAATACGAGCGGGCGAAAATCTCCGACGTGTTGTACTTGAAGGTCAGGACCCGACTGAAGAACTCACAAACCCTCAATAGTCTGATCACCCCACACCACCACCCCACACTTCAGAACAGGAGCAACAGCGGTCTCCTAGACCGATGAGCCGACGTAAGGGTTAATAGTTTAATATCAACCTCAAGTTCCAGAGACCAGGTTTGAATTCTGGTTCCGTTACACAGTAAATACTCGTAAGTTGTGTATTATTTTCAGTTAAATGTCTCTCTATTCTAAAAAAAAGTAACTGGCGCTGCCGCTGCCGCTGCCGGCAACACCGCTGTCAAAAGCTTGTCACGCTATCTCCTCCG
Source organism: Dolomedes plantarius (assembly GCA_907164885.2). Taxonomy (NCBI): domain Eukaryota; kingdom Metazoa; phylum Arthropoda; class Arachnida; order Araneae; family Dolomedidae; genus Dolomedes; species Dolomedes plantarius. Next base: position 58,881,065 of record OU015501.1, read on the forward strand.
AAACCGCTGGGGGTATGGGGTCGAGACCGATACCAATCGATGCAGAACAATGCGGGGAAGAAAGTAAGACATGTCTCATATTCGTCGGACTTTAAGTTTTTTTTAATTTTATGTTTTGTGGGAAAATATTGACTTTTTCATGTTCAGATTACGATAACTCGCCAAAAAAGGATCGTAGAATTTTTTTTTTACAATCTAAGACTACAGACATTTCTCCTTCAAACAAGACCTCATTTGTTTAAAAATAATTTAAAACAGACTGATATTTTTATTAAAATTGGAAACCCACTTTTAGGAAAAATTTATGCGTTTCGAGATATATAAATTCGATGCTCTCAGACTTATTATGTTACAAAGAAAATATTTATATCAACTGGACGATGAAAGCTTTCTCATTCATATAAACTTCATTTCAAGTCTCTATCTTAAAATTTCGATTTTTAATTGAATTTTAAAGAAATACTTCAAAAAAATCTTCTCATTCGCTTCCTTTGCAGAAGGACATGAAAGAAGATCCAATTTTTCACCCATAGGCGGGCTTCATCCATTTCGCAGGGAGGGGGGGGGAGCTTCAACTGTAAACAAATGAATGACTCAATCGCTGTAAACAACTATTGAGTCATTCATTCACTTGATTCACCAGAGGAGCGAGCGTAGCGAGCCTAGGGGCGAAGCCCCTAGTCATTTAAAAAATAATTTATTAAACATGTAATAAATCAGCTTCATTTGGATTTTTTTGTAAATTAAACGTTTGCCAGATCTCTAAAAAAATAGGGGGAAACTTATTTTTTGTGTTGTAGAACAATAGGATGCAGTTGATGATACGTTTTTGTTCTAAAATTATATATTTATAATCTTTAAAACATATACTGCTAATCCTGTTTTATACTTCGTTTCTTAAACTGCATCTTTCAACGAGCATACTTAGTTTGTTTAAGCGTCAATAATTATTTTTTTTTCAGAAAGCATGTGTAAAAGTTTGGATTACAGCTGTTTATTCTTCTACTGCGATACATATTTAATACTTTTTGACATCATGACTTTCAGCATTGTTATCATTATCCAAATAAGACGTAACACGACAGATTTCGTTTTTACAATACAGTAGATCTTGTTTTCACTAAGTTCAGAGAATTTATTGGAAGTTAACGCAGTGGAAATGCCTTAATTTCTCGCTTTAACGATTACAAGAGCTGAATCAGCAAGGAGAAAATTTCATGAACTCATTTCTAGTTTGTATAATGTATCAACTAGACCTGGGTGATGTTACATTTTTGACATCGCGATACATCGTCAGTCTAACATCACGATATGACGATATATCGCGATGTTAACCATGAACGTAGCCAGCAGGTGGCAAAGGGGCTCCCTAAAAAAAGGAACATAGATTCATACATAAAAATGAGACCAGGTTGTTGTCCTGCAACAGACTAAACTAATTAAACATTCAAATATCTTTTATTTTGAGCCAAGAATATCTGCATTTCTGCATTTTTTGGAAGCAATGCAGCTCTTTGTCTTGTAATAACACTCCGTGCTTAATACTCTAAAAACAAGTACGACCAAAGAATCTAACAGTAAACACACTGACAATCGAAACAAATCCCAAGTTCACACGCATGTGCAGAAAGCAGGATTCTTGTGCTGGTCCGGACCTTTGCGATTTATCGCTTCATCTTTCTTATCACTACAACACACTCTATCACAACATCGAAGAGAAAGTCACGTGATGTAAAATCCCCTTATGCACAAAAAGAATTCGAGGACTCATCAGTCTATTATAGTCCGTCTAAATATTGACGGTGTGAAACCGAAAAATCGTCCCAGCTAAGCGATGTGATATAGTAGAACCGCGCATGTGTACAAACATCGGACACCGGGAAATCGTCGACCAAGCGATACGACATCGTAACATCGCGCATGCGCACACAGAAACATCGGACAGCGGGAAATCGTCGACCAGGCGATGCGACATCGTAACATCGCGCATGCGCACACAGAAACATCGGACACCGGGAAATCCTTAACCAAGCGATGCGACATCGTAACATCGCGCATGCGCACACAGAAACATCGGCACCGTTTGTGTGACATCGGGAACTCTCGTATGCGTACACCGCTAGATTCGTGACACCAGGAAATCGCGATGTTACGATATATCGCCGATTTGAAAATTATGAAACCGGTGTGACGATGTCGGCTTCACACCGGTTTTTCACGATGTATCGATGCATCGCCCAGGCCTAGTATCAACATATTCCAGATTGGATCAAAAGGAACGATATAAACAATACTCTATGAAATAATATTTTGCGATAGCTCTCTGTCGTGTTTCCGTTGTTAAAACAGTTTTCATGATTATAAATTTAGAAAACAGAAAATTAAGCAAACTATTTCAGACAATATTTTCAAAATCTCTTTTAAAATTTTATTCAAATTCATATTTATCGCATTCTTCTCTCAATGTGTTGGGGCCCGGTAATTTAATAGAAGATCCGACTGATCTAAGTTCAAAATTTTCCATACAAATCAAAATCTTCAATATAAATAGTATAATGATAACAGCCCGAGAGTTCCTTTATAGTAGCATCCGAAAGAGTATCATGCTAGATTGTTCGAAAAGTTTACGATCATTCCCGGTGGACGATCCAACATGTTTCAAACGTACCCGAGTGGTAAGAGGTCGAGATGGTTAGGGAAGGATGGCAAAGTCACAACTATAGACTTGATATATACGAGGCGCATTCACAAGTAAGAACCGATTGGGTCTAAGAAATTTAGGAAGAAGTTCATGAAAGATTTTTATTGCCAAATATAAAAACGTATATTTCAGTACTTTTCTACGTAGTCTCTATATTTATTGAAGCATTTGTCGTATCGTGAGACTAGCTTTTGTATTCCTTCATCGAAGAAACTCACCGCCAAAATATTCAGCCACTCCTTCACAACGTCTTTTGTCTCTTGATCACTCTGTAAATTCTGACCGGCCAAAATCTCTTTAGGTGGAGTAAAAAAGGTAATTGTTAGGAGCAAAGTCGAGACTATACGGTGGCTGCTAAAAAATTTCCTAACCAAAATATTCAAGCAATATACGTGAACGGATGGCGGTGTGCGGCTGCACGTTGTCGTGAAAGAGACCAAGTCTAGCAGACAGTAACCCACGCCGTCGAATCTAAATTGCTCGGCGCAACTTCTTCAGGGTTTCACAGTAGGATTCAGCATTTATGGTGGTACCTTAATGGTCGTATCAGAAACACTCGCGTTCAGGAAACACTCTGAATCGTGTTCTCCACGTCAAACGCGACATCTTGATTACATTGCCCAATTCAGCACAGACATTCAACACGTTTCGGGAGCTGACAACGTCGTAGCAGATACTCTCTCTCGAATTAACGAAGTATCTACTTCAGTTACAATTGATTTCGTCACTATTGCCGAACAGCAGAAGAATGACATCGAACTAGAGTCTGTTGTGAACAATACGGGAACTTCTCTTCAACTAAAACTCTTAAAAACCGCTTCTGCAGAAATCTATTGTGACACCAGTAACAACAGAATTCGCCCGTACGTTAACCGACAAATTACGTCACGATGTGTTTACAGGCCTGGACTTAGAGACCCAGGGCCCCTAGGTACTTGACATTTGGGCCCCCCACCATCGCGAAGCTATTTTAGAAATTTAGCAAATTAAATGCACTAGTACAGAACATATAATTTTTAATTGACTTTAATGACTTTAATAAACATCAGAATAATACAGTCTATGTTACTATAGTTACGTTATTCTATAAAATTTACAGAATTATACGACGAACTTTCTTCTGTGCAAAAGAACGAATGACGTCATCATAGTCAATTGACTGCATTATTTCAGACTCTATGTACATTACAGAGAGTGAATTGAGCCTGTTCTCTCCTATGTTAGATCTTAAGTAATTCTTTACTCTCTTTAGCGCTGAAAACGACCGTTCTGCTGAGCAGTTTGACGCTGGTATACACAACAGCATTCGGAGCGCAATTCCTACGTTTGGATAAATGTCCAAAAAGCTTTTTTCCGATAAGTATTTGTACAGTGACGATAACTCCATAACTTCATCATTTGACGACAAATGAGCTTGCAGGTGCAGACACTCGTTTTCCAAAGTTCTATCCAAATCCCCCGGATAAAAAGTTATAAGGTTTCTGGCTCCTTCACGGATGTCTTTAGATTCCAAACGATGTAGTTTCATAAGAAAGTCAAACTTTTTACTTAACTCCTCATAAGAAGATCCGCGTCTCCGTAGTTCTGTAATTAGTCTATCTATAATGACGTTAAAAATGGTAACTCTGAATCTGTCCCTGCCAGAGAGTTCGGTCTCGTTTCCTTTTACTTCGGCGAACTGGACTTTACGCTTACGTTTCCTCTGCATGTCCTATGCATATCTATTTTCACCAAATTTTTAAATAACTTTCGAATCATAATGATCAAAGGTACTGGGTTTCCTTAAGTATTCTAGGTATGTTACCAAAGACTGATACAGTTCAACGATCGTACCCAGGTCGATGTTAACAGATTGGAGAGATTTGCTTACTTTGTTGAACCTTTCCAAGATGTCATTCCAGAGAAGTGACAAAAAGCAAGTTTCCATCGAGCCTAATGAATTCAGAAGACCTGAAGCCTCAGAGCGAGTAGATGGTTTTTCATTTGCATCATTGGCAATTGTCTGAAGAGCTGCCATGATCTCATCCCAGGAGCAACATAGACTTCGGCAGGCGTCATCTCGAGCAGACCATCTTGTCTGAGAAAGAATCTTCCTGACTGTTGAATTTGACTTCAGTTTCGACATCAAAATTTCCCATCTGTGTGTTGATGCCGAAAAAATTATGCAATGACTGCAAAATACCGAAGAAAGATACAGCAGCTTGACAAGACTCGGCTGCACAGGATCCAACAAGATTCAGTGAGTGAGCCGAACAGGGAACGAAATCTATCAGAGGGTTCACTTGTTTTATTCTCGCTTGAAGACCAGAATATACACCCGACATATTGCTAGCATTGTCGTAAGACTGCCCCCGGCAATCGGCGATATCCAAGTCGTGATTTTTCAATGTCTCTAGAACGACTTTAGCCAGGTCTTCCGCTTTATGGCCACAATTTGGAATGAATTTCAAAAATCGTTCTACAGGACATCCGTCTTCAGAGACATATCTCACTATGAAAGAAAGTTGATCTACATGAGAAATGTCCGGAGATGAGTCCACAGAGATAGAGAAATATTTGGCATGTTTTATCTCAGTCACGATTGTATTTATTAGCTTTTCTGCCATGATATTGATCATTTCATCGCACATTTTTGACGAAAGATATGATGTTGTGCCACTTCCTTTGTTACCGTGGCATTTTATCTGTAAGTCCAGAAAAGGATCGAACTCAGCCAAAAGTTCTAGGGTCATAACATAGTTTCCACTGTTTTTAATCCAAATATCTCATGGGAACCTCTAAACGGCAATCCGCGTGCAGAAAGTGACCTCACAGCAGCCACAATGCGCCTCAAAACCTCATGCCAGTATTTTATTTCTTCTTCCGTTTGAAGAACAAGACTCTACCGCCAGCATTTTTCCTAGCTAATAGTGTCGCAAGTGCTGACCTGTGTTCGTCCGAATTCTCATGTTCCTTCATTCTTTGAACTGCGTTTTTCCAGTCGTTGTACCTTTCATTAGCTAGCGACCCCAATTTCCCAAACATCTTACAAGGGGCTCAAAACACTGCACCCTTACTCTTCGAAAATATGAGCCAAGGTCTAGGTCGTGTGTCACCATTGCTTAATGTTCGGCTAAAAAGTGACAGCGGCAGATACCTGGTTTTATCTGCGTACTGACGCCTTGAAGAAGAAAGTCGGCATCAATATTTTGTTTCACGCCATTTTGAACAAGGTACTCCAATGTAACTTCGTCTAGCATCCACTCAGCAGGATCGTCACTTAAAGAAGAATTAGATTCAGGATTTTCTAAAGAATCGTTTTTTGTAGCTGTTACGAGGTTTTCAGAAATAATGTTTTCAGGTAGCTCGTTGCAGTCAGACACGTTTGTTGGAGTTGTCTGTTGACGGTCATCAGCAGCATCACTGCAACTGCCACTGGCTAATGCACTAGTACTACTAGTACTAGGACTAGAGCCAGAACTAGGTCTAGACGTAGACGAGACGAAAAATGTGTTCAACTTAGGAACATTACGAAGAAGCTCTTTTTCTTTTTCGAATTTTTCTTTATTCCGTTTTCTTTTCTGGAACCCGCTTAGTTTTTTATTGAAGTCAGACATCGCGACATCGGTAATTTCTATAACGAATATAAAAGGAAAGGGTCATTAAACAATAGGAACTTTGTTTAATTATTTGGAATAATGTTTTTATGTTTCAATTTGTTGTTTATTTGTTAATTTGTTCAAGACAATTTCGGTTTTCCTCAAATTTTCTTAATTCAAGAATTTTTCTCTTGGTTCAAGTAAATCTTTTTCTGTGCATACTTACATACCGACATACAAGCATACAACCATACGATTAATTTAATAAATGACAAAAATATGAAAAGAAAATTGTAACCCGGCGTGACGCGTCATAGACAGTAGCGGGGATTTAGATATCCGCAGATCACTTTCTTTTTATACTGGGTTTTTTTAAAACTATTAATTACAGAAAGTAAACTCAAATCCCTGCTTTACGTAAGAGTAAAACAAGCGTATTTCAATAACAGAAGAGTGCTAATTGCATTAATATGATTTGCGGAGAATGTTTCATTGCCGAAAAACAAGCAGGTAGCTAGGGGGGGGGGGGCGGGTGGTCCGTGACTCATAGAGATGAGGAGAGGCGGAAAATATAGTGCCAGTTGCAGACTTGTCGTTGTCGCCTGTCGGTGCGTCCGCTTGTAAATTGTAATTTTTAGTGAATTGTGCAAGTGTTCAATTAATCAGTGGTACAGTTTCATTGAAATGATGGGAGATCATGTTCGGAAGAATATACTGAATGATATATATCACGCAAAGTACTACGCAGTATTGTTTGATTACACACCTGATAAAGCACACACAGAACAAATGAGCCAACTAATCCGATGTGTTACTAAGGATGAAGATGGCCAATTTGATATCAGAGAAATCTTCATTGATTTTATAGCAGTTATTTGAAAATCTGGGGAGTACTTGGCAGATACAATATTTCATAAGTTGGAGGAAGATGGGTTAGAAACAGGAAATTGTCGAGCCCAAAAATATGATAATTGGTCGAACATGTGTGGTATTTACATAGGAGTTCAAGCTAGGTTCTTGGATATCAACCCATTAGCAACTTTTGTCCCGTGCACAGCTCACTCCTTTAATCTGGTGGGACTACATGCAACATCAACATCTCCTGAAACAGCGAGCGCATTTGAAATAATCCAGAGATTATACACCTATTTTATTTCATCAACACAACGGTTGGAAGTCATCAGAAAAACACACAAGAAAGAATTTAAATGGAACCAGTGATACTCGATGGTCTGCTAGGTCCGCGGCAGTACATGCTGTTGTAAAAGACTTTCAAGAAGTAATCAGCGCTCTCACCGAATTGAACGAAGAAGAACAATATACACCAGAGACAAAATCTGATGCCTCCAGTCTCATTCGTACTTTGAAAGATTTCCAACTTATTTCGTATTTGGTTGCTTGGACAAATATCTTAAGAAATTAACAGAGTTAAGGTAAATGCACCTATAATAGACCGCCCTTTATAGGGGCATGACCCATTATAGGTGCATTTACCTTAACAAGGAAATACAGAAACATAACATAATATTGTCAAAAACAATACAAATGTGGAAGGTCTCACCAAAACCATGGAAAGGCTGAGAAATGAAATAAATGAATGGATAAAGACTGCTGAAGAAATAGCGTAAAAAATTGAAGTGGGGCCAGCTATGGAAACTCGCAGAATCCCAAAAAGGAAAATAATGCCTGGAGAGATGGCGCAAGATGAAGGAAGAAGTTTCTCTGAAGAAGACATTTTTTACCTTAGTATGAAAGAAGTAACCGATGTGATACTAATCCAGTTGAAAGATAGAATGCAGAGTATAAGTGCACTCAACAATATTTCTTTTTCCAAAAACTTGTGCTGCAAACTTAGCTAGTAAATATCTTGACCATATAAGTGAAGATGAGTTCCCTACTGAAATCCTAGTTCTTCGTGACCAGTTACAGAATTCAACAGTTAATTTTGAAAAAATGAATCAACTTGATCTTCTAAACCTTATCCTAGAAAGAGATTCGACTAATGCTTTCCCAAATGTGTGCATAGCCTTGAGAGTTTATTTAACGCTCCCAACTACATCAGCAAGCTGCGAGAGGAGTTTTAGCAAACTGAAGATAATTAAAAACTATCTCAGATCAACAATGACTCAAGACAGATTGAAAAACCTCGCAATACTGTCTATAGAAAGTCAAGAGGCTAATCCAATAAATTATGAAGAAGCGATCAACTCATTTTCTGAAAGAAAATCAAGGAAAACAATTTTGAAAAAATATCTGCACACAACACATTTTCTAAAGCATAAGAAAGGTAGCTGCGAAGACCATCGTTGCTTGGGCAAGAGGGTAGTAGTGGGTTTTAGTGGGTTTTATTTTTCGTCGGTATAAAAAAAATACATATACTTCTCTGGTATAGTATTGTTAAGTTAAATTTATTTTTTTATTTCAATAAATTAAGTTTGGCACACCATCAAAAAGGCCATATTACTTTTATCTTGTTATTTTTTATTGCATTAAATAGTGAAAAACAGCTACAGGGGTGGCATGGAGCTAACTTGCCCCCGCTGAGAAATTTCCTAGATCCGGCACTGCATTGTCAGAAAGTAGAATTATGTATTTTGATTGAACAGAGAATCTAATACTGAACGCAAAAGGTATCAAATAAGAAAGTGATAGTCTGTCATCGCAGTCAAGGTCAGTTGCGCACCCAGGAGGGGGGAGTCAAGGGGCCCTACCCCCCCCCCCAAGAAATAGAAATTGCATTAAGAATATTGATTTTGCATTATAAATATTTTTATCCCTTCATCTCGGCCCCCCTCATGCGTTATAAATATTTTTATCAGTTCATCTCGACCCCCCCCCCCCAAGAAAAAATCCTGGGTGTGCCACTGGTCAAGGTAGTGTACACCATTACTTACTTTACATAACGTTTTTAAAACTATATGATGACATAGAAGCGAGGCGTGAAAACAGAAATGCAGCGATTATGCAACAACAGTAAATTCCAAGATGATTAGCCGTGTGATTTCAAATCTTGTAGCCTGTCCAGCTCTTCTAGCAATCACATTACATTTGCATTTTTGTTTTAACAAAAAGCGAGGTCCATAAGTGCGAAAATGTTTCGTTTTGGTGGGTCAAGGATAAGCAGAAAAATGTTCAGAACAGGATTTGATGAAATAAACACAGTCATTTACGAAAGTTATGAGAAATCTTTACCTCAATAACATAATTAATTCAAGAAACTTGACAAGCAATTCAGTATAGTTCTTATCAACACGGCGTCAACTCTCATGTAAACTTTTCAAAGTTTTTTTTGTTGACAGAAAACAAAAGCATCTTATTTAAATTCTGGAGGTGTTGAGCGAGAAACACTGTGAGCATACCTGGAGCATTAGAATATTCGAAAAGCTTAACCTTGAATGGCCAAAGTCCTTGTTAAGGTCGAAAATATTATCTTCCATCGGTCAATGGTACTATAGGCATCTCAACTCTCAACTTTTTAATAACCGCGTTCCATATCTAGCATAGATAACCATATAAGACCAAATGTTATACCATGCGAAATATCTATTCGAAGAAGAAGGTAACTATCCTCTTTTAGAACTTCGCTTGAGTGACTGTCATCGTCACTCAATAACAGTCCCGGATCTAGGGGGGGGGGGCAAGCCGGGGCCCGTGCCCCGGGCGCCAACTTCAGGGGGCGGCAAATTCAAGCGCAGCAGACGAGTACACTAACCCAGAGTTACTGCGACTTTGCGATGAATGACACGCCCAGCACTTATTATCTTTCTCTGTGGCGCTCTGAGGCGCACTACGTGATTTGCGTTAGCATAGGTCAGCAAACGATGTGAGCGAGTTGCCGGCGGTAAAGAAAAAAGCGCGCAGTCAGCGAACGCCACACAGAAGCATTTGACGATGGTGTACCGTAACGTGGCCAATAAATCAAACTTTCACATTAGGAGAGACATCAGGTAGCGTTTTTCTTCATTTTATTTACGGCACAGAACACACACAACTATATACAAGAACAGAAAACATCATCACAAATCTAGCTTGTAGCTCAAGCGTCCCCTCGCCGACAGCCAACGAACTCTCCCCCTTGCAAAATCTTCTCCCATCCAAATTCTTTTCTTCTTGAAGCATGCGTTTAGTATTCTAAGAAACAGCTGGGGACTTGACTCCCACGGATAGACTTCGGGGTGAGATATTAGGGTACAGTGGTTAGCGTACGTGCGAAAAGGGTAAGGCTATATTTGGAAACTCCGTCGTCGGTCTGCAATACTGGGTCTTTTACAAACAATTATTTAGTGTTTACTGCTTAGTTTTTGTCGAGTAACCTAACGTAGTACTAGTGCCGCAGCATCACATCACTTACAGCTCATCGCTCGCCCCTAGGTAGGTATATAGTATTTTATCGTATCTTGAGCATTTCGAGTTTCCGTATCTATATTATAAAGAATGGAAAACCCCACTCAATTTCAGTGTCGTACATAGACTTCGCGTGTCTTATCTTATTATTCTTTATACAAATATATACTTGAAAAAGATAGACAGAAGAATGCAATCACAGCATATTTTTACAAAACGGGATTTTGGTGAAAAAACGTAGCTTTGAGTTCTAGTGAGTAATGAACCGAGTGGGTATATTACACGGTAAAAATCTCGATTAAAAATTCTTTAAGTGTTTTTAATTTTCAGTAGGTAGTTATTTACTCATGATTTCATGTTATGAGATGAGTATTACAAAAAAAAAATTATGTTTGGGTTTTGTTTATTAGAGGTAATGGCAGAGTAAAATTTATTTATGCTTACCCCTTTAATTCAAGAATTCAGAAAATTTGATTGGCTTTTATTACATACAGCAATTGCCTTGGGGCCGTATGGCGTGTAGGGCTTACTTTCACTGCACTTGACTTTTTTAATAATCTTTATCAAAAGCCGGTTTCATATTGCGTTTTTTGCCCTAAACTGCTTTTCTTATTCTTAAGGGTAAATTTTTTTTATTAACTTTATATTTCATAGGTTGAAATTATAAGCGCGCCAAGAAAAAAACTATCAGGAGCGGGATGTAGGAAAAAAGCCAAAGATAGGGCCGAACGGGGAAAGCATATTGCGGATAAGATGAAGAAGTGGCTTAGCAGAGGAGATTCACGGTCAGTCTCTGCCGCAATTTCTGAAGATGCTGTTCAAATAGAGGATATTTTTTGCAGTTTGCACGACCAAGCTGACCAAGAATTTTCATCTACCATCTCTAAACAGTCTACGAGTGCTGATTCGAGAGTGCAATATTCTTCATCGATCTCTAACGAGCAACTCGAGGAAATAGAGCTAGGATACAAAGAATCTGAATCGGCTTATTCGGTGTCGGATGAGTAGCAAAAAATCGGATTTAATTTGACGGACCCAGGCAGTTGGCCAGACATGGAAAAAATGACCGATCAGCAACGATCTTTCTTTAACAGTCAAGCTGCGTTATTAGCAGAAAATCACCCAGAAAACGTAGAGTTTAGATATTGGGCAATGTCGTGGCCATTCTTACGATAACGGGTCTAATATGGTCGGTACCTATGAAGGAGTGCAAGCCAGGATTGTAGAAAGAAATAAGCTGGCGGAGTTCGTGCCCTGTTTAGCTCACTCCTTTAATCTTGTCGGTGTCCACTCTGCCTCGTCGTGCCCAGAAGCAATAAACCTATTTGGAGTCATTCAAAAAGTATATTGCATTTTTTGTCGGATTCTCTACTCGAAGGGATATTATGAAAAAATGTGCCAAAACCAGTTTAAAAGGAAGCAGTCAGACAAGATGGTCGGCAAAATATGTTGCTGTGAAAGCCCTTTTAAATAATTTGCCGGAAGTAGTGAAATTCTTGGAAGAAGTTAAAGAAATTTCTCATACTCTGGAAGCAAAATATGAGGCAGGTCATCTCTTACATCAGGGGTGTTTAACCTGCGGCCCGGCACACCATATTTTGCGGCCCTTCGCATGGTATAACAAATATAATTCATTCCAATGTTGATGTTGTGTTTCACCATTTTTCTAATCCTAATGCAATTAAAATTAATTCAAAATCATATTTATTTGTTATAAATCCATTCATATACCATGTTCATATGAAAATTCATGCCTTTATAACATTAACTTGATTACATGCAAAATTGTATCTTTTATATTTATCAACTATTAAGGCGATACACGCCAAATTTGGTGCCTTTGGCGCAATCTCGCATTTGACTTGGCGAGTTTTGAAGGAGAAATAAATTCCCCTTTACCGAACGCGGCACGGTCAATTTTCTGCTGCGCAGTTTTCTACTGCTTTTATAAAAATTCTTTTATTAGGTATGGATTTCTTTATATAATTTTCTTGTTACTAGAACATGTTAATCTAAATTTTTTATTTGAAAACGTAATGTACTTAATTCTACTATGCTGTCACAATGTAACATTACTACGTTTGGAATATTTCGACAGCACTGATTATGAGCGCGTTTTTCTGCCGTCTACTTGCTACTCGAATGCGTTAGATTTCTTTCTTAGGTTGGTACCACACCAATAGAAATTTGTTAGACGAACATCATTATCTACGAGAGATTTTTGAAGAGCACACATTTAGAATAATTTTTTTTATTATTCCAGTTTTGTTTTAACAGATTGATATATTACAAATAATTGAGTATTGATAGGCTGATAATATAAAAATATAATAATATAGCTGTGAAAGTTAAAACTTATTTTGCTAACTAGATTGTGTATTTTGTATTTGGTGCAGTACAATTCATACGGTTAATAAGACAAAGTAAGTTAAAATTGTTATTCTCATAAAATTGATTTCAACATTATTCCTTCATTTTATAAAATTTCTTTGCAGAACCCATAAATGGCGTTATTAAAACAAAAGCGAAAAATTCAAGATGAAAATAGGACATTCAATGATTCTTGGACAAATGACTATTTTTTTATTAACTACAAAAATTCACCTTTGTGCTTAATTTGTTCTGAGAAACTTGCTGTGATGAAAGAATACAATATTAAACGCCACTACATGCAAAAACATGGAGAAAAATATGAAAAGTTTACATGTCAGTTAAGAAAAGACAAGTTAAGTATAATGCAAAATAGTATCTTAATGGGGCAACAGAGTTTATTCACAAAATTGTTGGCTGATGGGGAGACTTGCACAAGAGCTACCTATGAAATAAGCCACGTTTTAGCAAAGAAACTAAAACCTTTTTCTGACAGTAGTGTAATAAAAGAATGTCTCGAAATAGCCGCTGGATTAATATGCCCTGAAAAATCATATCTATTCAGAAACTTAAGCTTATCGCGGTATACTGTGGCTAGTCGAATTGATGAAATGGCAGAAAACTTCGCGAGCAATTTAATCAAACGTAGCCATACTTATGAATATTTTTCAATTTGTTTGGATGAATGCACGGATATCTCTGATACTGCACAACTTGCAATTTTTGTTCGTGGCGTGGACACAGCATTGAACGTAACCGAAGAATTACTAGACTTGGTCAGCATGAAAGGAACAACAACAGTTTCAGATATCTACCAAGCAGTACAGGAGACTTTGGAATAGTATGAACTTCCACTTGCCAAACTTAGCGGAATAGCAACTGATGGGGCACCTGCTGTGAGAGGTCGTCATTCAGGTTTAACTTTACTTATAATTAACTCTTTAAGCATTGAACATAAAAACAATGACATAAAAACAATGACAAATTTTTTGTTGTCATTGTGTTTTACATATTGAAAATTTCTGTGCAAAACAATTAAAATTCGGTAGTGTTATGAAGATAGTAGTGTCAACTATAAATTTTATAAGATCACGTGCGGTAAACCATCGCAATTTAAAGAATTTTTATTACTACTTGATTCCGAATATGGAGAAGTCATTTATTTTAGCGAAGTGCGTTGGTTCAGCAAGGCAAAAGTTTTGCAAAGATTTTACGATCTTTTACAAGAAATAGTTTTGTTTATGGATCAGAAAGGCAAACCGATTGAAGAACTTAATAACACTGCATGGATTGCTGATCTTGCGTTTCTGGTGGATATTACATCTCACCTATCCAATTTAAACATAAAAAATGCAAGGCAAAGACATTATAATTTCCAAATTTATCACCAACATTAAATCATTTTTAGCAAAGCTATCACTTTGGGGAAAGCAGTTGGAAAAAAATAATGCATTCAACTTTGTCAATTTACAATCTCGCTCATTAGCAAACATGAATATGTATGCAAAGAAAATAAAAGAATTAAAAGTTGAATTTGAGGAACGATTCACAGTATTTCTCGATAAAGAAGAACTTCGAATTTTTACTTCGCCATTCTTTTCAAATATTGATGATGTGCCAGATGATTTGCAAATGGAAATAATAGAATTGCAATCCAACTCAGAGCTGAAGGATATATTTAATAGCAAAGATCTTGTAGATTTTTATAAAAATTATATTTCATTTGAACAATTTTTTACAAAACTTCGAAAATTCGCCTCACGAATATTGTCACTCTTCTCAACAACTTATGTGTGTGAACAATTTTTTTCTTTGATGAAATTAACCAAAACATCAAAACGGAGTGTGTTGACTGATACACACCTTAAAAATACATTGCGATTGACTTCGTGTAGCATACCACAAAATATAGCAGACATATTAAAAAGACACCAATTTAAAAAATCACATTAAGTTCGAGTTCGTTCAAAATTACCACATCACATTGCATACCAAGATTATAATATTATATACAATGTATTTTTCATTTTCATAATAAAACTAAACTTTTGAATATAGTTGACTTTTTATGCGGCCCGCCTGCCTTCAAAAAATTTACCGCGTGGCCCAGATGCTACAAAAGGTTAAACACCCCTGTCTTACATGCTGTAAAGAATTTTGAATTTATTTTCAATTTGACGATTTGGGCTAATATTCTCCGAGAAATTAATCGAGTAAATATTGAAATTCAAAAGGAAGATATAATCCTCCCGCGTTCCATCGCTTTAATGGACGGCCTGACCAAAACTTAGCAAAAAATGAGAGAAAATTCAATGGAATATTGAATAGAAGAGGCTAAAGAAGTAGCCGAAAAAGTTAGCGTTGACCCTATTCTTCCAAATAAACGAATTCCGAAGCGCAAAAAACAATTTGATGAATTGTGCGATGACGAATCACGAACACTTTAACCTGTTCAGCTAATTTCTAAGGCAACAAAGATGGTATTTGATCGAATCATATCAGAAATTAAAAAGAGGGTTGATAGTGCTTCCACCTTAAATCTAAATTTTGCTTTTCTCAATGGAATTGAAATCTTAAATATATCGACTGATGAACTGCAGAAGCATGGAGCAGATCTCGCACGAAAATACGAGCGAGACTTAAACACAGTTGAATTCTGTCAGGAACTCTCCGTTTTTAAAGAACAAGCTCACTTTTATTCGGTGATATAAAAATGGCTAGAGCTTCCTATCTCTTGCAACAAATCTACACGCATGATTTGCAGGATGCCTTTCCCAATATTAGTATTGCGCTGCGGATTTACTCTACGCTTCCGACTACATCCGCAAGCTGTTAGCGAAGTTTTAGCAAACTTAAAACTTATTAAAAACTATCTTCGTTCCTAGATGAGCCAGGAACGTTTATCGAGTCTCGCGATCCTAGCAATCGAAAATCGGACCGCACATCACATTAATTATGACAAGGCCATAGATTTGTTTGCAGAACAAAAGGCTCGAAGAGTAAAATTGTAATTCAAATATGCTATAATCTCAAGTTTTGCTTTAAACTCTATCCTGTTCTATCTTAATTAAAATAAATGTCATACATGTTCATGTACAGTGGACGCTCGTTAATTCGAACTCAAAGGTTCTCGAAAAAAAGTTCGAATTATCCGAAGTTCGAATTATCCGATGTTAAGAGAAAATACAGTAATGAACAAAAAAATTAGCGCACCAAGAAATAATTGCGGGATTGTAACGAAACTTGCAATGAAGGTACATGTCGGGGAGATATGCAAATGATTAGAAATGCAGCGTGATTGCGCATTACGTATAGCCGGTAGAGGGCGTTGAACATCGTACTCTGTGGAGTATAAAACAGGTAACCAAAGCTTGTTTGAGTGTGCTGAATCATTTACAAAGGAAGAGCTGAGATAGACATGCCATTACGCCGTGTTCGAAGACAATATAAGCAGTTGTCGCAGTTTGAGAGGGGGAGAATTGTCGGGATGATGGAAGCTGGGTGGTCAGCTAGGCGAGTAGCTCGTCAATTAGGCCGCTCTGATTGTGTTGTGAGGAGGTGTTGGGACCAGTGGACCCGAGAGATGTCATGTACACGAAGACCAGGCTCAGGACGCCCTCGACAGACCAGTCGTCGAGAAGACCACCACATCGTAAGAAATGCACGCGTACAGCCAACTGCTTCATCGGCCGCCATCCAGGCACAGGTAGAACCTTCACTAGGGACCTTTGTGTCTTCGCGAACCATAAAAAGGCGCCTGGCTGAAGGACAGTTGGTATCGCGGCGCCCATTACGTGTGCTGCCCTTGACACCCACCCATCGACGCCTCCGTTTGGAGTTTTGCCGCGCACGAGGAAACTGGACTGCAGCGGAATGGAACCAGGTCGTCTTTAGCGACGAATCCATATTCAATCTCGGCAGTGATGACAGTCGCGTTCGTGTGTGGAGAGCCCGTGGTGAACACTTCAATCCTGTCTTTGCTGTACAGCGACACATCGCTTCCACAGCTGGTGTGATGGTATGGGGTGCCATTGCCTACAATACACGGTCACCCCTAGTATTGTTCCGTGGCACCATGACAGCCCAGCGGTATGTTCATGAAATCCTGCAACCACATGTGATGCCACTCATGCAACGGCTCCCAGGAGCCATTTTTCAACAAGACAATGCTCGGCCTCATACGGCAAGGGTGTCACAAGACTGTCTCCGCACTGTTACTACCCTTCCTTGGCCTGCCCGATTCCCAGATTTGTCTCCAATCGAGCATATCTGGGATCATTTGGGACGACGAGTTGGGCATCCCACGAGTTTGAACGAACTAGAGGCAAGGTTACAGCAAATATGGAACGGAATGTCTCAAGACATCATACAGAACTTGTATGACTCAATGCCCGATCGTATCGCATCGTGCATTCGCGCTAGAGGGGGTCCAACGGAGTATTAACTCCTCCGTTCTTTTGCCTTTTTCTCTGAAATAAATTATCCCTTTTCTTTGATTTTCTTATCATTTACTTATATCAAAGTAGTCATTACGTATGTAAAATTTCGTTTCATTTTGACGACTCTTTCTTGGTGCGCTAATTTTTTTGTCCATGAGTGTATATAACTTTAAAAGTGTATCACTGAAGAAGAAAAATCTCCTAGTATGTATAACCCCGGACAATATATTATACTATGTTATCTAAAATTAACATATTAAAAAGCAATACAGACTTGCCTTAATCATAAAATGAAGCAGAAGATATGCAGTAGAAAGTAAACTTTAATTAAAAATACGAATTACACTTTGGGGAAAAACTGTAAAGTGGATGTTTGGTTTTGTTTATGATGCCTACATTGTTCAGCCAACTTCTCGATTTGAAGTAAACATTTCAATTCATTTTCAGAGGAAGGTTCCATCTGAATAAATGCTTTCAGAGTTTTAATAGAGTCCATATGGCTTTGTCCATTATGGTCGCATTAAAAATATCTTTCGGCAGGTAAGTAGAGAAAAGCCCTGGCAGTTTCCTACCAAAATTAGTGCATACGTCTTCGTTTACATCAGAGCTTTGGCCACATACAGTTTGATAAGAAATATTGTGCCTTGACTTAAATCGAGAAAGCCATCCATCACTGCATTTAAAATCTTCAATACCCATTCGACTTGCCAATTCATCAGCCTTCCTCAGCACTCGGGATCCATTTATCGGAAAATTTCGAGATCTAACATCTTGGAACCATAGCAGTAGAGCTTTTTCTAGATATTCTTGGGATGCATTTCGCATGCGTTTCCTTCCTCTAGCAAATTTTGATTTTTCCCATGAATCTAAAATTGACGGCTTGTTTTTCAAATAAGTTGACAAGATTTTTTTTTAATTCCATAGTCAGCTGCTAACTTTGTTTTACATTCGCCATTCTCTACTCTCTCTAAAATTTCTATCTTTGTCTCCAAAATTAGGGTTTTGTACTTTCCACGCGTAGACATCCTGATTTTTTACACTTTCACATCACACACTGAGGAAGAAAAACTAGATCACATTAACTTGTCTGCACTGCAGGCATAACTGACGCAGCTCCCTAGAATCTGTAGTAAAGACTGGTTTTTCTGAAATTCTAAGAAAATTGATACAAATAACGGAAAAATCACTTTGTCCGTTAAGCACTGATAAGGACAATAGCCACTAACGTTTAGCGGAAATGCAATAGTCTAGGAAAGCGGGCATGTGCCTCTTTACATAGAAAAAAAAATACAGGTGATTTTGACACACAAAATAATAAATACAGCGTGTGTTTTCTCCGTTAATTGAGGAAAAAGAAAATTTTTTTGTCAAATTTTTAGTTCGAATTAACGAGATATTTTTAACATTAACTCCAATACAAGTTTTTTGGGGCCTTTGGATTAGTTCGAATTAACCGAAAGTTCGAATTAACCGAGTTCGAATTAACGAGCGTCTACTGTATATTTAAAAAAAGGTAAGACTTAATAGAGAAACATAAGGTTAAAGGATTGGCGGGGCGGGGCGGCAATTTTAGGTATTTTCCCCGCCTCGAAAAAATTCAAGATCCAGGGCTGCTCAATAAAGTGGAAATGGATTACTTCCGGACCAACACGATAGAAGAGGCTTAAAACAATGAAGATAGTTCAATAATAAATTGTCTGTGTCTTTTCTTTAAGCGATTATTCACATGAAAGAAATTCAACCTTTAAAAGAAAGTGCTAATTTAATAAAAAGAAATGTGCTTCTTCGCAGTAGTGATCACCTCAAATGTATTTAACTGTGTCGGGATTCACGAGAACTTCCTGAGAAGCACCAGTTAGTACAGGGCTGATAAACCCAAACATGGTCGACCAGACATGAATAAAAAAATACACTCATGGACAAAAAAATTAGCGCACCAAGAAGGAGTCGTCAAAATGAAACGAAATTTTACATACGTAATGACTACTTTGATATAAGTAAATGATAAGAAAATCAAAGAGAAAGGATAATTTATTCCAGAGAAAAAGGCAAAAGAACGGAGGAGTTAATACTCCGTTGGACCCCCTCTAGCGCGAATGCACGATGCGATACGATCGGGCATTGAGTCATACAAGTTCTGTATGATGTCTTGAGACATTTCGTTCCATATTTGCTGTAACCTTGCCTCTAGTTCGTTCAAACTCGTGGGATGCCCAACTCGTCGTCCCAAATGATCCCAGATATGCTCGATTGGAGACAAATCTGGGAATCGGGCAGGCCAAGGAAGGGTAGTAACAGTGCGGAGAGAGTCTTGTGACACCCTTGCCGTATGAGGCCGAGCATTGTCTTGTTGAAAAATGGCTCCTGGGAGCCGTTGCATGAGTGGCAACACATGTGGTTGCAGGATTTCATGAACATACCGCTGGGCTGTCATGGTGCCACGGAACAATACTAGGGGTGACCGTGTATTGTAGGCAATGGCACCCCATACCATCACACCAGCTGTGGGAGCGATGTGCCACTGTACAGCAAAGGCAGGATTGAAGCGTTCACCACGGGCTCTCCACAGACGAACACGATTGTCATCACTGCCGAGATTGAATCTGGATTCGTCGCTAAAGACGACCTAGTTCCATTCCGCTGCAGTCCAGTTTCCTCGTGCGCGGCAAAACTCCAAACGGAGGCGTCGATGGGTGGGCGTCAAGGGCAGCACGCGTAATGGGCGCCGCGATACCAACTGTCCTTCAGCCAGGCACCTTCGTATGGTTCGAGAAGACACAGAGGCCCCTAGTGAAGGTGCTACCTGTGCCTGGATGGCGGCCGATGAAGCAGTTGGCTGTACGCGTGCATTTCTTACGATGTGGTGGTCTTCTCGACGACTGGTCTGTCGAGGGCGTCCTGCGCCTGGTCTTCGTATACATGACATCTCTCGGGTCCACTGGTCCCAACACCTCCTCACAACACAATCAGAGCGGCCTAATTGACGAGCTACTCGCCTAGCTGACCACCCAGCTTCCATCATCCCGACGATTCTCCCCCTCTCAAACTGCGACAACTGCTTATATTGTCTTCGAACACGGCGTAATGGCATGTCTATCTCAGCTCTTCCTTTGTAAATGATTCAGCACACTCAAACAAGCTTTGGTTACCTGTTTTATACTCCACAGAGTACGATGTTCAACGCCCTCTACCGGCTATACGTAATGCGCAATCACGCTGCATTTCTAATAATTTGCATATCTCCCCGACATGTACCTTCATTGCAATTTTCTTTACGATCCCGCAATTATTTCTTGGTGCGCTAATTTTTTTGTCCATGAGTGTATTTATCTTGTTTTAAAAGTGTCTGATACCCAAGATTTTACATGAGCTTTCAAGATCTGAAATCTGATTGGCTTAGGGACGCTGCTGGGAGGTCGTTGGGAGATAGAAAAAATAAATTTATTTTTTCTGATTCTCACCGGTTTGCCAAAATTTTTTACAAAGTGTATATTGCTTATAGATATTTCAAATGAACCCCAATTCCTGGCTTAAATTAATACCGGAAAGCATCTAAACATTTGCACTTTTATTTTACATAATACATTTGAAGTTACAAAAATAAGTTGTAGTCAACCTCCCGCCAGAAGAGACCTAGCACTGGTTTTAGGACATGTTTCTCGGGGATCTTCTCTTCGGAGGAAGACAATACCTTCCCTGTGAATGTCAGGTTATGTAAAATAACCCGAGTTTTAAACCTTTTGCATGTCCTCAACATTTTTTTATGAGATATTACTTACAACGGGAAGATTTGTTTTATAATTGATCTGTAAAGACTTTAAGGGATGATTTAAACAATATATGTGATGGAATCCGCTGGATGTAATGGGTAGGGTTTCGAAAGGTTAAAAAATTCTTTTAAATGGAAGTCCGTATTCTTGCGATAATAACACAGGTCTGCAAAAAAAATATTATTAAAAGTTGTTTGTAGTTTGATAACTGTTACTAGTTTTGATAACTGTTTTCTATGTATTTTTCAGTGCTGATTTCAAAAATGAAATCCATTTTGTTCCATCACGTCAGGTTATCTCACGAAAAGGGTATGTATTTTGGGTAAAAAACTCAATTTAACGCAATTTTGTACATTTTTTCTAAAGGTTCTAAATTTTAATAAACAAATAAAAGATGCCATGGTTTACATTTACACAACAGAATATTGAAATAAGTGCATAACTATAGACTCAAAAGTCCTTGTAGAAGCGCTTTTGCTTCACATCAAAACTTCCTTCAGTGCTCTTCCTGCTGTGGACAGCTTGAGGATCGTCCCTTTTTAATATCCAGCAGTAATCCGCTATCATGTTAACGTTCCATCTTCCTTGGTACCTTTTTCCCATTTTCTTGATGTCTTGATGGAACCTTTCACCCTACTTGTCACTGACATCACCAACATTTGCAGGAAGAAGTCAAGGTGTGAGTGGAGAAAGTGAACTTTTATGCCTATATTACAACCGAGCATTTTGAAGTTGTCTAGCATGTCAGCGACGATTGACTTGTAGTTTGGGTCCTTTTCGTTTCCCAGGAAACTGGTTACAACTAGTTTAAAATATACCCATGCTGCTTTTTCTTTTGTTTCTATTTTTTTTCTCAAAGTTGGCATGCCTCATTAGTTTTCTGATGTCAGGTCCGACATATCTTTGCCTCGGATAACCCAGGAAACCGCTCACAAAGGTATCTAAAGCATTCTCCTTCTTTTGGCAATGCCTTGACAAATTGTTTCATCAAACCCAATTTAATGTGTAGTGGTGGAAGTAATACCTTTTTGGGATCTACAAGACTCTCCCTCTCAACATTTTTAACTCCAACCTGCAAGGTTTTTCTCAGCAGCCATTCTTTCTTTAAATAGTGTTGCTTTCTGTAACGACTGTTCCATTCGCAGAGAAAGCAAGGGAACTTTGTGTAGTCACTCTGTTGACCAAGCAACATTGAAATCACTTTTATATCGCTATAAATCGTCCATTTATGATCTGAAAAACAAATTTTGTTTAGGACCAGCTCAAGATTTTCAAAACATTCTTTTAGATCTGGTACAGTGGAAGGTGGTGGGAAGGAGGATGGCGGGGCCAGACAGGCACTGACACGAAAGATGTCAGTAGAGGGAGATAGTAAGGGATGGGAGGGAAGGTCGACAGACAGGCAACCTCATTATTTTTAATTTTCAATTTTTAACTCTATATAGCAAATGAGAATAATTAATATTCTTTTTTATTACATTGAAGACTATCAGAATTGCTAAATAAGTATATTGTGACCAAATAAGGTCTTTTTATAAAAGATTTTTAGCTTTATGCTAACATTTTTCAAAATGCTCCCACCGCATTCTATGTCATTTAAAAGCCTCAATTTTTTTTATGAATTTACCATATCTATATATAAACATAACTGTGCATTGAAATTTATTTGTATGAATTAAAACCCATAAAAAAATAATAATTAAATATGCCTTTTAATTTTTAAGTTTTTGCATGCTTTTACTTCATTTCATGGTCTATAAATTTAGCAAATGTTTGTCGATTCAAAGAATTATGCTACGTTTTGTGACAAACACTTCAATTGACTGTCCTGAGAAATTTGGAAGAAATCAGAAGAAATTTAAAACGCATGGAACATTTCGAAACAATCCATCACAATGCCCTTTAAATGCCACGCCCACTTTTTAAAAATGTAAATAAAACGCTTAAAAATCATTTGATTGAGAAAATTTCACTTTGTGATCAAAGCTTACACCCACCTAGAGTTTTTGGGGACAAAAAAAAATAAATTCGTGAATTCGGTCGAATTTTGCTATTTCGAAAGTCCCTTGTCCCCTTAAAACTTTCTCTCATTACTTTTAAGAGCGTTTGTACGCAAAATATAACAGTTTCTTTGGATATATTTGAAATTTTGTCTACACTCATAGTACTACCTTACTTTCAAAAATACACAAATTCGACAAAACAAGACAAGCTAATTGTGGCAAAACTGTACGTGGTGGAATTTTTTCAATAATTTTCCCACAATCAGCACCAAAAATACTTTAAAAATCACTGATTAGATTTTAGACAATTTTTTTTTGTCGCAAACCTGTGTAATTAATAAGGTTTGAGATCGAAATATAAGAAATTTACTGGCATTTTCTGAATGATAGATGGAGAAAAGGAAAAAATATGACCTTCTCTTTTTGAAAATAATTCCGCGTTTAATCTATTTCTATAACGTAGATGCATGTTGGTCCCATAATACTCAATCAGGAAATGGGACTGTCCCGGGATTTGTGTGGAATACTCTTTGAGGTCATCTTTTGATTGCCAAGGTGGAAGCAATTGTTTTGAAGTGGAGAATGTTGAAATAGATATTATTTTTACATTTCAGAGAGTTCTGCAATGGTGAGGAGTTTGTGATGTAATAAACCTTCTGATGTTTCGAAACCAGTGTTAAGCCATGAGGAAGTTATTTCGAAATTCTGAATTCACATTTAAATATTGATTTTTTATTTGGGGGGGGGAATAAAATACCTGCCATCTTAATAAACTCCACGAGATTTTAACTTTTTGTTTTCTCTTAAAATTTAATTTTAAATGACAGTCAAATTTCTTAGCTCAAGAAATAAGCGGTACTTTTGCTTTAATCTCTCTATAAGTATTCGAGGACAAATAATCACGCAGTTTTTCAAACTGCGTGATTTCAGAGATACCCCAAATAAACGAAAGTTTTGAAAAGTAATTTGCCTAGAAAAATTTGTAAAAATCTACGCATTTTTTCAAAATTCCCGCCTCCGTCGGCAACAGAGTAAAAATGGGGAAAGCACCAGGGTTTTAAGACACGGGGCTTGGAGGAACCGAAAATTATTAGAGTTCTGCCCTGTTCAGCTATCAGGATGTGACATTTCCCCTCCTCATGGCCCAGGAAATTTATTAACCTCGGCTTGAAACAGAGTAAGCCCATCGGCGAACTGCGAAGATGCAATAGTTTTCCCCGGCCGAGGGGTGGCTTACAAAAGGGTCAGCTGTTCGACTCGCAAGTGAGGAGCGACTTACAATAGCGAGGCGCCCCGATGTCTAAAGCGAAGACACTATAACACAAAACACTAACAAAGGGGGACCATCCCCCTGATGAGAGGGAGTAATGATCCACCGTGCGATAACGATATGAAGAACAGGTATCGTTTTGCACACGGGCCAGGGCCAAGGGCCTATGACAGGCCAAGATCAAAGAGAGGGGTTGTTACAGATCCTTCCAAGGGAAAAAGTTTTAAAAGCGGATGCAGGAGATTTTTACTAGGAGACGAGACGAGACGAGAGGAGAGTCGGAGACTGTTTTTGCTGTTGGATCTGATCCAGATCCTAGGCCGATCCCGATCCTGTTTCCGAAGGGTGAAGACCTCTTTCTCGCTGAGAAGGGTCGTTTAGAGATCAAAGCTTGATCTTCCCTATTTTTGAAGCAGCTAGCTTCTTTGGTGAGAGTGTGGGTCGAGCCGTCCACTACTCTGTGATAATTAGATCAAATTGCGTTTGGAGTTCGAGTTAGCCTCATTCCAGCCGGTTCCGACGAGTGGAATCCTTTCCTAGCAACTGAGACTTCTGCGATTAGAGCTTTATTTCCTGAAGGCCCGATCGACGATCCGTAGCGACAGACCATCCAGCCAGCCGAACGGACAATCTTTAACGTGCGTCGCAGACTTCAACGGACATTACTAGTGTAAATTGATGTTCCAGAACACGACCTAATCGTGAAATATTTTAATCCAGAATCCCTAATAAATTGATATTAGTGTAACAAGTTCTTATTAGTAAGCTGTTTTATCACTATACATAACCGGTGTGACGCTACCTAGCGTGTCGGCTTTGACACCAAGCACGGAATATGTTACAGCTAAACTAATATTAGAATTTATGATGGCAACGTCCGACGAATCCAGCGGATAGTGAATGAACTGTTCAAGGCCAAAGTGTGTGTGCGTGTTGTGCAAAGAACTTTACTGAACTTTGACTAGTGTGGAGCCATTCCTATTAAGCCTGAAAGTCAACAGACCCGAAGAGAGAAGCAAGCTTCGTGGACAGGTATTTGTGTTTTCATTCTCTAGAGGTCAATGTGTATTTGAAGTGTTTTTATAGATATTAACTCTTTACTTAAGTGGTCGAGAAAGTCGGCAAAATATTTGTTTTAATTATTAACTGTATAGTTAATTAAGTGGTCGAGAAAGTCGACAAAATATTTGTTTTAATTATTAACTCTTTAGTCGACTTTCACACCAAGCACGGAATATGTTACAAGGATAAGGATTTTAGATTTATATATAGACTAGGTTTCGAGCTTAGCTGTATAACTTGTTGGAACATCCCTATTGATCAACGGCTAAGCTTTGACTAATGCTTTTTTACATATTTCATACATCCATACATACATATAAAGTGAAATTTGTCTAGTCGGCCATATTTTGTTCAGAACCGATTCAAGATTCCATAGAGCCAATGTTATAGAAAAAAAACCTCTTTTCGGCGGCCACCCCTCAAAGTACAGACTGTTTTTCGGGACCATTACAGGCTGCAATAGAAAAGTTTCACTGTATATACAAATGCGCGCGCACACACACACACACACACACACACATACATATATATATATATATATATATATATATATATATATATATATATATATATATATATATATATATATATATATATATATATACACACAATAAAGGCGTGGTGGCCCAATTAGCAAGAGCAACGGGCCAGTGATCTGAACGTCTCTGATTCGATGCTCGTCGCTCACATATCCACCACCGTGTATGCTAATGGTGGCTGATGGACGTAAAATCTGTCGTGGATGCAATGTCCTCCAGGTTCTCAAAATTTTCATCTGGAGGTGCTGGGTGAAGTGTACCGGTTTCGTCACTTGAATCGGTTCAAAATTACAGGACCGGTCTATTAACTAAGTCGGACTTCGACCCTTGTGGTGGTGCTAACTTAAAAACCGGAGCCGTATCACTCAGCCCAATAGCCTATAATGGCCTTGATCTGATGATTCTGTCGGTCAAGGGGCATAAACAACAACAACATCTACATTGTTGGATTTTTATATATACACTCTTAGACAAAAACCAAAACGACGCACCAAGAAGTAGCTATCCGAATGGGACGAAAATCGGTAGATGTGCTGTACATGTACAGCAAAATGATTACAATTTAAGAAAAATTGGATGATTTATTCAAGAGAAAGAGCTTCGCAAAGTGAGAAAGTCAACAACGCGTTGGTCCACCTCTGGCCCTTATGCAAGCAGTTATTCAGCTTTGCATTGATTGATAAAGGTAGTAGGTGTCCTCCTGCGGGATATCTTGCCAAATTCTGTCCCATTGGCGCGTTAGATCGTCAAAATCCCGAGCTGGTTGGAGGGCCCTGACCATAATGCTCCAAACGTGCTCAATGGGGGAGAGATCCGGCGATCTTGCTGGCCAAGCACGAAGACAAGCAGAAAAAACTCTGGCCTCGTGCGGGCGGGCATTATCTTGCTGAAATGTCACGCACAGGATGGCGTGATATGAAGGGAAACATAACGGGGCGTGAAATATCGTCGACATACCGCTGTGCTATAAGGGTGCCGCGGATGACAACCAAAGGTGTCCTGTTATGAAATGAAATGGCACCCCAGACCATCTCTCCTGGTTGTCGGTCCGTATGGCGGAAGACAGGTTGGTATCCCACCGCTGTTCGGGGTGTCTCCAGATACGTATTTGCTGGTCATCGGGGCTCAGTACGAAGCGGGACTCATCAATGAAGACAATTCTACTCCAGTCAGTGACATTCCAGGTCGAATGCGTCCGACAACACTGCAAACGGGCTTGTCGGTGTACAGAGGTCAATGGTAGTCGGCGCAAGGGGCGCCGTGAGCTCAGCCCCCTTTCTCTGGGCCGCCTATGAATGGTCCTTGCGGTCACTGAAGCACCAGTTGCACGCACGATCGATGATAATGATGAATCTGGGGCTGTGAGTGCCGCTCTGACGATTGCTCGGTCCTCACGTTCTGTCATTTCCCTAGGCCGACCGCTTCCTCCTTGACGCTGTGTTCGGCCATGGTTCACCCTTTCCTGCCAACCTCGTCTAATAGTGGCATCACTCTTACACAAATGTCGAGCGATTCGCCGATTAGACCAACCGGCTTCTTTGAGCCCAACTACGAGCCCTCTCTCAAATGCTGATATCTGCGCATATTGTTCGCGCACCTGTATGCATATCAATTTGTGTCCAATTTGCGTTACACCTTCTTGGTGCGATTTTTTTTGTCTAATAGTGCATATTGTTTGTTTTATATAAATAATTTGGGTTTGTAAAATATTTTAAATCCACATTTCTGCTGTAATAAAGTTTAAATAAACAATATGAGCTCCTGATTAAAAAAAAAATCTACAATTAGCCTACATATAAGATTAACTGAAAGGCAGGCAGGCTATGGAGTCAAATATCATTGTTGAAGGTTTTACGATGACCGTTAAAATGCAGGGCGTCAAACATGCAAGATTTATTGACGACTGCAACAGCAATGTGTATATATATATAAAAAAAAATCTTAGATTCAAGGAGTTATGATAATTTAACAGTTGTTAAAAATAGAGGAAAGAAATAATTTATTACAAAATACATATAAAGAATCAAAAAAGAAATTGTAAAATTGGTCACGTTACACAGAGAAAATTTCTCCGAATTCAGGTCTAACTAATATGATCAGCTGTAACGACGGCTATAAGGTACAGAAAAAATGCATCAGTTTAATCTGAGCGTGATAAGATAATGTGTTTGCACCAAGATTTTTTTTTATATTTTATATATATATATACTAGCCGGGCTTCGCCCGGCTATGCTCGGGCCCCACAAAAGAAAAAATGGCCCTTTTCAGGGCCATACAAATGTTCCCGTCAATTCCCCGTTAAATTCCCGTCGCTGCCGACAGATGGCTGCACCATACGGGGAATATGTCGGCCATGTTTTCTCAGGATGAGTGAAGCGGTGAAGTACTTTTAGAATTAAAATACCTTTAAAACTATTTTAAAGCTTCCAAACTAATCTTAGAATTATCTCCAGGCTTCAAAACATAAGCATACGAAGTTTCAACCAGATTCGTCAAGAAATGTAGATTTGTATACGTTACATACATACATACATAGACACTCTGCTTTATTTATTTATTTATTTACTTATTTATATATGTATATGTATATATATATATATATATATATATATATATATATATATATATATATATATATATGACCTAAAAACTAATTGGTTTCCTTTTTAAATAATTATTTCTCAGAATTTTTTTTATAGTCATTCGATAAATAATTTCATTCAGTGGTTGCTTATATGTGTTTAATGTATTCTCAGTCATTTGTTGTTTTTAATTATGATAGTGCACGGTTCAAGCCATGCTTCAAAAGTTCTAATGTCTGATAAGGAGCATCTTAGTTGCTAACTGCGTTTCAAAATTGCGGGTGTGTCTGTGAATAAAATGTTGTGGCAATTTACTTTTCATTTGTAAATTTCGGCTCAAAGCCATATATTTAAGAGCACAAAGGGGGCCTTAACGTTTTACACTTTCATGATCAGGCCCTACAGAAATCATTTTACTGTTTTTATCACTTTCAAACTTCTCTGCAGAGCGATATTTTTATCGTGTATGTTATGCATGTGTTGCCTTCCTCTGAAGAGAAGATCCCCGAGAAGCAGGTCACTCCGGGAGAGTTCCTTTTTGATGAGGGGTGGAACGTTTCAGAAGCGAAGGTCAACGGGAGAAAATGTGTGACGGTGAAGAATGTTGATAATATCCCCGACCTCTCATTTCGAGAATCGACCTGCCCGAGGCAGCAACCCTAAAATCAGTGCCAGGTCTCTTCTGGCAGGAGGTTGAGTATACTTTACCAGTGGTGAATCAACAAAGTAGCGGGGGATCATAGAAGCAAACATCTTTTGAGAGAGAGAGAGAGAAAGAAAGAAAAGGTATTCAACCATCTCAATACTAAATACAAAGAATACAAATAGTCCCCCTCCCAACCTTGTCTAAATTTTTTACTTTCCCTTTTCCTAGCCGAATTTAATGGTTATGAGTTGGAATTCTCAGTGCACGAAGGCCGAAGAAAACATCCTAATATATAACACTTCATAATGAGATTCATTAATTCTGTAAACTTTAGGATTGATTTTGTTAGTCAACATGCAATAAGAATTTAAATAAGATACTAGTTGGTACCCGTCAAAACATGACGGCTAGATAGTAAATAAATGTACTAATACACAAATTATACTCAACATATCATTCCCAAATGTTGAAAATCATAATAAAGTGCAAAAACAAATTAATGTGTTTAAGCGGCCTCGTGCTTAGTGAGTATCTAAAGCCAGATTTAAAAATGTCACTGAGCATGCGCAGTAGGGTGGAGCGAAAAAACTTTTCGAAATTCACATTGCCAGAGTCATTATTTGGTGTGAAACTGGCTGAAACAAATTTTCTCCAAATTTCAGCTCAAAATGTTGCCATCTTCAGGTTCCACAACTCAAGTGAATATTTGTATTGCCTTTTTTAAAGTTTTTAATGCATTTTTATCAAAAATAATAATTATTTTGTAAATTAATATTAATATTTAATAGTAATAGTTATTTAATAATTAATATTAATATTTATTGTCAAATGTCAGTGCTAGAAATGGCATTTCGTACATAAATCGCAATTTTGTACTCCCAAAAATCTACTAAATGGCAGCACGTATTCTATTCTGATAAGTATTTTATCATGACCTAAGCAGGCACGTGACTTTTATTGTGTGGAATGATTCGTTTTTGCGACTGTTGTCTTTGTTTCAACAACTGGTTTTTAATTTGTAGTTTGAAGCAATAAGTTGTATCAATCGTGATTTATATTAATACGGACTTTTAATTAAAACATAAACATGACCTTAACTAGAAGTGAAACGTTTTGTAGTGTTTTTTGGAACTCCAGTACATCTGAAAGAGACAGTGTTCCCCTCGTATGTTGATTTAATGAAGAATTTCCTATGATATATTGCAGGGGTGGCCAACCTGCGGCTCTTTGAAGGATTATTTGTGGCTCTCGATAAATGTACCAGAGTTCCCTTTTCATTTTTGTTATTATATTTAAAAAAATTATTATCGTTCCGTATGTGTTGTAACGCGTTGATCGAGGTAGCAATCGACTCAACAAAAAAAAAAAAAAAAAATCACAGCCAAATAAATTAAAATCGATGAATTTATTTCAATTCGGAGGAGAAAATTTGGAGATTGAAGATGCGTTACACAGTTAATGAAAGTCCTCTAAATGACGACTGAGTCCGTTAGGAGGAGTTACCACTTGGAGTTTCGCTAATTCAATATCATCGAATAGTTCGTTGAAATTAAAGCAAGTCCCTCGATTTTCACTCCCTGCAGGGCGGATGACTGCGAGGAACTTTATAGGATCAGGATGATCCGGCCTTGATGATCTCGAACTGGACCCAAGCTTCCTAGCCAAAGCTAAAAGTTCTCTTCGTGAGAAATAAGCTGCCAACTACGCAAGTCCGCGTATAGCCTTTTTCTCTCGACCCTGGATGGTCGGAGGAGTCTACCACAGCTTAGCAGGTCGCTAACTGACTCTTTCTCGCCCCGTCTAATTTTGGACTCTCTCGCTCCGTCCAGAGAACTCGTCTCCTATTGGATCGGCTAATCGTGATGTCATTCTAGACTTTTCGATTTGCTGGCAGGCAAGGTTGAAATGTCCGTGATTTCCCGGTGGTCCTGCGCCATTAATCTGGAGCACCGTGGCGAATTTCTGTTCCGCCAAGATGTCACGTTTCTCCAACCGCTTTGTGTTCCTTTCGTTCCAGCTCGCTGTCACCTGCTATACGTTAAAGGGGGAGGGGGCGTGTCGGTCAGTTGCGACAAATTCCAGCCATGTGCTGCGTATATTTTAATTGTGCGAATTATTTTAATTCGTCACAGTGTTTCAAAATATCTTTTGTGGCGGGAACTAGGTTTGCTTCAACGTCCATCGCCAACCAAAACTAAATAGATATTAAAAGCAAAACAGCGGCTGACGGCGACGACAACTCTTGACAGCAGCATGAAGTGGAAACTTCACGACTTTATCCAGTGTTCGGCGTCCGACGGTCATCACTTATGGCGGGAAAGAACGCCACTAGTCAGGCTCAGCGTCGAAAATAAATCAGCTAACTGGAATCAGGTCTAACGCCATCTCAGAAGGTGAAGATATTTATTTAATTACAATAGCACATACATAATTAATTTAATTATATTTACATATATACAATTTTTAACATTAGGAAGAACAACAACCACATTCAACGGCATTAGAAGATCAACTACTAACCCCAACGCCTGTCTGGCGGGAGTTTTTCCCCGGAAGCCCCTCTCCCTTTTTAAAGACAAAAATAATAAGGAGAGGACACTTCCTCGTGGCGCGTAGCGCCCTCTACTCATTAGAGAAGATAGTTGCTGAGGAAAAAAGGGTTGGTTACACTTTTAAATTACTGACAACAAATATGAAAGACTAAGTGCAACGTTGTAACAAATTTCATTTCCGTCCAAGTTAAGAATGATATGACACATCGAAAAGTGCGCGAACGAACATAAACAGTGGCGTAATCGTCCGTAATCGACTGACTCCAGACCGATTTTGAATTTGTTAACTTTCATTGCAACGGACAGTTGACATTGTGCTCTGGAGAAAACAATTTGCATCACTCTTGCTACGGATATAATTTGTAATCTGGAATTTTTGGTAAGTTAACTATAATTTGCTTCGAAGTATGTAACACGTGTTGTTATTTTTTAAATAACACAAAACTTGTATTTTCTAAATTTATTTATTTCCAGTTCTTTTAAAAATATTACGACAGAGAACGAAAATAAAAAAGAAAATACGAGCAAGAAAATAGAAGTTTTAATAATGAGTGGGAGGAGAATTTCTTTTTTATTGACAATAACGTAAAAGCATTATGATATTTGTAATTCTACGTTCAAAAATTATAAAGCTAGCAATTTACGTCGACATTATGAAACCAATCATCCTCAGTTTTCTAATCAGTATCCACCAAATTCCAAATTAAGATCAGATAAACTTGCTTCTTTAAAATCAAATTTAAATAAACAAAAGTCAATTTTGATGACCTTTAGCAATCAAGCTAATAATGTGGCTGAAGCCAGTTTTGTTATTGCCTGGAATATTGCTCGTGCAAAACGCCCGTATGAAGAGGGAGAGTTTATTAAAAAAACTTTTTAGATCCAAATAATGCAGCATTGCACAAAGTTGTTTCGCAAATTCCCATCTCGAGACACAACCGAACGACGCATAACTGCAATTAATACATCTCTTGAATATAATTTAAAAAATCATTTGAAGAACTCTATTGCATTCAGCTTAGCCCTTGACGAATCGACAGATATCACAGATCTTCCGCAATTGGCAGTTTTCATAAGTTTTGTTTCACCTGACTTCGTTGTTAAAGAATTATTAGATTTAGTAGCACTTCAAGAGTCAACCCGCGGTGTCGATATTAAAAATGCATTAGATTCCACAATGAAAACTTTTGATGTGCCTCTTAATAAACTTGTAAGCATTGCAACTGATGGAGCTCCGGCAATGCTGGGTAAAAAAAATCTGTCTTATTGGGCTTTTAAGAGATGATTCTCAAATTCCACAATTCATACCGATTCACTGCATAATTCACCGAGAACATCTCGCTACAAAATATTTAAAATATCCTGATGTTATGAAAACAGTGTTACACATTGTAAATTACATTCGCACCAATGCAAAAAATCATCGACAATTCAAAAATTTCCTTGAAGAATTAAAGGACGAAGAACTTCCAAATGACATTAATTTCTTTTGCATTGTTAGATGGTTATCTAGCTACAACGTATTAAATCGATTTGTAGATTTGTTTGATCCGATAACTGCATTTCTAAAAGAAAAGGAAATAACCTATTTAGAATTAGACGATGACGAGTGGTTACAAGACTTTTGACCGATGTCATGGAACATTTGCAAACACTGAATTTACAATTGCAGGGGAAAGATAAAATAATATCTGATCTCTCAGTGTATATTTAGTTTTCAAACTAAATTACAACTTTTTCAAAAGGACATTAAAAATAAAACATTTTGTCATTTTCCTCGAATTAAAAAAATTTGTTCCAATATTAAACAAGAAAAACTCAACGAGTATATAAAAAAGCTACAAGGAATATTGACGGAATTCCAAAATAGATTTCAAGACTTGAAATATTTTAAATCGTCTCTTGATTTTTTTCTGAATCCATTTGAAATTAACATAATTCAAGGTGAGTTTTCCATTTCCAATATAATTATGACCCAAAAAGCCTCTGGAGAATTAGAATTAAGAGATGCAAGAAGATCAAGCTCTACAATTAAAATATAAGTCCACGCCGATTACTGAATTTTGGAAATTTGTACGAGAATCGAAGTATCCTGAATTAAAAAAGGCTGCTTGTCGAATTATTTCAATATTCGGAACAACGTACTTATGTGAATCATTTTATTCCACTTTAAAATTCGTGAAATCCAAACACCGATCAGTATTAACTAACCAGCATCTCAAAGAATTACTGATAAGTGCTGTCACCAATTATTCACCAAATTGTAAAGAATTATCAAGAAGTAAAATAAATGTGTTTAATTTTTAATATTTAAATTCAATACTCATATTTTGTACTTTTATTTATATGTTTTCAATAAATAAATTTCTGTAAAAAAAATTCATACCTTTTAAATACGCATTTAATTGCGGCTCGCGAAAAATTTCAAATTTTGAAAAATGGCTCGGACTATCAAAGAGCTTGGCCACCCCTGATATATTGTGTAGGAAGGGGAACAAGAAAGATCATTCTGTAAAAGATATCAGCGAAATTGTTTCTTGTGACATTGAAAGAATTTGGATGAAAGACTCATTGCCTGTGGTAAGTCATCAAGAAGTTATTAGTCTTATTAGAAATTACAATGAAAAGTACAAAAATATAAAAAGAATGCCCAAATCTCGAAAGGGGGCTGACAAAATTATCAAAGATTTTTTTTGACCAAGCAAACAGTACTTTATTTGATATTTCTGTACGCAAATGTTTAAATTACGAACAATGCAAGTGTTCCGTGAAAGTTCCAAGTATGGAACGAAACATTTTAGCAGACCAACGGCATGAGAGAAAAATGGAAGTAGGATAAATTGACATTTCTGCAACTCAAAAACTGAAGCGTGTAAGAGAAAGGCAATGTATAAGGGAAAATCAGGTAGCTAAAGCAAAGGAATTGAACGATAATGCTTCTTCGTCTAAAATTATTACAGATTTAGAAGCAAACGTCGTCTGATTCAGAATTGGAAGATATCTCTGAAGATGATGACGATTACGTTTGTCATAAAGCCGAATGTCGGAAAACAGCTGACGATGAATTTCCCCCAACCTCCAAGACAGGCCAAATGAGAATATCACTGCCAAATCTAACCGTTGCATGTGATAGAACGGGTGCATCGGATAGGTCAGCTGCTATCATTGCATCCTCTGTGCTTCGTGATATAGGGATTGTATACAAAGATACTCCATCTGAAGTTATTGACAGGAGTAAGCTGAGGAGAGAAACGTCAGAAGGTACGATCACAGCTTAATTCTACACACGTAACAGTCTTTGTACGCCATCAACTTCCATGGAAGAAATGACAAAACTATAGTACAAGAAAAGAAGGGAAGTGCTTTATATAAGACTATAGCTGTGGAAGAGCATATTGTTTTGTCAGAACCTGGTTCTATTTATATAGGACATATGACTCCGGATACTGGGTCTAGTGCGGATATTATACGAAGCATCATCAACTTCGTTACACAGAAAGGGATTACACCTTCGGAACTGGTTGCCGTTGGGTGTGATGGAACGAACGCAACGTTGAGAATAAAAATGGCGGAGTTAAACGACTTGAAATCTTTATTGGCCATAAATTGCACTGGTTTGTATGCTTATTGCATACTAATGAACTACCTTTCCAGAAGATTGACGGAAAGGCATCTGGGCCCCACCAGTTTTCCGGAATTATAGGAAAATCTCTGCAAATGTGCGAAACCCTTGCTGTGACAAGTTTTGTTTCTATTCCAGTTGCTTTGCCTGAAATTGATAAAAAAAGACCTCAGTGCAGACCAAAAATACCTTTTCGATATTTCTAGGGCAGTATCCTCGGGGGAGTGCCTTCCAGATTTAGCAAACAGAAGTCCCGGAACGATGTCTCATTCAAGATAGCCCATTACAGCCAACTGAATTCTGCGCCTATATGTGTCGACTGCCGAACCAACAGAACGCTTTAAGCTCCTAGTAGAATATCTCATGAAAGTTTACGTGTCATCCTGGTTTGAAATAAAGAAAATCCCAAGAGCTATTCATGGAGCATGTTACCTGCACGGAATGATAAAAAAAGCAGGTCATTCTTCCCAGAAACTTTTAAGTCAAAAACACACAGTTATTCGTTCAAAAAGTTATTCAGAGGAACTCTTATTTTGCTCACTCTGAAAACATTCCGTTGGCAATGCTGTTAGATTAAAGATCATATATTCGAGAACTTGGCCTCAGAAGAATACTGAAAGGAAGAAAAATTGACTGGAAGGGGGAAATACGCCAATTTGAGCTTCTAAATTTAAATTTCGAAGCAGAGGAATAATTTGAGATGTTTAACTGGGACCTTTGGAACCACCAGCTAACATGAACCTCAGTGACGAAGACATAGAAAGTATGACCAGAAACGGTTCACAATTTGAAATAGAGAAGCTCCCTTGCCATTCTCAAGCAGTAGAGAGGCATGTGCGACTGGTAACACAAGTATCATT
The DNA here is from genome assembly GCA_907164885.2 of Dolomedes plantarius. NCBI lineage: Eukaryota > Metazoa > Arthropoda > Arachnida > Araneae > Dolomedidae > Dolomedes > Dolomedes plantarius. The sequence goes on from OU015501.1 coordinate 58,917,403, forward strand.
GGTATTATGAGGCGCAGAAGCCAGTGATGGATACATTCGCAGTGGAATCAAGTCACAAAAGGAACTTCTAAAGTTTGACACCAAAGATGATTATTTTGGTCCTCATTTGAAATCCAAAATTGAAGACTGATTAAAGTAAATTGTAGGTTAGTGATTTTTTTTTTTTTTTTAAACGATAATGTTTTCCTGTTTCTTTTTTATAATTAGAACTGTTTTTGAGTCAGAAAATAAAGCTATTGTAAACATTAAAATTAAATATAAGAAAATTTATTTTTTTACTTTTGACGTTAATATTCCTTTTTTTGACCCCCTGTGTAGAACCTGAAGACAACGAGTGATTGAGCTGGGATTTTTTTTGCCAAACAGCACCATTTGTTGAGTTAGGAAATATTAAAATTTGAAAAAAAATTGTTTTTGCCTTTTTCACTCCACCCTAATGCGGAGATTGCAATTTTTTTAATTGTAAATTATCGCTAATTGAACAGCGCGAAATTAACAATTTCCACCAGATTTAATCTTATATCTCACAAACATAATTATCATAAAATAAAAATGGCAGAGAGATAACTAGAAAGACTCCTCGGAATAAACGTGTTTATCATTAAAGCATGTCAATGAGCGTGCGCAGAAACAGTGAGTTTCTAAAGCCAGATTTAAACATGCCACTGAGCATGCGCAGAAATAAATTTTTAATTGTGAATTATCACTAATTAATAGAAACTTCGGTTACCAAAACCAAATTTGACAAATTTACAGATTACAATCTTCTGTTTAAGACCAAAATGAAGTAAATGGATGCAGTAGTTTACTCTCACGGACTGCCCAAAAAATCGGCTTAGCAACTTAAATATATAGATTTTATGAGGGAAGACAAAATAAATAGTCAGAGCATGACTTATATAGAAACATTATGAAAATAAATGTATTCAGTATTTTCTAGCAACATTTATTGATTTCATCTACACCATACTTCACGAAGTTTATAAACCATAAAAATACAGATATTTAAATGGCAAACATGATTATACATGGGAAGAAAGTTAAATAAACTAGGAACCAATTTTTTAAACCATAAAAAATATATATGTGAATATCTTACATATTTACATGATATATGGCAGCAATAACAAAAATAAAGCAAAAATATCGCTTTCATATTTCTGGAGGAACCAAACTTACATATGTATAACAGTTTTTAAATTAAATTGTACATTATTTAAATCTGATATTGTTCAGTTCAAGTGATTAGGATGAAATAAGTTTCTACTTTACTTAGAAATGCATAAAAGTGAAACAAACTTTAAAAATCTCTTCTCAGGCATCCAATTTCATAGCCAATTTCTTAGAATTTCCAATTTCCTAGAAATTAATTTGATAACTTTCAACTGGTGCATTCTTTGATCAGTAGAAGTCATAAAATTATGATAGTGAAAATGGTCAATGCTATTTAGGAATACCACATTAAATCCCTGACTCAACCTAAATGATTATTTCATATTCAACCAAAGTGATTATTACTTTGCTTGGCTGACATTCACAGCTTACTGTATAAATCACACCTGGTAACAGGAAAAAGTTAATAAGATATAAATAAATGATAATGTAAATAAATGTTAATAAGGAAAATGTTAATAAGTTGTATGCTTTTACAACTACAATGAACATGACCACTCCCCCCCTTTTTTTGGTCAAAATATAATATTACAAGTGGTAAAAAATGCACTAAACCTCATTTTTATAATATTTTATAACTTCATTGCACAGGATACAGTCCTATGTAGCTGCCAGGGCCCCTCAGATCAAGAGCAGCTCCAGAGGGGGAGGGCAGTAGGGGCAATTGCCCCCTCCAAAAATGCCCAGTGAAATTGCCTAAAATTATATAATCCTAGACCTAATTCTAAATGAGTTTAAATTAAAAATGAGGATGTTTATTACACACACACACATATATATATATATATATATATATATATATATATATACACACACATAAACATATATATATATATATATATACACACACATATATACATAAACATATATATACATATATATATATATATATATATATATATATACACATATATATCCCTAACCAACATTGCCCCCCCCCCCCCAAATCTCTGGACTGGAGCTGCCATTGCCTCAGACTGTGCTCTCACCAGTGGTTAATATCTTATAACTAGCAACCTGAACTCGTTAGAAACTTATCCCAGATTTTAAGTTCTATATTCTTACACTGCTAGGAAAATGGAATAAATTTCTGAAATTATAGAGAAAAAGAAAATAAAACCATAGAGAATGAAGAAAAGCATGAATAAATAGACACACAAAATTTTAATATGTATAATGTAATATCTGTCATCTCCATACAGCACAGTGAAGGATATACCTTCATTAAATGATTTTTGATCATCACTTAAGAAAGTTATAAACATACAGGTAACTTTAATTCATTTAAACCTAAATAAAGTAAGTTGAAGCTCCTGTAAAATGATCACACTCAAGAAATTCACAATGATAACTAAGTTACCATTTGGTAAATGACCAATCTATTTTGTTTATTTAAGCTAACATATCCCTTTCTCATTCAAGCAGTAATTACTTTTTCATATTTCATTACTTTTTTATTCCTTAAAAAACTGTTTATATTATGCTTTAAGAGATTTTAAAAATTTTCTGCACACATCAGTAAAAATAAATTAATCCGAATACATTCAATTGAACTTTATATTATAAGAACATTTGTCAAATTTATGAAATTTTTCTCTCTGTAATATGTTATGGTGAACTTTTAAATGTTGAGACATAATTACGAAATTTCTGCTACTTTTTACAATTTGTTTAACATTCTTAACATGGAATGCTATGCATGCTTTGCTTATGATGGAATTGAATAAACAATCTGATTCAACTGTTTAGCAATCCAGAGTACTTTTACTTTGTTTGACATGGCTTTACACAATGCTAAAAAACTGTTGTTGAAATTAGGGAACTTGTTAACCAATCAAACTATTATTAAACTGATACTGAATGAAATTAAACTAAAATCTGAAATGATTATTTTTTTAAGTACTAACTGAAATTTCTTTCATTTAGATCAATGATTTCATGTTAGATTAGATGTTAAGTAAACTAAGATATGATAGTGAACATGTTTTACGCAAAGGGTCAGGAATTTAATATACTAAATGAAAGTAAAGGTTTAATGTATGAATATCTGTGCTTAAAAAAATTCAGTGTTATTGAGGTATTGTATTTTTCATTCAGTCAGCTAAAAGCAAAATACTTCTAAATACAAAACAATTTTACATATAATATGACACAAACTGCACTTCAAAAAGTGCACTTTGACCATGAATGAAGAGTAAATCAGCTTTAACAATCAAATCTTTGATACTCTGTTAAGTCAAACAACAATGTACATCTAGCTGCAGGCAGTTTAAAGAATAGATCTAAACATTTTCATTTAAGAAATTTCATCATTTTGTTACTCCTCACCATTTGTGAAGGGTGTACTGAAAAAGGGAGTTATTTTGGTTTACTGAATATATGATTAAGCTCAACTCTGGGGCTTTAGAATTGGGGTCTTCTTAATAATTAGAAGTTATCAACTATAACTCACTAGCAATTTTACGTTAAACTTAGGGGCAAAAGTTTAAAGAATGTAATTTTAAACACATGAAATAAATATTGATAAAAACATTGAGACAGGTTAACTAATGAGTTTTAACACCAGTTTCAGTGTTAAAGAATTTAATACACAAAAATTTAAAAAAAAGAAAATTTGTTACACTTCAGCACATGTAGGTAACAAGCAGTTGAAGTTTAGTACTTCATTGAACATCAAATGCACATAATTTAGTAAATCAGTTTACTCATAATTTAAAAAAAAAAAATGTTTTGCATTCTAGGTCAAAAAATACATTAATGTAAGGCATGGCCCTTTTAACCAGTCAATGGAAACTCAATTTTATTTAACATGCACAAAACACTTGGGATACCTCATAAAATTTTGAAAACAATTTAAAAAATATATATATACATGGAAATATATTACAAATGTGATTAGTACTTTTTCATTATATACTGTTTTTATGTACAATATGTTAAAAATCCATCATAAATATTCACACACTCTTGCTGCAATAAATACCAGTATCATTTCCAGATTGAATTATTTATTAAATAATGCACCACTATTAAAAATTTTCCTACCTACAGTATTTGGAGGATACTAACCCCTATTTTATAGACTTAACCTTTGAAAACAAGATATGGGCAGATTTCATTATCCTGTAGCATTCATAACTTAGTTTAAATAAACATCAAAATAGTTGCATACATTAAAAGCTGCCAAATGATGTTAAAAACATATTAAGAATTCATACTTGCAGCATTTAAGTTCATTTTCATTAGCTTGATGCAGTTAGCTGCTCACAAAAGCTAAATTACTTGCACTTTTTCTTTTGTTGTTCTAGGAATGAATAATCATAAAACTTGAACATGAAGACAAAAGTATCAAATAATGCTAATAAATTTCTAATGTTTTACACATAGCTACAAAAATGAAATTCACAATTTGACATTAATCAAAATTATTCATGAAAGGCATGAGATGTATAAAAGAAATATTATTAACAAATAGAGACAGAAATACAATAAATAAGACAACAGAAAATCCTCAGTGCTCAAGAATTAAAAATACTCTGCAATTTTTCAGCTACTGTAATCAATCTAGATTTGAATTCAATGAAAACCTATGATTCAGTAGTGCTTCAAGAAAAATTTAGATTATGATTCAATTTACAACTTTTTCACAACAGTAACAGAATACACCATTAAAAGGTATAAATTATATTAAATAACAAAATTTGATAATAATTTAGAAAACTTTGAAATATTTAAATGCTTTAATTTCAGTACAAATACATGAAAACTTTTTTAAATCAAACAAATAACACCAGGGGCAGTTGTAACAAATATCCTTTATGCTTCTAAAAAATTAAACATCAAATCACTGTCTTAGATGATAAACTTAGTTTGAGGGGAAAACATGCTACCTTAAGTACTTTTTAACTTTTGATTTTTATCACAGCCATGCTTTATTATTGTGAAGGTAAAAGTCTTGCTTGTACACTTCTTTTCATGTTAACAGTCATGGTACACCTTTGAATATTCAATACTGAATGAATGACATGAAAAAATTTATAGCTTTGTAAAAATCTTGTAAATATATAACCTGATGTTAAGTGTAGCTTGATTTTCTTTCAACTGGCATAAAATGATGGTGATAAGAGATTCCATTACTTTCGACGGAAACACTGCTTCATGCTTTTCAAAGTCTTGGCCATCAAAGGTGCAACTTTGGGCTCTATAACAATAAAATTAATTACTGCTATAAGATGAGTACAACATAAAGTAAGATTAAAATAAAATTGGCATGATGAATGATAAAGTAAAAATGAAGAGTTGAGAGGTATCTCAAGAGAAAGAGTACAGCCTATCTTTAATACTTATATGAAATTTCGGTCCAATAGATCAATTTCTTTTTTAAAGGGTACTTTATGATTTTAAAGTGGGAAACAACAGCCTCATATAAGAAACTATATGACAAATATAATCTAAGTACGAGGGTAGGCTGAAAAGTAATGCACACATGCTTGTAGAGCGTGAACAAAAAGAAATAGCGAGATCGGGCAAAAAGAACATTAAAGTACAATTTTTAAGCTTCAAAATCATATATTTATTTTTCAACATAGTCACCATTAAGGCTAACACATTTCTCTTAACGTGTAACAAGTTTTCTCATTCCGTCACTGAAAAATTCTTCCGACTTTTCTCGAATCCACGACTTGACAGCTGCCTTCACCACATCGTATGAGGTGTAATGATTACCCTTTAGGTCTCTCTTGAGTAGAGGAAAAAAATAAAAATTGCAAGGCGCAAGATCGGGAGAATAAGTAGGGTGTGGAATCAGTTCAAACTTCGGGTTTCGCAGAACCTCTCCAGTCCGATGCTGTTCTCGCCTGTGAGACGGCGTGGGACCCATCAAGCACAGATTTTACGGTATCCCAATCATTCTATAATGAAGCAGACACATTCCTTGGATACTCCAAGGACACATTCCTTGGATACTCCATTCCTTGGATACTTGGTTTGCGATACACTTTTGAGTGATTCTCCGGTCATTTTGAATCAAATCGTCGACGAGTTTGCAATGCTTATCGTCTGTGGCAATGATCGGACGTCCGCTGCATGTTTCATCAACAATTATGGCTTTTCCAGGCTCACAACCACAAAATTTTACTACCCATCGATTTACAGTACCTCTATAAACAGCATCGTCACCATAAACAGCCTTTAAATGGCGATGAATTTCAGTAGGAGTCACTTTTCAGCTGTTAAAAATTCGATAACAGTGCGCTGTATAACTCACCATTGACATAGCACTAGAACACGTCTCCATACTACCACTTTTCAAAATACACTGGATGAACACAACGACTTAAAATCTGCGATGAGTACTGAGGGGGAATGTAACTTCCATATGCCACTTGCAGTGATTTTGAATCTCATTTCGTTCGCGCTCTACAAGCATGTGTGCATTACTTTTCAGCCTACCTACGTACTTATGCATATGTCTGCTACTAAAAACTTTGTTCCTAGTTATGAAAAAAACACATGATGTCTTTCTATTTTTATATCCAGTTTGGTTCTATACCACAACTCTAAAAGAAAAAATTTTATTTTATAACCTACGTAAAAACATGATTAGTTACTCTACAGAGCAGTTTCACAACTGCACCTAGTCACAGGACAGAAAAGCTGACTATCATAATGATACATAATATGATCTTGCATAAATCATCCTATTTTTCTCTACAATACAATAATTCATTTCAGTTAGACATTACCCAAATCTGAAGACATTAGTAAGACTACACTACATTTTAAAACTTTACAAATATCTGTTAGCAACACTGAGTTTTCAAAATTGCTCCTTTCTTGAAAATTACACTGAAATTCAAAACCAAACATTTATTTGCACACATTTTCGATGCTGATTACATAACGTAATCTTATATTTCCCCCAAACTAAAAATTAAATGTTAAATAGAACTATTCCTACAAAGAAAGAACACATTCTTGCCTCTATGCTCCAATAAAAATTAGTGAAAAAACTACACTGGTAGTTCTTAACTAGCCTATATTGCATGCTGATCTTGTTTATATTTTATTATGTTTTAATACCGGATTCAAGGTTTATTTTAAAATGAGTTGTTGAAGAAAAAAATTCCAGAAATTTGAGAGGTTAGGGTAAAACAATATCAATAAAATGATATAACTAATTGAAATTGGGTAAAGCATTTAAAAAGTCAAAAGTTAAGGAAGAAAAAAAAATTTCAAGCACAATATAAAAAAAACCTAAATTTTACTAAAAGGAAATAAAAAGGTAATAAATTTAAAATTAGCATTGAAACAGACAAAAAACTGATGCTGAAATTCTAAAGAGAAATGAAATTAAAAGCTATTACAAAGACACTCCACATTGTCTTTCAGAAGAAAAGGAATTAGGCAGTTCTCAGCTTCAAATATATGCAGATGTTTGAATGTACCAAGAACTGGGAAATACAGGAAATGCAAGTATAATTTAACAGGATTCTAACATTTTAAAAAAGAAGAAAATTGCATTTATACTAAGCTTGAGAAGTAGAATCTTGTGAAAACAAAAATTTGTGCATGCTAGAGGAAAAAAGAGAACAAGGCAGACTGGATAGTGGAGTCTTATAGTAGTCTTTCTACATGAGGGCTAAACTGACAAAGTGCATAATGTGTACATGAGAGATAATTTCATGGATGTCATGCACATGAGAGGTAAGAGAGTATCAATCCACACAATTAAAAATTAGCATGCATTTGCATGACTACTACAAGTAATCACTATTTCATAATGGATAACAACTGGAACTGAAACTTACTTTTGGGAATATAACTTGAACTTGCTGAACTACTACTAGCGATTGCATTGATAACTGGTGCAACAGGTCTAGGGCTTGCTTTTGTTGCAGGACCAGCTTTAACTGGATGGCTAACAGGAAGTGCTGTGCCATGTTTAGCTTGCTTCCGTGCAACATCTCTAGGTGGTTTTGCAACTGAATCCACATATGCAAGCTTTACTTGACGGACTAAAGAGAAAAATTCCTCATTTAATTATTATATAAGAAGGAAAGCAAACTGTCACAATCAAGTTGAGTTAAAGTAAAATACAAAAAGGATAAAAAATAGTAAAGCAGAATACTACAAAAAGTCATAAAAAAGGAACTGGTAATTAAAGTCAATTTATTGTGTAACATTGCAAAACTATCAATAACTATGTTCTTAAACTCAAAATTACTTAGGTTAACTTGTGATATATTTTAAGACAAATGATTTTATCTTTCAAAACTTAAATATAGCTTTCATCATTAAGAGTATTAAGAGTTTCTAAACGTTTTCTGCACACAATCTTAATAACAGTATACAGTAATATTTGAGTAATTCATGTAAAATATTAATGCCAATGATTTGCTTTTACTAAACAACATTGAAGTAAAAATCTTCATTCTTAAATTAAAAAGTACTGCATTTACACATAATTTAATAACCTAAAACTAAAATATAAACCAGTAAATGATTATAAGGGATGGTATGGTATGATGTAGTGACTTCAAATGCATTTCAAAAGAACCATTAAAGTTTTTATCAATGACTTTAATTAAATTAGCTTTCAGACAAACAAATATTCTTATAAGACAAACCCTGTAGCCACTTTAAATAATTAACAAAATTCAGAAATCTGTAATTTCGCCCTGCATTGCAGAGTTAGGAAAAATTGAAAAGTTCTCACCTGGATTGGACTTAGACATTGAAGCACTTATATTAGCCGTTATGCTTTTAAGTTTTCTTTCACGTTCATCATGAGCTCGCTGGAATAGAATTATAAAATAAGCTTGCATAAAAGATAATATCCTACTTAATAATTGTTATAAATGTCATAACATACCAAATAAAGTTCTCTATATGTTTCATTCTCATCAGGTGCAAGAAGTCTATAATCTCTCTTGCAGTGAATCTTCCACAGCTCATGCGTATCATCCAACAATTGCTAAAATAGTAAGCAAGATTTTTCTTTTATTTGTGATATTAATAAAAAGCTAAGTCATGAAACTATTCTCAAAAACTATTAGCCAGTAAATAAATTAGGTGATGGAAAGGAAAAAAATTCTCTAGTATTTCAAACATGAAATATTTACAAATATCTTTAATTCAGTTATTAACTGAGGGAAATTATGACAAAGAAAATTTTGTGAAATTGCAAATAGGAACACCCCACTTTTTAAAATCCACAATATTAATAAGTCAGCGTTATATTTATATTATAGAATTTAAGAAATGAGTGTTCTTTTTATTGAGGGAAATTCTCACCCCACCACACATACACTTTGTGTGTTATTCAAAAAAACATAATGAACAACAATTAGCAATAGGAAAAAATAGGTAATGCCATTTATTCAGTGACTACATGCAAGTTGAAAACAATTATATTTAACTCCCTTAAAACTGTATAATCTCATACTCTCAAAGGGAATACTAACAGTGAGTTTAAAATGGTGATAGCTCTCATACTTGGCTATATTGCATGATGGCTAGATTACCACAGACTCTTAAAATTCTTAACATTGCTGCTTAACATTCCTGCATGTCCCGGGCAGGAAGTCTTACAATACATAATAGAAAATTAAACTACAAAATCACAACTAAATTAAACAAATCAACCCGCATACACAAATACATATTTCATATACTAATAAATACATACTAGGAACATCTAATTACTTTAAACAACGTTAAAAAAACAAAAATTAAGGAGAAAAAACTTAAGGATTATTTACACTAAATGTTATATACAAAAAGAGAAAGACCATGGTCTGTACATTTCTTTAATCTATTAACTATGGTCATAGTAAGCAGCTAGCCTATCATAATGCACTATTCTAGGCTTAGACGATTTTCTAAAACAAACCATGACGCCATTCAGTCTTTTTAGGACTGTATACAGACCATCCCAAGATGACTAACTTGGGAGAAAGTCCTTTACGTCGAATTGGGTTCTAGAATCATACCTTGTCACCTTCATGGAATTCATATTTTGTTGCTTTTGTGTCGTACTGGGTCTTCATCGTCTCCATCGCAATATTGATACATTCATGGGTGAAGTTATGGATGTCTTCAAACCAGGTCTCGAGTTCATTGATGTACTCTTCAGGCATGTCTGGAGGGGCGTCCCGAACAGGAGATCACAACCAAAAACCATAGTGAATGGTGTATAGCCAGTGGCTTTGTGGACAACACTGCGATAAGCAAGTAGGAACAGACATACTTTTGGTCTCAGTCATCTTGGTTTCTTGAAACCAGGAGTGAGAGGTTATTCAGAATGGTTCAATTAAACCTCTCAACCATGCCGTCTGATTGTGCGTGTAGATGAGTTGTTTGGGTTTTGTTGATTCTAAGCAGCTGACACAGTCCCTTAAAGACAGCAGAGGTGAAATTCATTCCTTTATCAGAATGAATCTGAAGTGGTGTTCTGTATCTTGATATCCAATTTTGAACTCTGCTACTGTTAACAATTCTTGATTGGTGATTGGATAAGCATCAGGCCACTTCATGAAGTAGTCCATGATAACAAGGATGTATCTGTTGCCATCAGTGGTCCATGGAAGAGAATCTAGAATGTAGAGTGCAATTTGTTCAAAGGGTGCTCCTACATTATAAGAAGCTTTCCTCAACTGCATATATTTGGTCCTTTACGGGCCGCACAGGCATCACAGGATTGACACCACTTCTCAACGTCATTTCTCACTTTGTTCCAGAAAAAGCATTCCTGAACCTTCTGCAAGGTTTTAATCACTCTGAAATGGCCTCTGGTTGGACTACTATGAAGTTCTTTAAGAACGTTAGGTATCCTTGTTCTTGAGAGTAGAAGCTGCCACCTAGATGTTTTACCATCATCAGATTCACATTTTCTGTACAAAATGCCATTCTGAATGTGAAAGGGAGTCTCAAAGAGACCAATAATGCTTTGTTGCTGGACTCAAGTTTGATATATCTTGCCAGGTAGGTCTTGTGCTGGATGACTCCATAAATTCTAAAATGGGTTTTAGTTCAGGATCTTCCAGTTGATCTTTTTGAACCTCATCATCATTCCATGGATTTGACTCTTATGATGTAGAAGCTGTAGTTTGTCTTGCTATGGGAATTATAACATTGAATTTCTGTTCCACTCTGGAACAATAATGGCAGCTTCTGGAAGAGGGTTTTTGTGATAAGGTGTCTGCATTCCCTGATTCTTGGGAGTGTTCTTCACTCCCGAGTCTTGGCATACTTGGCAGTTTTCTTGTGGTGTGGTCTTCACCACTGCAACTCCAGCATTTTATGACTTGTCTTCTGTCAGGCTTAACTGGATCTTATAACACTGAGCTATTTGGACAACTCATCTATTCTTTTCATCAAATGTTCCATTGAATGTTCGGGAGATTTGGTAACGTTCAACAACCCTAATAGAATGGCAAGCTTTTGTGAAACTTGTTGGGCTGCTTCAAACTTCATGGCATAGACTAGGGCAGACTTCAAATCTTTAATGCCTGCCATTCAAAGTGCCTTTGGTATTTCAGAGTGTCAAACTCACCGATAAAATAACCTAAAGCAAGATTTTCCCGTATTTTCACAGGGCAGTCTGACCAAGCAAGATGGGAAAGCCTTCCGACATCTGATGCAAGTTCTTGTAGTGATTCATTTGGCTTCTGTTGGCAAGATTTGAGCTGGGAGGCCGGCTATAGTCCTTCAACACATCTTGCCAAAGCATAACGCTAAAGCCCTTCAAAGTGCACCAAGTCTAATCGCTTCTCTTTCGGGATCGTCTGCAAAATATCCACTGCTTCAGCTCGCAGAGATACAGCCAATTGACACACTTTTGTTACAGAGTCCCATCTGTTGGCATCTGCCACAATTGAGGAATTGAATTTTGTGAACTTGCCAAGATTGTTTCATCACAGGTTGACAGCTTAAGTGGGTGGCCAGGAGGTGACAGATATACAGTTAAAATCTTCAGTAACATAAATAGTTTGACATTTCTGTTCTAAATCTGGTACTTTTCTTGAAACATCAGTAAATTTTCACTCTAAATTTTCTTTTGTAATGCCAAATTTGCTTTTATATCACCAAATTTTTCCTCCATAGTGTCAAATTTGTCGTCAAATTTTTCCTCTAAATTTCAAATGTGTCGTCAACTTTATGAAAATTTTCTTCAAATTTGTCTTCAATTTCTGTCATTCTTTCGTTCATGGTAGTTATAATTTCAACGCTTTACTTCTTCCTGACCAGCCGATATTTCTTTCGTTATCTTTTATGGTCCACAAATGTGAGCATGGTTCAAATCCCACTTCTCTCACCAAAAGACCATTCCCCACCCCCCTCCCCGAGTCCGTTAGGATTGCATAGATCTCTTCAGAAACTGCACACAAAATAAAATTTTATTATTCTGTAAATTCTTCAGCACATACACAATTTCAAACAGAAAACACATTACAAATGTCTTTCTATACAGCCCGAACTCTAAAAAACACAAGTTAGGATATTACAGTCTTCAATACACATACAAGCTTAACACACTTCCAACACATTATTCTCAGTAAAAATTTAACTGAGTTTCCAATGCCAATGTCAGGTATATTTATAGACTTCCAAAGCGCCCCTATTGGACAGCCACTAGATATCTCTAGAAGCTTCCAGAAAGTTCTAGATGCAATTTGGTGAACATTTGGCAAAATACCGCCAATTGACAACAAAAATAGTCACTAAATTCATTGCCAATTTGGTGATAACTCTCATACTTGGCTAGATTACCATAGACTCATAAAATTTGTAACAGTATTTATACCTTATTAAATGATATTTGAATTGAGTATGTGTTATCTGTTTGAAGTAGTATGTATGAAAGTATTCCTCATTTAAAATTCTTAGACAACTTTTTTAAAAAATCATTGATAAAAATATATGTCCTAGCTTCCTTACAACTTTATGATAATTTCAATGCATGCAGCAGCAATTTAATTACTGGTTTCAGAGAAAGGCGTTCAAGATAATGTTATTCTAAATCGGTATTAAAATGACTTGTTATTGTTACAATACGAGTGATTCTCATAGAACTACACATTTGCAAAATAAATTATACTTACAGGGTTATAGTTTTCAATACTACACAGCTGTGCAGGAGAGCATTTTTTCCAAACTGGTTTCAAGAGAAAATAAGGGCAAGTCTCCCAAGTACTCAATAGCTGAAATATAAAAGTATCTAGTTATTTCTACTAGAAATTACCTTATTAAATGAACAGTTACAGTACAAGATGATAATTTCTCAATATAGAATAGCATTCAAGTATTAACACTTAATATTCGAACAAAGGAAAATTTTTTATTAATGACCTTCCATTCTTGAATCTAGATTAGTGAAAAAGAAGACAGGCCTTTAAATGCAAGCACACTAAGACCATCATTACTCATTCTGAATTTTCTATTAGCAATGTTTACAAACACTGTGGACACACTAGCAAATAAGTATTCATGATGCCAATTTGCTTCCATCAATGGCGAATATTCTGTGTCTTGGTATTATGTTATTAATCATTTATATCATGAAGTACAAACTGATCATAGTAAAAATTCAATTACAGATAAAACCTATGTAAAAAATGTTTAAATTTTATTTCATAATAGTTTAACAAATAAAATTAATGTTATATATCCTGATAGCAACATGAAATATTTATATCATGATGAAAAAATTAGATATGAAAGAAAAAAGTGATAAAGATATGAAGATTATTACATTTGACATTAATCCTTTGGGAAAGTGATTTCATGTACATAAAAAATGCGTAAATATCACAGTTGATTCTTAGCTGATATTCTAAAAAGAGATAGCTATGAAATTTTTTTCAGATAGTTCATATTTTAAGTAAATCAATAAAAATAGTTGTTCCAATCACATCTGATAATGTAAGTAAAGGAAAACAAAAGTTAGCCCTAAATAATTTTATGAAAATGAATGGCTGTATACACCAATGTGATAATGTTGATAAGTTAAAATTTTCTTGAATACATATATACATATTAAAAATTATTTCTAGGAAAACATTTAATGGCCACACAAACATGCAATTTTATTTTTGTATATAATATCCGAGAGAATATTCAGGGACAGAAAAAAATATTTCTCAATGCAAAGTATTGTTTCTCAATAGTATAATAAATTACATAAACTTACATCTACATTTTCAATTAAGATACGAGTACAGCACTCAAGAAGAGTTGGGGACTTCTACAGAAAGAGAAAAATAATTTACAAAAAAAATTTATCTATTATATATATATATATATATATATATATATATATATATATATATATTATATATAAATATATAGTATATATATAGATATATATATATATATATATATATATATATATATATATATATATAGTATATATATATATAATATATATATATACACACACAAAATTTTATCAAAATTATTGAAAATGCACTTTCATGATAACTAAAATTTTAAAAACAAATGCAGGGGTATACAAAACTCATTAAGATAATAAATTCCCAATGAATTTGACAAAGTGATTCACAGAAAATTTTTCCGAGTCAAAATGGCACAGGACTTATAGATCTCAAAATTCACAGACACAACAGATGTATTTTCCATTCTCAAATTACAAGTCTTAAATTTTATACTAATATGGCAATTGATACATGATCATTGCAGTATAGAACATGAGTTTTAAAAATATTTAACATTTTACAATAGATCATTAATAAGGTATTTTTTACATCTTATTCAAGAGCAGCAAAAATTCTACTGGACTTTAAAAATTTATATTAGAAATATTAAAAATGATTTTGTAGCAAATTGATTACAATATTTCATAAAGTATTTAAATCTATGAGATTATTCATATTCAAAAAAGATTTAAAAAATGGCAACAAGGAAGATTTATGATGACATTAATCAGAAATGTGCAACCAGAATGAACTTTTGACAGGGAGAAAGATCAGATTTATAGTAATATGGACATTAATTACATACTTTACAATACTATTTACATACTTTAGATTTTTTACATACTTGATATTGAATTACTTTTAAACAATTGTTTTAATAATGTTAAGTTTATACAATGATGTAGTTTTCTAAACATATTTTTTTTAAAAATACCCATATTATGCCCTTAAGGTGAGAAGAGATACTTACCAGTATAAAAAGTTTTTCTTCCAGAATATACAGCTGTTTTCTCTCGTTTAGGATGACATGTACAAAATTGCCTCTTCATTTGGAGAGAACTAAAGAGGAAATGTAATATTTCATTAAGAAATTTTGGTTTTATATTACAAAATTGATTTTAAGTTCTAAAAAATTAATATTCATATAAGCTACCTAATTTTTAATTTTTCTAATACACACTAAAACTTGGAGCAGGATTTTTAAAGAAAGGATTTAAACACTATGTAATTTTTTAAAAACTAATGAGCCCTGTTTTAATTATAAACTATTATTAAAATTACTCAGAGAAGGAGATATTGAACTACATACTTTTAAAGAATTGTTTCATATGAAACTTGAACACTTTTCCCAAATATGTAACAATAGACTAATAAACAACTTTCAGTTTTAAATAACTGATAAATAAATATAATCAAATCAAATATGAAACATATTCTTAAGTAATACATACAGTACTTCAATGATCTTAAGAATTATTACATATTAAGAGCACAGAGAAAACTTTTATTCCCCAGTAAGAATCTAAAAATCAGACGGAGAATATACTATGATATTTCTTTAAAATACATCACACCTACCTTCTTTCTTTTTGAAGATAAAAGATCTACTCTAGGCAAAGGTCTATAGTTGGCAATGTTTGTGAAGAGTTGACATAATATCTACTTCTTCTAATTTTGGTCGCCTCTTTCTAAAAAATAGAAAATACTGGACATCAAAGAAAATCTTTCATTAAAAATAGTTAAAAATTCAAAAAGTTATTGAGGTAATGTATATAACTACCACAAATATTATAAATACTTGTATGTTCACCATATTAAACTTAATGCCTTATGACTGGCACTATATTCAAATCCTATATGTAGATATTCTCATTAAAAATTCTATGTGGAATAAAAAATATTCCATAAAAAAGGATATACCTGTTAGCTTTATATTTACACACATGGTTTTGAGGAAATTTACAATTTACTCTCTACTTATTAAGCAGATCTAGAAGAAAAAGGTACAATTTAAAATGTCTTGCAGTACTGAATTCAGATTAAGCTAAGCACAACAGTTAATGGTGGACATATTCCAGCACAAATTTTAAAAAGATATTATATATTTCATAGATTTTTATGAAAGAAATTAAGTCTGAAACACAGTTTCTAAGCATTAACACATTTTACAAATATTTGAATTCCCTTGTACAGTCCTGAAAACACCTCAATTTTAGCTTAGGATAATAAGTTTTATAAATTGTCCCTAAGTGATTTCTAAAATAGCTTTAAAAACTCAGACTTAACGTCAAGTGAGAAAACTTGACATTAAATATTATTTTAAAAAACAATAGGTTATCCACTAACAGAATAATGAACTCAAAGCTTAAATTCAGGTGGTCTGAGTCAATGATTTTAACAGTCAAAACTATAATTTGAGTCAAAATTCTGACATATGTCTCAGAATGTTTAAAAGAAAAAAAACCCAGACAATTATTCAGTCAAATGCATATTAGAAATGTTGCACAAATATTAAATACATGAAGTAGTATGTAAGTTTCAGTCTCTCTTTTCAGTATTGTTTCATAAATAAAAGCTTTAGCAAATGAACTTCAGTAAACCAATATACTTAACTGCAAAATTACAAAACAGACAGAATTAGCTGGAGAACAAATGTACCACTATAGTTTACCCAAGCATAATGCGTATAATTTTTAAAAAAAGTTTTAAGCAATTTCTTAAATCAAGACAATATTACTACAAATCGTATATATCATTCAACTTGAGACTCAGAGTTATACACATACCTTTATTATGAACCCTATGGATGGGAAGGAAAAAAAATCATCTCTTTCAGTTTCTAGATCAAGTTATCTTTTTTCTAATCCCCACTTGGTCAAGCCCCAGCTAGACCAAGTCCATGAGCTCATGGGCCTTGATAAAATGTAGAACCAGCAGAAGACACACACAAAAAAAAAATCTACAGTCAGACCCACACAAGCAAGGAGATGGCTGGGAGTGGCCTCCTCTGTTACACTTGCTGTTTGCTCACAGGGAAGACCTTACAATAATAGTAAGACATTTTAAGTGTCAACTAGAGAGCCTAGAGAAGTGGCAGTCAGCAAATCTCCTTCGCCTTAAAGTTCAAAGCACCTCCAGGACAAGCTCTATGATACCAGTTATTATTTCTAATGGCAGGGAACTGAGTGTAGGCTCTTCTCTGGGAGAAGCTGGAAGTGTGTAACCACTTTGCTGCATGCATTACCCCAGTTGGCCTACACTGCACCTGTTTGAAACGTACTGGTCCCGTAATTTTGAACCAAGTCAAGTGACGAGACCGGAACACTTGACCCTGCCCTTCAGAGTATTTTTATAAGAATTTGGAGGACATTGCAGCTATGACATATTTTTTCCATGCACCAGCTGCCATTAGTGTACACATCGGCAGTTTTGTCAGTGTTGGGTATTGAACCAGCAACTTGCAGATCACTGACTCAACGCCTTTGCCAACCAGGCCACTGCATCCCATAATACCAATTAAGATCTAGTAGAATTCTCCAAGAGTAATTGTCATAATCATCCTATTACAGAAGATCTCAAGACAAGTCAGAAATATTTGAAATTAATGGTTCTGCACAACCCTCCTTTATCAGGTTATCAGCCATGTCATTGCCACTGAAGCTCATGGGAGAAGGAATCCATTGTAGATAAACACTGTGAGACACTGATAATTACCCAAGTTTCCCCAATACTGCAGTGCTGGTTTTACCCCCAATTCTGATCCAGTGACACTCAAATATTGTATAGAGCTGTAGAAAATTATCCATATATATTAAAATTGCTCACAGTATTGATGATCAGGTTTATTATCTTATAACTAGCAATTAACAAATCGATATAACAATTAGAAAATATTAGAATATAATACTTACTGGTTTGGGAACATCCACATGCAGCTTTTCTTTCTTTACTACAGATGAGCTTTTTGTAGGAACTGCATGACCATGCATCTGTGAACTAGGTTGTTTGTTATTCACAGTGACAGTTTTTTTAGGTGTAGATGGTGATGATTTTGCACTTTTCTTCTTTTTAATTACAATGTCATTAAAACCTAAGCAATCTTCAAATCTAACTTCAGAGGATGTAAATTCTTCAGAGCAGTTAATTTTTAATTTTGCTTTGGATTTACTAGGTTTTGCTTCATTTTCATTAGCCTCTTTGCTTCTAGATTTCTTTGAATCTGATGTGTGAGATGACTTCTTTATATTATTCTCAGGTTTTACTTTATCACCCGAGTCCTTCTTTTGGTGTGAATGTACTTTATGGGTATGACTTTTACTTTTATCCTTCTGAATACTATGCTTTTCATGTTTTTCTTGCTTAATTTCTATATGATCTGAATAAGAATGACTGTCTGATTTTAATTTTTTTGACTTACTTTCATATACAGGTTCTGTTTCTTGTTCTTTAGATTTACGTTTTAATGAAGGCTCATATGTATCAACAGTCTGTGATTCAAGTTTCTTTTTCATAGATTTACCTCCAGGAAAGAGATCAGGACATTCAGGATTATAACCTTCACTAACATCCGTGTGAGGATCATAAGAAATATATTTCGAAGATGCTTCCTTTTTTTCATAAGTATAAATGAAGGACTAGATTCATCAGAACTATTTATATTACTATCACCATTAACATATTTCTTTGAGGATTGTGGATGTGAATTATGAGACAAATTCTTTTGATGTTTATGTTTAGATTGATGATGAGATATTCCTTTTTGGTGATGTTCAACAGTTTTTTCATGTGTCACATACTTACTGGAAGACTTTGAGCTTTCCTTGTTGATATTTTCTTTCACTGAAACACTTCTCTGCTTACTTTTACTAGAAGAGTCATTAGCACTTGTGAAGGCAAGTCTCCATTTGCTTAAAACAGCCGAGGCCTTTTCTCCAACAATATCATCCCTCTTTGACAAATTCCTAATGCATTTTGCAATATGAGTTTCCTAAGGAGAAAGAACATATATACATATATGCAGAGACTCAGCTTTAATGAGAGAAATTAATTTCAATAAAAATTATTAACTGTAAGAATGGATAGATTAGTGTACAAGTATACAAAGTTAAAATTTATAACTTTAAAGTATATATATAAAATGATAATATCCAACATGAAATAAACAAATATTAGAGTTTAAGAAATCCTTTCATGCTGTAGTAGCACAAGCATGGTTATGGTAACAGTATAACTTATAAAAAGTATACCCTTCATTAACCGTACTCATATCGGCAACCCAGCAAGAAAAAACGTGACAGCAGGGAGGTCAAAAAAACAGCAATTTGAGGTTATGGTCATTGAAAAATATGCATGAAATGCCCATTGTGCACGAAAAGCGACACATCTCTATCTAGCAATTTGCCCCTCTGAGGGCAATTGTATCTGTTTCATTGTAATGCTAGTTCAAGTTGTATAGTATTCTTTAAGTTGATTTTTCTCAAATGATGCCTTTATGAGTTGTGTCACTTTTCTTGCCAGGGTGCAATATATGAACATCAGATAAACCAAAAGTATCAACTCTGTATAGAGCTATGAGATAAATATTTTGAAATTTAAGTAAAATATAAATAATTCAACAAAAAAAGTAAAAAGATTAAATTTCAGGAAGAAGGCACTGACAATCGAAAAAATTAACAGAAATCTGCAATTAGCACTCCATGCAGCATAAATGCAAGATTCTGTAGCAATAATAGAATAAAAATATAAAATACAAAAAACAAAGTATATTTCGCTTATTTTTTTAAATGCACATGAGTATGATACAGAAGGGGAAAAAATCATACATAAACATACCTGCAATACTTCCAATGTAATTGGAACTTTGGAGAGCTTATGTATAACATTGAGAATCTAAAGGGGGAAAAAAGTAATCACTTTACAATATTCCCATGAACAGTTTAATGTACAAATTAATGGAACAGAATAATTTATCATCGAGCAGTAGAAAATTGCTAGAAATGTAGCATCAAGATCTAATTATATTATAGATTATAGGGAAAATTGACAAAGCTACTTACCTTGGAGCACTGTGCTCTCGTGTTGCTAATTTTTCACCAATAAACTTCACTAAATCAAATTAAATGACGAGCTTAATTACTGGGAAACAATAGCCTAAACTATATAATGTTTGTTTTACCCAAGTTCTATGGTTTCAAAGTATCT
This sequence comes from Dolomedes plantarius, assembly GCA_907164885.2. Lineage (NCBI taxonomy): Eukaryota > Metazoa > Arthropoda > Arachnida > Araneae > Dolomedidae > Dolomedes > Dolomedes plantarius. Next base: position 58,937,994 of record OU015501.1, read on the forward strand.
TAAGCTATTTACTTTTTTTGTATGACTGAGAATAATGAAGATTCATATTAAACAGTACTAGTTAGAGAAAAAAAGATCCACAAGAAACACTGTTCTATGCAGTGGCACACTCAGAATTTAATCTTGGAGGAAGCCAAGTTGAACGGGTAGAAATATTTTTACTGTAAATTTATTAAGATTCATTAGGTGATTAAAAAAATTATTTAAAGAATAAAATCCAGTCATTTTTTTGCATAGCTCTTGAATAACTTCAGTCATAGTTAAATTAATCTCTGTGTATATATAGCAAAGCCAGTCTGTTCAATCATGATTATGTCATGGTAGACAATTGAAAGATTTTTAAAAAAAGTAATGTAGAAAATCACCTTTAACTGAAGCATGTTGTTATTGGAAGTGCTTGAAAATATTTTTATTAAGTTATGATAGAATATATCATTTTGCCACACTTCTAAAGTGCCTCAATGTATTTTACATGGTGTCATTGCAAACGATTTTTCAAATTTTTTATACAACTTTAATTTGGTGTTCAAAATTGCTGGATTTGTAGAAGGCAAATACGGGAATAAAATTCGTACAACTGAAGATCTTCCATTGCACTTGCTGTTGGAGTATCTTTTCCGTTTGGTAGAAGAGTAAAAAAAAAATATTTCAAAATGTTGCAGTGCCAAGAGAAACCTTCCTGAAGTTGAGTCATTATTTGACAGGTAAATGGAATGAAAACAGTTCTGAAATATCGGCTAGAACATTGGACCTTAATGTTTGTTACTCTTCAGAGATGTAAAGCTAAATTTCAAGTTCAGGCTATGATTTCCAATAAACTCAGAAAAATAGCACGGAATACGAGCGTTAAGTAGACACTTTGAGTCAAAGTCATTTTGTTGATAGAGTATCTACCGGGGGGTCGAAGATCTCCGCTTTACCTCCAACCGTAAGATGTTAAGATCGAAGTATGTTCCTTCTATTGGACACTTTGCTTTCCATGATGAACAGCAGGCACGACAGCTTAAAGATAATTTGAGGTTACACGATACGCATCGCATGCGACCTGTGACTGATCATTTGCAGTGATCGCCAATACACAATCACAGCTGGCGCGACCAGCACTACGTTCGCCTTGTGTTCATAGCGGCCGTGATTCCCGAGAGCTATGTATTTCCCCCTTATGTGACCCCTAATTCATAAATAGTATTGAAATAAAGACAAGATCCCAGCATAAAAAATAAAAATAAATTAATATTAACTAGAAAAAGATTTTGGAATAGTTTTAGTGTTTTTTTCCCCTTTTCCTTTGGGGTAGTGATGGTGGCAGGGCCCCTTGCCCTACGACAAAGTGTCTCCGCATTGGGAAAAATATTACTTCTAAAACCTCACCAACCTCTGTTAGTAGGTATCATTGCAACAGGCTGAAGAAGCACTGATTTAACTTTTTACTTGCAGTTTCATGATGGTAATTTTTTTTTTTTTTTTTTTTTGGGGGGGGGGGGGGGTAGGGGGAATCTGCATCATTATTTATTGGATAATTAGATGCATTTTGGAAATACAATAGCCACTATTCTTTCTTCTAATTTGACACTCAATTATTGTACTCATATCAGAAATAACAAGTGATTTTTACTTTTCTGCAATGGCACAAAATATAATGAAAAATGCTTCTAGGAAAAAGAAATGCGGGAATAAAAGGCAGTTTATATTTACATAATTCAATACATGCTGCACTGTCGTTTAATTCATAGTTAAATTAACTGCTTTTATGAAAGGAAAAATTAAAATCTTTGTTGAATTCACCCTCGTTTACTACCTTACTAAAACAATCCTTAACAATGTTAATGGAGTATGTTTAACATTTTATAAAACACCACGATTTCACCACAATTTTATTCTCGGGAGGTATCTTTCACAAGTCCTCCTTCTAAAATTTTGATAGACGAATAGTGTGAGCGAACACCTCAACAGTTTTAAGTTTCCTCTCACATTTAATTTCTTTTTAACGCCTCACGACAAAACTGGATACAGGAGTGACACCACGTCGTCTTTTCAGACGAGTCCCTGTTACTGCGTGCAGCATCATGATGGTCTGGACGTATCCGTGTCCGGAGGCAGCAAGGAGAACGCATGTGGTCTGCTTACATTCGATAGCGTCATACAGGAGGGCCTGCACCTGGTGTGATGGTATGGGCAGCCATTGGGTATACGACACGAACACCTCTTGTTCGCGTCGTCGGTAATCTGAACAGCCAGCGTTACATTTCTCAGATCTTCAGGCCGGTGGCTGTTGCCCCTATCTTTGAGGCCTCGGAGACGTCATCTTTCAGCAAGATAAAGCAAGACCGCAATGTTGCCCTTCGTGTCCTGACTCACCTCGACACAGAGGGTGTTCTACTGTTGTCCTAGCCAGCACGCTCTCCAGATCTCTCCCCCATTGAAAACATCTCGTTATAGGTTGTTGAGAGACTAGGCCGCCACCGCTCTCCAGCCACTACGATTGATGAAGTGTGGAATAGACTTTAAGCAGCATGGAATGAATTGACCGTATCTGTCATCAAGACCAGTTCGACCCGATGCCTAACCGGGTTAGAAACGTTTTAGCTGCCAGAGGCGGCAGCTGTGTGTACTAATTTTGGACCCTGTAAACCCCTAAATTGCCTACAAACTTAATGTTTTCTTCCTACAATGCTGTATACGTACAATAAGTAAAGTTTTGTTATTTGCTTGCCTTCCTGGTGTTGCGATTTTAATGGCCAGCAGTATAGTTAGATAGGATTTGATCAAGAATTACCTTTTTGTTTAATGAACATTTATAGATGATTTACAGCAAGTACACTTAGTGGCACCGACGAGAAGAGGATAGAGTGAAATATCCGATAACATTATTCTTAGGAGGCCCATTCTAATTCATTTTTCTCACTCCCGGCCGGCTTCTTCTCTAGACATCCCTGGATGTCCCTAACCGCCTTTCACTTGCCAAAAGGAGGGGTCTAGTCTTTGAAATACAATGAGTGGAAATCATTTGACCAGCATTGGACCGACAAATTTTACAATTATGTAGCTATTTGAAAAATAAAGCGTCTCAAAATGTAAAGTTAACTTTTTTCTGTTTCCTATTATAAGATGAAGGTTGTCAATTACGCGGTATCAAACGATTTTCCAATCCTATGCAATAAACTGGTCCTCTAAGAAAAAGTGGTGGAAGGTAGCACCCCTCAGTAGATATCGGGATAATTCTGCTCTAAGGTTGATTAATAGTTAATTGATGCTTGATCAAACACAGTCTAATTCCTTTCACTTAAATATGTGCGATATGTGCTCTTATTTTTATTTTTTTTTAAACCATCTACAAAATTTGTGCTGTTTACAGCAGAATTATAAATTAAAGTTCAATTTATCTGCATATTGAAAGTTAAGTACATTTTGCATTGCTTTAGATTTAAGATAATACTATCGGGGGAAGATATATACTGACAATAAACGTTGGTCAAATTAGATGATCTAGAAGTGAAAAGCATAAACATGTTTTCATTTTAAACGTAATGAGCATAAACATACTTTTATAAATATACTGCTGAAAATATACTTTCGTGCTTATGCCTTTAAACGTAATTACATTCTGAATGTAAATAGTTCTTCACAAGAAATTTACTGAAGTAATGATGTCACAGAGAAACTCACAAAGTTCTGAAATATACATAATGTTGCTTTTAAATTTTAGTTTGATAGGGATTTTTGAGATTATCATTCGGAATGACCACAAGCGTTTGCTTTGTCCCTTTCAGCTCAAGATAGACTTTAGAAATACAGATAGATATATTTACATATCCAGTGTACCCAGCGGCCTAGGACCAAGGTATCGCTCTGGAAACTAAATCCTCAGCTTGGCATACTTGATAAGAACATGGGAGGGATAAGAATTCCAGTTGTGAAATTACACTAAATTTTTTACAGGCGACTGATAAGGTACAGCCAGTAACGCCGGCAAAAGAATAAACTAACGTTTTTAACCAATTGTTAGCATGAGTAGCTGCAAAATGTAGATTGCTCGATTATGTGAAAAAAGCATGGAACACGCTTTATTAAGAGTGGCATGTTACATGCAATTTTTTCACAGATATTTGATTCTGAGGTCTTTTATTCAACTTGTAAGAAAATGTATTGGACATTTGGCTGAGTTTTGGCTATCAGTTGTTAAGCATTTCACATATAGGTTTTAGTGTTTGTTTTGCAAGTTCTTTAATGTTATATTTTTATCGTAATATTATCTAAATATTCAAATAATTTGTCCTCGTTACCAAAAGAGTTCCATAAAAGCTCGTGAGTTAAGATCATCTACAAGAAGTTTATAGGCTAATTTCCTTGAACTGAAACTATTAGTTTATTATTTTCTTCTCTTTAATCTCACAAATTTGTCCTGCTGTTTCTTCCCAACCTACCACACATATGCATGTATGTATGTATTTATGCACATTTCCCACACAAATATCAATATTTAACAAGTCTCAAATATTTTAAACTCAGACTATAAAATAATATGAATAAATAAGAAAATTTCCCACAGCAAAATTTCCGACCCATCCTTCCCCTCTGTTTTAACGAGAGAAAAAACAAAGCTCTGTTAAATGGAAGATCTTTAATAAGAAAATATCTAATATCCCTACGCTATCGATTTTATGTCTTTCTGGTTTTTAATTAAAATGTTTACATTGCTCGTATTTTTAGATGAAATGATTGCTTATAATTTGTTATTCTTCAAATACTGGAAAAGTAAGCAAACTTAGACTTAAATGAATCTCAATTTGGGTAAGATGGATGATTCACGAAAGTTTAAATTTGTTCATATACGGTAAGTCAGTGTGTTTACAGAATATCTAGCATTAGGAAGCACAATTTCTATAGTAAACATGCTGACAGTGAGACTGAACTATTGTGTGCATCTCCTATGAACCTTCCAATTACTGTATTGTAACATGGTGCTTTACTAACGAAAATATAAAGTATATTTCCGTTGTGAAATGCCAAAGGTAATTTAAGCTTAGTACAAATAATTGACCTTGTCAAGCCTGGGCTTCATCTCATCTCAAATGCTTATACATTCATATGCGAGGAAGAAATATACTTCAAATAAAATCCCTTCTATCCCACGTTGTTCTGCATTTCTTACACACCTCAATACATTTTGGACTTGATCCTGGGATTTGTGCAGTACGCATATTTTTAATATTCATGTATTTAAAAATATGAAGCATAAATTTTAACTACTGACTGACAACAATTAGTCACTTTTTAGCTCAGAGGGTACACTTGTTTAGCGTTTTGTTGTTTGTGAAAACTTGTCATCAACAATTCCAACATATGGTTATCTGCAGTTGACCTTTCATTGAAGCACATTTTCGGTTTAGCACGCTACTGGCAATTTAAACAAGTTGGGCTGATGCATCAGGAGAAAGCTGATTGAAGTTTCTAGAAATCAAATTGAGTGACTTCTTACAATATTTTATTTGCTAGCTGTTTAAAGATTCTCTCGTTTGGATCCACAGCATCTGGCATGGTTAATAAATTTGATGGCGCTGTCACAAGCAAGGGCTAACTCTTATGCTTTAAAAATCCCTCAGCTTTTGAAACCTGTGGCTTCATTCAAATAGCCTGTAAAAATTTTAAATTGTTGAAATTCTCAGTGCATATTAAGACAGTTAACATAACAGTGCTTGGGCTGCAGATTTTGACCTACGTTATCAATAAAGTAGGGAGATAAGAATACCACAGTATTGCCCCTTATTAAAACAGGAAAAAAGTTACCTAAAATTAATGGTTATCTTTAGTGTTAAATTGAAATAATCACAAATCAATATGCGAATCTCGATCTTCACACAGATATTGCATGTCATTATAATGTTCATGACTTAAATCACCTATGCGGGTTTTGCAGTTAAATTTGTCTTTTACAATAAATATTGCTCTCAAAACGAGAAAATGAGTATCAATGAAAGTTAAAAAAAACTTTGTTGAAAGGCGATTCCTTGTGCTTTCATTTTGTGTTCGCTAATTTGGCTGAGTTTCAGGGTTGAAATTCCCCGGGCCAAGCATCGGCTCTCGACGCCCCCTGCTGAGTTATATTTACGTAAAGGGACTCTTATGTGTGTGGGTGTGCATGCGTGTTACAAACGTCAGTAAATTAAAGCTTTTTGAGGTTTCCGCAAAATTACGTGTAAATCTTTTGTGCTCAGAGCGAACACGACTAAAGTTATCAAGATTATCTTAATTCCCCCCCCTCGGAAATATTTTTTACTTATGCAAATATATTAATTGACAAACCTCGGAAACTTTGGGTTATACAACACTATTCATACTTCATTCTGGGAATTGTTTTTCCTAGTGTAATCTTAGTTATTCACAATTTTTTTTTTCTCGAATGAACGAAAATTCTTCAAGAACTTAAAATAAATAATATATATATATATATATATATATATATATATATATATATATATATATATATATATATATATATATATATATATATATATATATATATATATATATATATATATATCTTTCGTTAACTTTTAAATTTGTTTGGCCATCTCTTTATCTTACTGAACACCAAAATTTTCAACTCCACTTAGTAGTGTTTTGCTTATACTTTTACAAATTTATTTAAAACAGTATAAATCTTTCAAATCTCTACTGTTCTCCCAGCACCGAATTTTCCCAACCGAAACAATAAAATTTTTTCCGGCTAGACAATTATTTCCGAGAAAACTCTTTCTACTACGTTTCCCAATTTCCCTTGATTAATCTTTAACACCGAAAAATTCCCAACTTAAGGGATGTGTATCCTCCTCCCCCTGCATTTAAATACATTTGCAGCCCTGAGAACTATCCATGAAGTGTTAAACGATGTTAAAGACTCTTGGTCATTGGAATTAGATACTGGGAATCGACGAAATAACCGTATGCTTAAAGGTGACTAGACGGCGCCGTCCGGTCTGAAAACTGATGTGGCTGAACTTTTTTCCCTTGCCTTTTTCATCTCCACTTTATGTTTACTGAAAATAAATTCGATTATTTGTTGCCATCAATTATAATTAATCAATTTTTTGAAGATATTAAAAAAAAACAGTCCCACAATTTATTTTCTATTTGTTGATAGATATATGTTAAGATGCAAACACAACGCACTAATCAACACACTGTTCAAAAAGTTTAGCATGACCCATTATCAGTTTCCATATTAACAAAATACAAAGGCAGTCTTATTGTCACAGAGCGATCAGCCACAGAAGGGCTTACATCTTTCCTTGAAAACAGTTAAATATCACATTTTACCAAGTTTCAGACCACCCTGTAAAAGTGCAATTTCACATTCATTGAGGTTTTGATTTGTTATGCAAAAAAAATCTTCATTCTAAATAGATACGACAGAAACTTTTAATCACCAAAAGGACGGCATATAATTGTCAAGTAAAACCCAACTGCACAGACACTCCTTTTTTAAGGACACGTGAAAATAGTAAGGCATAAAAGTCACCATCGATGTATTTCGGACCTCAGCTTAATGGACGCCCTCAGATACGGGCGCGGACACTATTTTCACAGTTCTTTACATTAGAATTGAGCCACTGGATGAACTGTATGCAATCTTTAAATAAATTAATCGAATTTCTTTGGTCTTACATTAATAACTATTACAATATATTCTAAATGGCTGCCACTTCAAAGGAAATGTTGAAATAAAAATATATATATTGGGTCGACTGAAACCCGATTGAAACGAGGTTGAAATATCGAAAATTTTGCAGTCTTTGATGGGAAAGGGCCAGTTCACAGATATGATTCTGGAAGAGTACGTTCCTTTAGACCAGGGGTCGGCAACCTTTTTTTAATAGGAGGGCATATTTCAGAAATGCGGGAGTTCGTCGGGCACCGCTGGATGAAGAGGAGGAGGGGGGGGGGGGGGGGCAGGCCCAGATTTCCACATGGGCAAGAGGGGCACTTGCCCAGGGCCCCCAAAATTATGGGGCCACTAATTAAGTATTAAGTTGTACATATTTTTGAAAATTTGGTTAATACAGTAAATGGGGGCAGTGCAGATGCAGAAAAAAATCCTGGGTGGGGGTACAGTGCACCCACTATAGTGAAAGCATAATATCTGTAAACGTTTATTTTATTTATTTATTCTTTTTTTTGGGGGGGGGGGAGGGTAATAACTTTAGACTGTGATCTATTTTGAATTTCAAGAGAAAATTTCATCAATTTATTAACATTAAAAAGTAAATTAATAAATTAACACTTATTTTTTTTTCTTCAAATTTTTGACTTGGTCGAAATTTTTTTGAATATCCAGTTTCCAATCTATGGAGGACCTGGGTGAGTGTCCCACATGTTCATGTGGAAATCTGGTCCTGTGGGGGGGAGGCATGTGCCCCCCTGTGGATCTGTCCTTGGAGAGGCCCCCAAAGTCTGCTTTGCCCAGGGCCCCATTGGGTCAAAGTCGGGCCCTGGGGGAGGGGGGTAATATTTAAACATTGAAAATAATGCGACATGATTTTTTAATACATAAATTTAAATTCTAATTTAAACAAAACACTCTTAAAATTGATAATGCAATATTTGGCATTGCAAATCTGCCGCCAACTGGTTGTAATGTGGCACATGGGTTGAATTCCCAGTTCTCAGACATTGGTCCAAATGGGTGTCAGTGAGGCTTGATCGGTACTTATATTTCCAATATAAAATACTTAAAATCAAAGATTCACAAGCATATGTCGACGCGCAAAGAAAGTTCAATTTGAGAGCAGGAAAAAGAAGCTGACTCACAGCGAGGGGAGAGCGGGCTGCTCCAATTTGATTTTTAAGGTTTTACGATTTTTAATTTTTATTTTTTACTAAAATTTTTCATTACAACTGCGAGCGTTTGTTGTTCAAATACCCAAAATTTAGATATTTGAACGGCGGGCACTTTAAAATTGTTTCACGGGCACCGCGTTACCGACCCTTGCTTTAGACCAGGGGTTTCCAACTTACAAGTGTCCAAGGGCCGCAATCGAAAACACCTGTCTAGTGGCGGGCCGCAATTTAATCAGGACCATACCCAGGACATTTTTTCTTGAGGGAGGGGGATTTGGAGAATTTGTGTATAGTATGTACTATGAAATTTTTAAAAATTCGAGGATGAACCTCCAACAACGACCTTGATTATAACTGGCCAACTTTCGTTAAATTACACAGACACACACAAAAAAAGTCAAATAAGAAGTGTGTATTTAAATAAGAAGTGGGGTGGGGTATGAAATAGAACATGAGTGGACACCCTACTATTCATGGAATTCGAGGAACATCAATGTTTTTTGTAAATGAACAGCATTTGAAAACGATAAAGATTTTTACAAAAACATTTTTCGTTAACTAAGAATATCTAAATTGATGCTGCAAATTATTTTCCTAGAAGTCTTCGCGGGCCGCAAAACAAGGCACCGCTGGCCGCATGCGGCCCCCGGGCCGCCAGTTGGAAACCCCTGCTTTAGACAATGGTGTAGTGACCAACAGAAAGACTAAGAACTGTTTGACAGTTAATGAAATTACTTCCCACGAGGTAAAATCATATAAAGTGACTGAATGGTAATAAAACCGACATTTCCAACCACACTGAAAATTTCAAAGTGTTAGCTAGTTTGAAAGCGTTTACTAAGTACGACAGAAAGGATTACATTAAATATCACAATGAAAAATACATTCCAAAGACTAAATGCTGATAACGGACTACAACCAAAACGTTCAAACAAGCAGTTTCTTTTACTTGAATAACTTATCTTAAATTTTCAAGGAAATTTAATTTTGTGCGTGCTAACTATTAACATGGTAATATTAACGGCAATAATTTATTTTAATATTTAAAACAAATCGATAGGTAACTTTTGAAACACCTTATCACGCCCCCTCCCCCTTTCGGGGATAAATATTTTTTGTTCCTCAAGTGTTCATAAGCAAGCGGTTAAGAGCATAAAATATAATTGTATTGGTGAAATGTTGTTCATAAGCACTATGACTTTGGAAAGTATGTAATTCTACTTTAAGTGAGACAGCTTCATCTGCTTTAGCATATCATGAAAGAATGCCACGGGAAAGCGCAAGAAATAAAGATGCAGCAATAAATTTATTAGATTAAAGCCTATTACGAAACAATTCTGAGAACACTTAAGGCTTATCAGAAAGTACAACCAGTTTTACTAGTGCTATCTGTAGACTTCCATCATAGATTACCTCACGTTTAGCATGTTTTGTGTTTCGGGGAAACACAAAATTTAATGCATCGAAACCGTCTATACATCTAAAAACTAAACCATCTAAATAAGTGAAACCTGCAAAAATAAATCTACAAATTCTCACAAAGCTAGAAAGAAATCTAGTGAAAAGCGTCTAGCGGATATAGAGATTATTGTGAAACTGACATGTGACACAATCGTTTGAATTTCATAATTGTGAAAGGTGAACTTCAATGGGTTTTTTTTTTTTTTGGTTAGTTACGAAACAAATAGCACATAGTCTATATATAAAACAGTTCCGTAACTGACAGACTGATAACGCACAGACCAAACCGCTGGTCCTAAAGGGCTGAAATTTTGCATGGCTTTTCTTATAGTGTAGGGGTGCACTAAGAAAGATTTTTGAAAAATTCTTCCAGGATTTTTTTAAATTAAATTTTTAAGCTGTTTTGTAACATTTAAAGTTTGCATTTAAAATAATTTGAGGGTTATAAAATTTATATCACGAGAAAGATCATGAAAATTCACTAAAAATGAAATCTTTTTCGAATATTTACCTCTATTTTCTGATTTTTGGTGAATTTTTAAAGATTCATTTTTAGAATTTAATTTTGTAAATGCTGATCACGTGGTTTCTTTTCTTTTTATGATACTTCAAATTAATTTTGCGTCACGTGCATAACAAGGAAATAAATTGACAAAAAAAATAAAAATATTGAAATACGGTAAAAGATAACATTTAACCACTAGACTAATTGAGATGGAAGTTTAAGAATTTAATTCAAATTAGTAGTATGTGTTATGGATATTAAACATGCAAATTAATTGCATACATTGACCATGGTATTTAATTTGAATGTATTGCATAGCGACGCACGGGTATTCAGCTAGTATATTATATTTAGGTACAATAATCTTACCTGATAAAAAAATCCATTTATTTGAGAGAGGAGGTGTGTATGTATCAGGTTAAAACGTTACCATACATTCAAGAAAGTTTCCTGGGGATGCTTGATCTAAACTGAGGTGGCATCAAGGGAGCAATGTTGATTCACCTTTAGGGTGCTCCCAGAATTTTTTTTTCCTCTAAAGGTCAATATCCACGTTTTCTTGCGATTGTCTCACGACAAGTGTCTCCACATTAGCCCAAAAATTCCAGTAGATAGAAATAGTTAAAAAGGGTTGCTGCAAACAGCTGATGTACAAACTTCCTGCAGTTACTGGCACAACTGGTTAAATAATTACAACCCACGGATAAATAAATATGTGTACGGATCACGGAACTAAAGGCTAAAATGTTCAATGCTGCGAGTGCTGTTATTTACGGTCTATTAGGTATAATTAATCAACAAAGTTATTTCTGTATTTTTTTCGGGCTACAGTTGAAAAGTATCACTTTGATTCTGATACTTGTAAATTAGTTGCAAAAGAAAAAACAAACTTTCTTTTAAAATAGAGAAACTTTTTCAGTCTGTCAACTGAATTAAGACATCTGCACTCTGCCCTAGTCGTCCAGTTACTCTTAAGATTAAATTTTCTTTTGTCTTTTGAGTGCCAAAAAATATTTGCTAACATATCATTAAATATTGATCTATCAACAAATGGAAATGATTTACCTACTAAAGGGTACGGCTATCTGTATACAAATTTAAAAAAAAACCTTCTTATATATCCAAAATTAAAATGCACTGCTTTTGATTAGAAAACACACAAAAAAAATAAATTTAAACACCTTTCAAATTAGTTTCACGATAAATCTTACTGCCAATTTTATAGCCTTATAAATAAAAAAAATAAATAAATATTCAGCACAATTCCTCAGACTTAACGCAAGAAATTAGTAAATATTTAAGATTTTAGTACAAAGTAAACTTCAAATTTAAAATAAATGTTCATTTAGTAATAAAGTTACTGAAATATTTACGAAACAATGCCTTGGGGGATTATTTTTATTTTCATTTCGCAATCCCCTCTAATTTCAGAGAAAAAAAAGGTTACAATAAATAATTAGTTACTATTTCGACCAACAGATGGCTGAAGAGTTTTACTCAAAACTCTTCACACTTTGTGTAAACAGATGTTATTTGTAAAATTACTGAAATTAGCACAAAGCAATCGCGTAATGTAATAAGTATAACAACTATTCAAGCCAATTGAAGATTTTACAAAACATTACTATCATACTAACGGAGTATATAAATGACAATTTCACATGCCCTTTTTGGAGGGGGGGGGGGAGAGAGGAGGGGGATTATATTATGGTCATTCTTTTCGCAACAAGAGAGTCAAACTAATCCTATAATACTGAGTCATAGGATTGATACATAGTTTTCTTGTTACAGAATGTTGATACAATGTACCTAAATTTTAAATAATTTTAATATCTTGTTACAGAACAAGACAACCATGCTTAAAGAATCAATATAAAATCGAATATACGTAAATAACAGTAGGGTTATATGGGATTGTATATTTTCCACAACTGCTGAATTTTAAACTTCTCAAATATGTTAAACCAATGCACTTAAATATGCAAATCCCTCCGGCTATGCAGGAAAGCAAAGTTTATCATTTTACCCCGCACCGAAACCGAACGCCTTTATTTTTTTTTCTCCGAAATAATCTACAGCCATATAAAACTCACCGCCAATCTTGGCGCGTTTAACGGTAACAGCTGATAAGCGGATGTTCGGAGTAGAAAGGGGGGGGGGGGGGAATTCGTCTACTATCAACCTATTTATTATGTTCACAACAACTGATAAGTTTCTCGAGATAGCACAAAATGAATCACAAATATCATGAAGAGACAATTCTTTGAACACAGAACTGACTAAACTGCTCAATAAGTTAGCAACAGTAAGCCCGTGTTTCATTTCGTAATCACAGTACACAACACATATACACGTACTAAAAACAATTTCACTATTATGAAACATTTTAGAAAATTACGAAGCAAAATTACAAAGCAACACATTTTGCAAACAAACTGTTCCTCTAGTTAAATCATTAAAACTTTAATCACTTGTAACACTCAAATTACCGTATTTACATCTAGTGAAAATCTTTTTCAACTCTCCGTCATTGGTTTAACCACCTCAGTACATTTCCCGCGTTTACAACCTTTTATGTAGCTTTGTAAAGTTATAATATAAATTATAATCAAAATGTTCAAACACGTACAGCTAAACCTTATATGTTAACTATTAATACATTCGCGTGACATCATATGTCTGAAGCAAGCAAAATATCCCTATTTAACACTAAAAATATAAAGTATTCAGTCAAAATATATGTTTTACACGGCGCGTTTCCAAACTCTTCCACTGTTTAATACTGTCATAAATATATTAAACTTCATTTACAATAATAAATAACTTGTAAAACGAGAAAATGCTCTCTTTTTCCTGGAAACAGCTAAACGTAGAGCTGTATTCCGATTAACAATATTGACCAATATTTATTAAAGTACAACAGAAATTTAAACACGACATAGAAATTAAAAATTCCATACATATATATTTGAAAAATAAATTCGTTAAATATACTTACAACATCTTCGTCAGGATTCCTTTCCAATTTCTTTTTCCAATGAATAACACTCTCTTTCAGCTTCGCCGCCATTGTGAATTGAGAAATAGGATCGTGATTATCCTGCAGTTGAAACGTGAGCAAGGACAGCTCGACAGAGCTTTAGCTACCGTGGCTCCACCTATTTTGCCACACATATGAGCACCACAATTTTTCGTCCACAGAAATTCACCCATCGAGGACATGTGCCGCACTAATTTTTTTTTTTGTGTTCCTCGAGCACTCGAACGACGGACTGAGTGAAAACGGCGGACGCTCTACACCAGAATTCAGGTGCCACGTTAGTTCTCACCTGTGAGTTTATCATTCAGTCTGTCACCTCCCTTGGTGCGATTGCACGAGGGGGGATATACCGGGTTGGCCCCTTCCCCCATAACTAGTTATTCCCTGTATAGGATGGGAGAGAAAGGACCCGAGGTTTCCTTCCCCCACAGTCTAGTCTGGCACTGACAGCTGGACCTGGGGGGGGGGGTGCGTCTGCGGCGAGATCTTGTTCAAAGAATATTCCTATATTCATTCATTAATAATGATCTTCCTACAAATTGTAAAACCACATGACTTTTTTCCACCTTAAATGTTTTAAAAATATAGAATAGATTCAGGAATATGTATATTGTGATTGTAGTTGAACTTATTAAACTCAAAGCAGGTCACACTTTCAGGGATGATAAATCTGAGGCTAAGATCTATATGAATCTGTATATTCAATACATTGTTCCGAAAGCTCAATTTTATATTCGAATATGTGAGGCCCTCGGTATATTCTCTATCTTTAAACCACCCGATATTCAGTCATTCGCTTCCGCATATTTTGATCTGAGCATTTCTTTTGGATGCCTAGCATCTTAACAACTGCACGTGCTTTTATTTATATACGTTTTATATTACTCTTTGTGACTTATAGGTAGACTTCAACTATGTAGTGATGGGAAAATATTTATACAGTACTACAGCCTCTCCCCCCCCCCCCCTCCTCCAAAGGCCTAATAATTGCTTAGAAGTGATAGCCGTAGCAATTTTTCTATTGCCGATTCAGCCCAAACGAAAAACCTAATCGATTGAGGTTAAGCTATTTCTTGCACAACTATAACTATTCAGTATATATGGCGTATTGCATATATACGTAATGCTGTGTATGGCAGGTGCTTAAGACATTCCATGAATCATATATGTAGGCTTGTTTACTACCTAATTCGAAACACTGATTTTTTAAACACTTTGTATACATCTTTTGAGCTTATTGAAACCAATTGGAATTTCATTCTTAAATAAGAAAGTCATCTTACCAGATGACAATTATCAAAGCTATCCAGTGTGCTTATTTTGAAGTTGGTGTACAGTGTAATTTATACCCTAACTTACAGGATCCAATTCGGAACTAATCGGATAGGTGAAATACATATAAATCAATGTTCCATAGGGTTTCGACTAGACTGAATAGATACACGATAAAGGTGGTATATTAAGTATTTGGACGAACACTATAAACATGAATTTTATCAACAGTCGTTAGCCAAGGGATACAAGCTTATCACATTCATTCTTCTCCAGAGGATGTAAAGGTAATACCGAGACACTCAGCTTCATGTTGTTTCCCCTCAGATGAATACAAAGAATCTAGCGTTTAAAACTTCAGCTGAAGAGAATTCGAAGCATCCTACGTAAAACTGGAAAGAGTTGGATCCCTTAGAACCAGTTTAAGAACTATTAAATTCTTTGTGCTTGGATGAAGGTGTTTAAAGGAAAGTTTCTATTGTACCTCTCGCAGTTTATAACATATGAACAATCCAATATGCCCGTCGATTAGAGGCCACATCTTAACCCGACAAAGAGATTGGGATCATATAGGAGCTTCCTCGTCATCAAGAATTTCTTAAATTTCTGCAGCGTTCAACCTTCATTTCAAAGAAATACCGATTCAAGCATTCAGTTTCACCTTCCCCATCATATAGCGATTGCCGTCATGAGCAGAGGGCTCTGGTTCGATTCCTATGGCCATGATGTTCCCGTGTCGTTCCCTCAAAGGAAGCGATGTCATGGGGAGCACATGTGAACCACCGAAGAAGCCAACCAAAAATCATGGTTCATGTATGTGTGTGTGTGTGTATGTATGGGAAAAATGTCCTCTGACAAGTGCCTACCGCCTTTGGGGGGGGGGGGCAGCATTAGTTTTCGTACAAGTGAAAATCCCAAACAAGAATAACTTTAAACCACGAAATAGTGTACCATCCAGCAATTTTAGTGTTTTTTTTTGGGGGGGGGGGGGGGGGCAAGGGGGTATTTTCCCTTAAATGGGTATAAAGAATAAACCTGATAAGCTTTCATGAAACTCTTGCCATGGTCAAAGCTTCGATAACGTTTGTGTTTAGAAAGGCACAAATTATGGTTACACTTTGATCTTAGCCGAAAAGCCGAGAAGCAAGACACATATGTTACGCCGAATCATTTCGAATTAATCTTATATAAAACAGAATTTAGAACTTAAAGGCGGTACTCTAATTTTGCGCTCCAAGATTTTAAATTAACTATCCTTAATTTGGAGAAGTTCACCGTTCGTGAATTCCCGAAAGTTACGAGTTTAAAGAAACTTTACAACTGGTAGCCTTCGGTATATCAGTTTCCCACATATGCTCTTCGTTTTACTCTCTGCTGCAAGAAACGCCGTTATATCGTCCGACTATCATAAAATTCCTGCTGTACCGAGGGTGAGCGTTTGAACATTAGACCAACAAGACTTCATAAAATAAACATTCCGTCTTATATTGCTAGTTCCATACCCAGCACCAGCAATACAATTAGTACTTGCTGTATTGTATGTTTCCCAATTAATCTTAAAATACTTATTGAAGTGTTCAAAGAATTGAATGTTTCAGAAATATTGGGTGATGCAGAGTTTGACCTTCGGCATAACTTTAAAGAAAACTTGAGCCGTAGAGTGCAAGAGTGGTGCAAGTCTTTACATTTCTACCTTACACCCCTAATCGAGGGTTCTAATCATTTATCTTGTGTAAAAGAGGTTAAGACCAGATTCACTATGCTGGCTACATTCTAGACAGCATAGTTTTAAGACAAGACAGAATGAACAGAGCTTTCGATTGGTGATGTAATCTCGAAATGTAAAACCATTTTTGTATTAAACGGCTCATTTAGGACTATTCATTAAAGTACACCAGTGTCACTCGTAATACTTAACCAGTCTGAGCTCAAGGCGATTGGACATTGTTGAGCTTTGATCGGTTAGAAATTTTCGACCCGCGGAAAGTTGATACTGACGAAACTGATAAAAACGGCATACAAGCTTCAAAATATTGGTAGAGATCAATAGAAATTAGAGGGTTTTGCCTCTGTATTTTCTTGATCGGACAAGGTCAGATGTGCACCGAGCACGTCGAATGGTAGACTAAAAGTATGCAAGACGTTACACAAGTGTGCTAGGTAAAGAGAAACTCTTGGCTTTATGATTCATGAGAAATTCGATTCTTTGCTTTCAGAATTTTTACACGCCAGACAACGTCACACCTATGAAAGCTTATCTACAGATGTACTAATCTGATTTCAAGCATTCACTCTTGAAGTCATTACAGTATTTTACGAGAACTTTACATGCTTCCTCTGAATAAGTACTGCAGATTTGTCTTGTATCACAGTCAGTAAAACTTCCCAATATCAAACAGTAGCATGTGTCACAAAGTACTTATAATGCAGTTCCACGGACTTTTAAGCAGCACGTTACTAGCTAATAAGGCAAACGAGAACTAATCAACGCTGCTCGTTTCACACGATCAGAGTAAGCCCAAGAGAGATTAGATCAAACTTCGGTGAATTAAATCTTCAGTCGACGAACATGAGCAGCTGTGGATTTTAAAACAATAAGTTCAGACTGTAAGCCGTATTTCGTTGAACAATACAGTCCAGAACGTAAGACAGCGTCACATTTTACCGGTATACGAAGACAGATGCATGCTGAGGTTGATACTTGTCATAACACAACTTTTAGATTCTCGGCGTTTGATACCGGGACGCTATCCGAGGATCGTTTAAGCTTGATGTCAACCGCCAAATATAGGACTTTCATAGCTGCAAACACCAATTCAAGTAAATCAATATCGGGATAGTTTTTCAACTCCAGGATCAGCACCTTGAATTCGTCATACCATGATCGAACAATTAAAGCAGTGTGGCACGATGCATTATCCAGCTGCAAAAGAGAATTGCGTTATCATGTTCGAGTATACACTGTACAAGATCATTAAGTGTACGGAAAGCAAATTTCAGAGCACGTATAAACGACGCACATAGTAATAATTTACATGTTAAAAAACTGGTTAGTCTAAAGTGAACGTTTCCTATTCTATCCATTGTAAGTGCCTTTGTATCCAACTGGCCAGTTATCCCTATATGCAGAACAGTTTGAAGACAATATCCTGACAGAATAATCAGAATTATGCTATTTGTACTACTTAGGCTACTTCTTAAACAATATGGAGACCGCCATCGTTGACCTCTGGTGTCACTACGTTTCAGCCGCCTTGTAACTCACCGACGTCATTAGACTTCGCATAGATTGAAAAAGGTTGATTCGTACCCAATACAGCTCCCCGTGACATCTCGCTTCAAGACTAAGTATTCCAAGCCACATCTCCGACGACTAAAATTTATTTTTCATATCGTCACTTTCTGGGTCAGCACCCGACGCCAGTTGAGTTATTTGCTTCATACAGTAGTTACTAAGAAAAACGCAACTGTCGTAAGGTAGCTCGTTGTACCGAAACATTGGACCTCTTACAGTTATGCCCAATATTCAGCTTTCTGCTTACATACCCCGTGAGGAGTTAGAAACGAAGTTAATATAAAGCAAAAGTATAGGCATACAATTCCACCCCTCGACTGCTGAGATCTCTCAGACTATTTGGCATTTGTTTTTCCATAATCTACAAATGAAATTTAACCTATGCTCTTGCCTCGTTTCTTGATAGTTATAGATAGATTCAGAGTATATGCTAGGTGCATATATTTAGCAAAAGTGGCTTCAAGAATTTCGGCGAAATTGTCAAAATGAAGGTTCTGAATTAATGGGAAACTGAAGACTACGACTATTACTACTTAGATGCGACTTGTTAAGCACGAGAGCAGTCTAAAACAACAAATTTAAGAAATTTTACAGTCACACCTAAAGGCTAAAGTTTTGAATTCTGACGACTATTCCATGAAATAATTTAAAGTCTTAACCCATCATCCACTTGGACATTCATACCGGAATAGCATCAAAGCCAGATATCATGCATAGTTTTGTGGTAATAGAAGCTTTGAAAACCAGAATAATGTACAAAAATTATTTTAAGCAAGCTCAACTTTAAATGATACCGATTTGAAAAAAAAGACTATATTCCATAACACAGCAAGTCATGGTAACTCATCAGGTTGTTAAGCTGTGGTTCATGAATTCTTTCCTTGATGTTCGGAAAAATTCCACAAAGGGGAACTATTAGAAAATAAAATGAATGCTATTTTTTTACTGCCATTAATGGAAACAGGTAAGGGTTTAGAATAGAAAGGCAGAGGACGTTTTATGTATATCAAGTAAGAGTTAATTTAAACCGATATCTTTCAAGGTAACAACTAAAGAATAAAATAGCTACTGGAACCTTTTTAAAAAAGAGGGGGGGGGGTTGAACAGTATGCTCTCCAAGTCATGAAGCAACGAAGCTTTATATACTGTAGATATTCCTCGTAATAGGATATATTACACGTTTGAGCGAATGCTTTTATATCTACATAAAAATGTTTAAGAAATTGCAACTCCTGCATAAGGTCATAGTTTCCCCCCATTCCCTTTCCTCTTCTGAGACAAGTATTACCCGTTACGTTTATTATATGTTAAGTAAAGAAATTTAATATTGCAACCTTTATAACTTTTTATACCCATCAGACTTCCAGAAAGCTTATTATAGTGCCATGACAGAACTATCATTTGTCTTATAAGAGACAGCGATATTTCAGAGTGAAAGACAGAACATCAAGGAACAGTTTGGCTTTGAACCTCAGAGCTTTAATTTTCTGCCCTAGCAGGCCAAGCATTAAAATTACGCTATAATGCCTTTGAAAAGCCTGAATGAGACGTCTTTAGAGGAGTTTGAAGTAGCGCAATTTACTTTCCACAAAATATAAATACGAGAGCGCACTACCGCCAAGTGTCGATGAAAATTCATATCTAGTTTTGAAAAAATATACCTTTATGACATTGTTTCTACGGTGCTCATTGTTAAAGTGAAAATTATGAGAATGTACAGGAAGGCAAGTAGTTCAATATGATACGAGAAAGAGTGACAGCGGATGGGAAAGCACAGTAGGTCGAAAAATCCATAGCTTTTCAGGTCGCAGATCTACGAATGCAGTAACATTTTGAGACATCCATTTTCAGGTGCTGTTGACGGTATGCTCCGAAACTTAGAGCATTAAGTCCCACACATTTTATGGAGTCTGAAGTATGATACTGCCCAAAGAATCCATGCGAATTACCATCGTCAGTCACTAAAATTCGAAAATAAAAGATGCTAGTTTATTTAACCCGTAAACAATGCATTAATAAAAAAAACTTCTTTCAAATTGCAAATCATTGGAAGGCGGGAATTCTTCCAGTTATTCAAGAATTGAACCAAGTTAGCGTTAAGAAGAGGGAAGTAAACTTTTACAAATCGATGGTAAACGTGCATGAGAGGAAATAAAGTTCAACAGGCAGCAAAAATGTAAATATCAATTACAAAATAAAACTTTTATGCATTTAACTTTACTACCATATATTTGTATGTAAATTTGAGTATTTAAAAAACCAATTAAGAAAAATATGTCACTACATAACTACTCCGAAACTTTCACCTCACACAATAATGAAAGAAAAACTAATTAAAATAACGTAGAAAATCAGGAACTTACCACACATAAAATAAAAAACTGGAAATATGTAAAATAGCATTACAAAAGTGATAACTTAATCGAGGAGTAAATATCATTACTCCTCGATTCACTCCACTATCACCCATAAAGACACGTGACTGAAACACAAGGTAGATGAATGCCAACTGCTTATATAACGACTGTAAATTTACATATTATAATTTCTCGATGGTATCTTCTTTGGCTTTTCTACTCCAGAAGTTTCTGTCTTTTAATCGTGCAGTAAATTAGGACACCAACTACAAAATTATAATGATCTTTTATTTTCTAAAATTTTAAAAGAGGTAAGTGAGGTATTAAAATATTATACATATGTTGTGCGTGTTAACAATTCAAAACATTGAATCATATAAATATCCTTAGAGTACAGATAAGTGCAGATAATCGCCACGCCTTAAGTTTTTGAAAACTTCCACTTGTGCTTATGTAACAGGAAGAATAAACGCCTTCCATTGCTGCGGGCTGCAGGCATCTGACGTCATGGGTCTCATAACAGTGCCACGCCAGTTCTTTTGACATTCTAAACATCTACTGCTGCGGTGCTGTGCAATCCCAAACAATTTATTGTTGACAACCCTGCCTATAGATTCAAGTAATTTATTGTATACAATCGTACCCATGACATACAATATACTAACCAGATGTAACCCTAAAGAATTGTATATGCTGTAAAACCTCGTTTATCCGGATCTCCGAATAATCCGGATCAGATTTGTAGACATTATTTTTGTTTAATGTTCACATTAGATAATAATTTTTAACTATGAAAGCAAGAACGTAACTACACTGCTGGCCACTGTAAATGCAACACCCTGACGAAAACATGCAAATAACATGAAATTTACAACATGCATTAGCGGAGGTGAGATATGCAAATGATTAGAATTTCAGCGCAGACGCACATCACGCGCGCCTGTGGCGCCACTTCAAAGCGCTGTTTAAGGCTTGGAGATTTCGACGATTTCAAGTTCGGCAATTGTGTTTTTCTGGTGGTTTTTTCAAAAAAACGATCAATTATGCTTCGTAGAAAACAGCGATCATCTTTTGATCAAGTAGCCGAGTTCGACAGAGGAAGGATAGTGGCCTACCGAGATTGTGGATTATCTTTCAGCAAAATCGGTAGTCGTGTTGGACGAAACCAAACAACTGTAATGCGGATATGTGATCGTTGGATGCAGGAGGGTACGACGGACCGGCGTGTTCGATCGCATCCACCTCAGCGCACCACTTCGCGTGATGACAGGCAAATTGTGCGCATGGCAGTGACGGATCGCTCTGTCACATCACGAACCATAGCACAGCACATGCAGTCTGTAACGCATCATCCAGTGTCTGCGCGTACCATTCGACGCCGTTTACAGCAGAGTGGTCTGTCCGCAAGACGTCCATTGCTTTGTCTACCCTTGACGCAGAACCACAGACGTCTCCGCCGCCAATGGTGCAATGACAGAAGAATGTGGACGGCAGAATGGAATGAAATTGTCTTTACTGACGAGTCACGCTTCTGTCTGCAACACCACGATGGTGGCATTCGAGTCTGGAGACACCCTGAAGAGAGGATGCTGAACAGCTGCGTTATGCACCGCCACACTAGTCCTGCACCGGGTATTAGGGTATGGGGCGGTATTGGATATCACTCTCGCACACCTCTAGTACGCATTGCCGGTACTTTAAACAGCCAGCGCTACATCTCCGAGGTGTTGGAGCCAGTTGTCCTTCCTTACCTTCAGGGCTTGCCCACAGCCATATTTCAACAGGATAATGCGCGACCACACGTGGCACGCATTGTCCAACGGTTCTTCGTCAATCGCCAGATTGAATTGCTTCCCTGGCCGCCTCGCTCTCCGGATCTTTCGCCGATAGAAAACATGTGGTCCATGGTTGCTCTACGATTGACCCAGATTCCATCCCCAGCTGCCACAACAGATCAACTTTGGCAACGTGTGGAAGCTGCTTGATCTGCTGTACCCCAAGAACTCATCCAAAGTCTCTTTGAATCAATACCGAGGCGTGTGGCAGCTGTGAACTCCAACAATGGCGGCTACTCTGGATACTGATTTTGGCTGGAACCACACTTCACAGAAGTCTATAAATTTAATCATTTGATACTTGGTCAACATGTTATCTACAACAGAAATTTTGTTGTGATATCTCTTGTCTTTCTTGGTGTTGCAATTTGGGTGGCCAGCAGTGTACAAGTACACCAAATATTCGCTTTTTAGTTTGATTCAGTGTATAGTTCCTACAGAGATTGTACAAAAAATTATGGTAATAAAATGCTTTTTGTTGAGTTTAAGAAAGCTTTACTAGACTTACCAGTTCTTTATTAAGAAATGATGTGAAAAATTATTATATTTTTTAATGTCTTGTGAACAATACTATGTAATTTTATTGCGAAACATAGTTTTTTATCGTAATAAACATTAAGCCTGCTTAGTTAAGGATTTTGTTTTGCTTATTACCCATATCCGGATTATCTATGATCCCAGTTAGTCCGGATAAACAAGGTTTTACTGTACTTAATTTCGGCGAAAAAGTCCATTTAAAGTGCAAAAACAATATCACGATGCTATACTAGTACCGCGTTTATATTGGAAAGGAAGATCTAACTTCAATGCGTAATATATATTTTTATTTGCTGATGTTTTGTTGTAAAGTTACTAAAGTTGTGTATGAAAATTTCTCCCCCTGAGATTCGTCAGTTACTTCTGATGTTTTTGCCCTCAGTTCCTTGATAATTATTCGACAGTTTTATGAGTTAAATCTAATTACCTCTTCGACTGTTGAGTGATGCCTCTAGAGATGAACTGATCTACTACAATGAAGATTTCAAAAGCATATCCCGTGATAAACATGCAGCTGGAAGGAAATTTTAAAATGTTACCTGATAACAAGATTAAAGGTAATTAGGAGCATCGCTGAGAATTTAATCTGGGGGGATTTAACCAGTGGCATAAAAACAATACAGAAAAAAGTAATGAAAAGTAGAAGGCCTCCAAATTATGCAAATAAATTTTTAAAATGACTATCTTCATTACCTAGTAAGTTGGCAAAAATCTTCGGATATCCATTTACGTAGGTTCGTGTAACAAAAGATGACACTAACGCTCTTAAACAATCGACCAATCAAAAATCTACGTAGATAATTGTGATTGGACAGGATATGTAATACTGGAACTTTGTTTCAGGCATTTATCGAAGAAGGAATTTGGAAGTATTTGACTTGTGGTTGTTGTTTGTAATGCGGCAGGCACTTTGTCTATTACGATATTCGTCCATCCTCACTGCGAATTTGTTGGCTTGTTTTTATTATGAGAGCTCCATATAGAGTATTTGACTTTGCAACAGGATGTGGTACTTAGGTGACTTTCTACACAGTATGGTAACAGGATTGTCAATCAACAATGACTCTTTGTCTCAGAGATGTCTTGAGTTAGGTATTTCTAAGTCATCAACAGAGAATGTCTTGCAAGATGAAATTAAACAGTAGGTAATGGCTCATTAAACGCTCATTGTGTTAAATATCTTTACCTCGTGGAATGTATTTAGAAATTGCTCATGCTATGTAGTTTGAGTTTAGGTAACACTATTGGTAAATACCCATTCAAGCATTTCGTCTATGATTATCAATACCGTATGCAATCGCAAATTCTTTAAGAGGGAGAATCATAGAATACGGGCCTATTTCTGGTGGAAAGAGGAGGAAAGATAAGTGAAGAGGAACAGAAAAGGGTAATGCTATCCTGGGAATAACGTTTTCTTCTATTCATGGCCTAGATTCTTGGAGAAAGGTTTTATAACCTTTGCGATGTGCTCCTGACTACACCAACTCCCCAACCATCCAGTACAGAAAATTAGTAGTTCTGTTTGCAGTGGTAGCATGAGAGCGTGTTGTGTTTTATCCCCATTCTTCAGTTGAGTCGTATCTTGTTTTAGAGGCCTATGTTTTAGGTTGCGTTTTGTATAGCAAAAAATGGCGTCTAACATTGACAGATCAAAACTATATCAGAAACTCTTCGAAAGTTTCAAGAAATAAACACGAGTACTTCCAGTTCGTATAGCTACACGACGCTACGTGCCAGTGAGCTAATGTGTATTCATTAAGCCCAGAGTGGAGAGGAAGATATAGATGGTGACTTAATAAAGAAGAGGTAGATGACATGGTAGAAGCCAGCCACAGTTCAAGCCAACCATTACAATTGTAATAATTAATAATTTAGAAGCGGAGGTTAGAGAGATTTGGTCGATAGATTAAAAGTAACTGATAGGTTCTTCCTCAGTATTGTATCTTGTATATTTACTTATTTTTGTATTATATTATTTACTTTCAAATAACTAATAAAACCTTTGCAACGTTGTTATACTCGTAATTCTGACTGTTTTCATTTATTGTTCAATGTCTTTACTCTTAATGATTTAATATCTATACTTAAAAAAATACAAAAAAATTAATAATTGAAAACAATCGTTTGGCCTACGAAATAGCAAAAAAGAAATTTGCCAAATATGGGGGGTAGGGGGTCGCACATCTGCTTGTGTTTGCTTACCAGGGGAGAGAGGGGGCGGATACGACTATAATATGTACTTTTTTATAACCCTTGGAAGTTGAATGCCCGGCTGTCAGACAAAATGAAAATCTGCTCAGTATATGGCACCATGTTGTGCAATGGTTGAAATAGTTTAATGACCCTTCTCTTTGTAGAAAATTTCCTTTTGTTATTGTTGATCTCAGTATTTTACTCTGATAACTCCAGAGCTATCTGTAGATCCAACCGCTTACAATCATGTATCGCAAAAATAGTGAAAAGCTGCTGCTGAATTAACCAGCCCCCTGTTTGTGTCTTTTAGATTGTGAAATAAAGAAAACTGTAGAAACTTTCATTTCTTTTTTTTTTTTGCTTTTAAATGCAATTAAAAAAAACTAAGCTAAATAATCCAAGTGTCTGGGAGAACAAAACATATGCAATTTTCAGTAAGTAACACAATTCTTAATTGACGAATGATACATTGACATCCTACTCCATCTATGTCCTCTAACGCACATGAAGCAAAAATACAAAAAATAATCCTTGAGTTAACAAGGGTGCCATTCCGAGGCGTATACACAAAGCTTCAAGAAAATTCTTTCTATTAAAAAAAATGCTTTTTTTTCCCTCAGTTTATAAAATGTGACATGGGAAGCTTAAGAGAGAGAATTTTTATATTTGTACATATAGATTTTTTTAAAGATATTCGTTAAACTAAAACCAAATTGATATAAACTGATGAAATAAACATGAAGCGTACAAAACACATTTTTTTATTAAACATTTCATACCTTACATTATATACATTACATAAACTAAGACAAAAACGTACAATATTTTTTGTCGTATAAATAATTCAAGATCTCAGTATTGGTTCTCGTTCTTCAGCATTTTTCCTGTGTGTCCGAGATACATAGTTGCGATTAAAAGCAAAAATAATTGCAAGTATTGCCTGGAAAATTCAAAATAATCATTTACATTCTCTTCAAAATTTACGTTTAAATATACTTAAAATGAAAATTACTGATAAAATTATTTATAAAGCCAGAAAAAGTAACAAATCTTATAAAACATGGCATAAAACTTATTTGAGTATTTCCATTTCTTTTACTTGTTGCTTTTATTTTGAAAGTATGTATGATTATTAATAATAAACTAAATTATTGTTCATGACTAGATTGCCAAAAGTAATAGTTCTTCATAAAAGGAGTCACAAGGAATAAACAGGAGGTGTTTGCTATGAACTTGCATCGTTAGAGTTCACGCGGATTGTTTAAAAAAAATGCTATCAGATGATCCCAAAAATGAATCCCCAAAGTTGTAAACCTACATTAATATATTGATCACATAATAGAGAAGAGGTCCTTTCTGTGAAAATATTTTTTAGTCCCACTGTGTAGACTGTAATAAATAAACTCCAACTAACACAAATGTCATAAATAATGTATTACTTATGCATATACATTCCCAGAAAACTAGTTAATGGAGTTTTAATTCCATAAATATGACGGTATTTTTGTTAACAAACTTGGCTAATTTTGGAATTTTTTTTTTAATATCTTTACTGCCCTGAATATCTTCAATAATTTTAACTGTATACGCTGAAGGGGAAAAAATATAAACCCTGAATCCTAAATTATAATACCCTTTGCACATTATTATTACTTACTATGCAGATTTCCAGCGCAAAAAGAGGCAATGTTGCCTTTCTGTATCCTATGTAATTGTCCGTAAACCCAGCCGTCAGTGATCCAGAGAAGTATCTGAAAAATAAACAAAAGTAGGGAGGACTTAATCAAAATACTTTTATTATAGGTGTTATTACCAAGTCAAAGATGAAATTAATTCATATCAAATAATAAATCTGTGTTTTCAGTGTAAAGAGTGTCAAGTCCAAAATCGTAGTTTTGAGAAAAACGGGATTGAAAAAAAAAACGGCTTTTGTAAAGTCAGTTTTTTAAGTTTAATTTTTAATTTTTTTAAAAGTAAATTTTTCCAATTTTATTTTTGTTGAGTAAAGAGTGTTAAGTCCTTGATTGGGACATAACCCTTTGTGTTTAGTTTCACATATCTCAAATTTTCCCTGACGAATAAGAATATTTAGGAGTGGAATTGGACTAACTTTCTGTACCCTGCAGTAGCCCTTGATTTTTCAAACATGCCTGGTTTGATACTCATTTTAGCCCATTTTGGACTTAACAACCTTTGCACAGCAAACACAGAAATACTATTTTAAGCATCTTTTCTTCATTTAAATTGGAATTTTTTTTTCTGTTCTCAGGTTTTATTCACTTTGAGGGTCTTATTCTAATATCCAGCAATTACATAAATTTTAAAACTAGAATCGGATCATTTTTGTTAAGAAATATGAAATTTTAAACTTTATTTTAGCAAAATTTTGATCCTCGATAACTTTGCTGAGGAGCTGAAAATCTGAAAGACATCAATAAAAGTTCTTGAGAATTATAACTGTTCTTTTGTCCAGGGCTTTTAGCTCTAAATTTTCTCATTCAAGTTAGGGCCTTATACAGAGCCACTCGAGTGGCGAATGCGAGCCACAGAACAGACGCACGGGCTGGCAACAGCTGTGGCGTATCCAAGCCACAGCAGTGGTCCGGCCTAGCTTCCATGTGCTTTGTCATGATTTCATTCCTTTTTTATTATTCAAGATGTCTTCGTCAAGTGAAGAAGCCTTTTACAACTTTCAGAATAATTACCGTTGATATAATTGTGTTTTTTAAGAATAATTCACCCATAAATATGGATATGTTTCTTAAAAAGATGCGTGACATTGATGAATGTAATCCTGAAAGTGAGCAAACCTCAAATGTGGAAAGTTGTTCTAGTAAGAAAGCAAAATCACGACCGACTCGTAAATACTATAAATGAGAGTTATTTAAGCCTTGGCTTTTCTTGGACCGGAAATGTTGATAAACCGCAGCCAGTATGTTTAGTTTGTGGACTAAAAATGTTAAATGAATCAATGCTCCCTAGTAAACTTGGTAAACATTTGAAAAGTAAACACTCTCATTTACAAGACAAACCCACAAGTTATTTTAAGAGAATATCCGAACAGCAAAGAAAAGGTGATTATTTTAAAAGTTCAATGACTGTTTCTGATAAAGCTCAAATTGCTTCTTACCAAGTCTCAGAACTGATCGCACAAAATTTGAAAGCTCATACTTTGGGTGAGTTACTTATTTTGCCTGCTTGCCAAAAGATTGTCAGTACGATGTTAGGAAATGAAGCAGCTATGAAAATAAGCAAGATACCTCTGTCCAATGATACTGTTAACAGGCGTATTTTGGAAATGTCTTCTGATATTGAGAAAAATGTATGTGGTAATAAACTCCAGTGTTCTGATTTTGCACTGCAAGTTGACGAGTCAACCGACATTACCAACAAGGCGCAACTCATAGCATTCATTCATTTCATTAACGAAAATCAAATAACAAATCAATTTTTTTGAAAAGAATTAAGTCTGACTACAAATGGTGAGGGCATATTTAACATCCTGAATAACTACCTTGAAAAATGGCAGTTATCGTGGAAATCATGTGTAGGCATTTGTACAGATGGAGCTCCTTCTATGATAGGCTGCAACAAGGGTCTTGTATCTTTTATAAAGGAACAAAACGAAAATGTTATTGTAACTCATTGCTTCCTTCATAGAGCGGCCTTGATGTCAAGAACATTAGGAGAGGATTTAAGAGAGGTCTTAGATCAAGTTGTTAAAATGGTGAACTTTATTAAAAGAAGACCAGTTAAATCATGCCTATTTGAACAGATTTGCACCAATATAGATTCTCAACACAGACGGCTACTTTTACACACCGATGTGAGGTGGATGTCAAGAGGCAAAGTACTTACCCGTGTACACGAGTTACGACAAGAACTTATCACATTTTTTGAAGCAATGAAACAATCTCATTTTTGTAACCTCCTTCAATGTGAATTTTGGATTACAAAGTTACAATATTTGGCATCTATTTTTCAGCATCTCAATATTTTGAACTCTAGCATGCAAGGGAAAGAGGAAAATATCCTCACATCCACTGACAAAATAAAAGCGTTGCAGAGAAAGCTACATATTTGGAAAATAACAGCGATGGAAGGCAGTCTAGAAATGTTTCCATTGGTAAGTAATACTTGCAAAACTGAAACTCTGCCAATGATAGTTGAACATTTATCAACTTTAGAAGAAAATTTGATTTATTATTTTCCATCAATTAACACTGCGCAATATGGCTGGTTTAGAAACCCTTTTGTAGAAACTGCAATAGATTCTAGTTTAACGCTAACAGCAAAAGAAGAAATGGCAGCTGTGTCCACTGACCGTGGATTGATGATTAAATACAAAGAATTGTCTCTTGGAGCTTTTTGGGTTTCTATCAAAAAAGAACATGTGTCGATATCTAAAAAAGCGATGACCATTTTATTGCAATTTTCCACCTAATATTTATGTGAACTGGGATTTTCAACCACCGCCACAATTAAGTGTAAAAAAAGAGGAACTCTTCAATGCGTTGATGAGGAAATGAGAGTTTGTCTCTCAACCTAAGACCAAACATTGAAGAAATCGCAAGGTCTCATCAAGCTCATGTTTCTCATTAACACAGGAATGAATAAACTTCATAAAGATATGTTAAGTATGCTTTTATTAAATGAGTTATTTTTCTATATATTTAACTAAATTATAACATTTTAGTCCTATTTTGTATACAGTGCGCCAGCAAGTATCTGTAGTATTGTAAGTGCGCTTAGACTGTATAAATTTTGAGAACCACTGCAATATACACACAATGGAAAAATTTCCAAGAAGCAAATGAGTTATACAGGGAGTAAGTTGAATTATATGAATGATATGTAAGATATACATAAAAGTCTCCTTTCATTCCTGTTTATATTTAAATTTAATACCCTTAGGAAAATATACAAAAAATG
Organism: Dolomedes plantarius; assembly: GCA_907164885.2. Lineage (NCBI taxonomy): Eukaryota > Metazoa > Arthropoda > Arachnida > Araneae > Dolomedidae > Dolomedes > Dolomedes plantarius. The sequence goes on from OU015501.1 coordinate 58,968,259, forward strand.
TTCAAAGAAATGCGTGAAATATTTTTTTTTGATTAAAATCGACGATTTTAAAAAAATCATTCGATTTAAATCACTGATTAAAATCCTTTGATTAAAATCATTTACACCCTGCTTTTCTGTCCTTATAAGATTATTGTGTTTTATCCCATAAAATAGAACGATCATGAACTAATGTAATCAGTACTTCAAGTCAACTTCTGCCATGATAAAAAATTTTGAACTGATTTAACACAAAAACAAGAACAACAAAACCAGGAAACAATCGTAGAAACTGCAAACGACACATACCGGATAGATGTGTACTGCTCCATTGGTCCCTTCCCCCACCTTTCTTCGCCGACACCGGCCGTCGTCCCTTGCAGTGGGGGCTGCCGGCTTCCCACACCAATAACACGGCAGCCGGGTAACGTTTACCCGACCGACACTTGCACGACATTTGTTGGCAAGTGTGAAAACTGTCGTACACTCTTCGTCCCGATTATAGTGTACTAGTAGTACATGGCATCGTTTAAACGACAGCAGTCTAAAACCGGTGAAGTGTGATACAAGCCTTAGAATTGGACGAGAAGCGTATAACTTTTGCATATTTTGCACAGAACAAATACTTTGTATCCTTGCTATTGATTGCCAGTATCCGATGAGAGAGTTTCAGAACTTTTGGTATTTTTTTTTCAGTAGTATTTACAGCAGTAAATTTTGTGACTTACCAGATAATGATGAATGCTTTTAGTGATATTACAAACTTTTAAAATACAAGATCATTATTGTAAGTTATTAAATAATTTCATTGGAATAATATTTTTTAATTTGCAATACTTTACATTGATAGAATTAGTGTATTTTTACGAAAGTTTACATTTATTTAAAGTGTTTGCCAGGTTCAATAAAAAGAAATGTTCATGGTAATTGCTTTTTCCAGATCTTTCGGTAAGCCATTGTTGGCTTAGTTAATAAAGACTTTTAAAAATAATATAAAACTTCCGTGACTCATTCATGAAAATTTTATAGTAAATTTGTAGGTAATATCAACTTACTTACATATTTACAAATTCTATTGTAATTTTTAATTAGTTAATTTCTTAAAAATGTGTAACTTTTCATATACCGATAGTTTATACTCAGTGCGGATGATAATTGCACTCGGACCCCCCCCCCCCCCTTCAAATACAGAAGAACCCACTTAATAGGAGCATGGTTAATACGAGATCATGGTAAAACGTACATATTGTTTTCAAATATTAGTTTCTAATGTGTAATAATTTAAAATTTCACTCTTTATACCAAGACCTTCACGGATATTACGAGAGCTATTCAGGTAAATTAACAGATGAAGGCATTATTCAAGACAAGAAAATAAAAATGCTCAACTCTGCACTAATGTTAAAAAATTAAAACAACAATCCAAATTATGGATCTCATTATTTATTATAAAATTTATGCTTTTATTTTATACTACTTTTGAATTGAATTATTCTACTAATTTAATAATTGAACTGAATAATTTCTTATATTATATTATTAAAATTAGGGGTAGTGGGAGCGTAGCCAAAAAAATTATAATGATTGCTAAATTCACTATAAAGCTGATTCTAAAACAAAGTGATTGAATATTGCGAATTTTCATTACTTCAGAACAGAGTTAAAGATAAGGCTGAGAAACCCAATACCAATGATTTTAAAAATTGCATCCCTCTCTGTTTGTACAATTTTTAAAATTAAGATATCTACATTTTATCATTACATCAAATAAGAAATTGTTGGGGAAATTTTTTTTACTTAAAAAATGGAGTAAAAATTCAGCATGCACTAAAATATAGTGTGGATTAAATCTCTCTCTGTATGTACTATTGTTCACAATTCAGATATCTCCACTTAATCATATCAAATAAAAAATTGTTGGGAAAATTTCTTCACTTATAAAATGGAGTAAAAATTCAGCAAGTACTAAAATATAGTGTGGATTACAACTATGATATTCATAAAACTTCTTGGTATACGCAGTTGAGTGTTTCAAAAGTAGGAGATATTACAGTGACAGAATCAAAAGAACGGACTCTAGATAAACCTACATACAACTGTCCATGACTAAACACTGGATTTGATAGGTCTAAACATATTTTGTCAAAAGATCAGCAGTTGTAACATATGTCGCCACTACACACAAGCGGTTTTAAATTGCGGACGGTCGCTAATGTTATCCGGTAGTTGCAGCTGTTGCCATTCGGGGTGTAGAAATATCGTCGATTTTTGTGCAGCATACCTACGCGGTTTATATATATAGACTAGCCGTTGCGCGACCAGCATGATCACTTTTAGCTTTATATTTTCTTTTGCAAAACAACTCAGCTGAAAGTAACATATGTAAGGAATGTTACCATTACTTGTCATCATAAATATACGTTGTTAAGGGGTAGGGGGAACTCAACCAAAAAATTTATAATCATTGCTAAATTCACTATAAGGTTGATTCTGAAACATCGTGATTAAAAACTGTGAATTTCCATTACTTCAGAACAGAGTTAAAGATAAGACTGAGAAATCCACCACCAATGATTTTAAAAATTACATCTCTCTCTGCATGTACAATTTTTTAAAATTAAGATATCTTCACTTTATCATTACATCAAATAAGAAATTGTTGGGCAAAATGCTTTCACTTAAAAAATGGAGTAAAAATTCAGCAAGTACTAAAATATGGTGTGGATTACATCACTCTCTGTATATACTATTGTTCACAATTCTGATATTTCCACTTATACATATCAAATAATAAATTGTTGGAAAAATTTCTTCACTTTTAAAATGGAGTAAAAATTCAGCGAGTACTAAAATATAATGTGGATTACAACTGTGATATTCATAAAACTTCTCCATATACACAGTTGAGTATTTCAGAAGTAGGAGATACTACAGTGACAGAATCAAAAGAACGGACTCTAGATAAACCTACATACAACTGTCCATGACTAAACACTGGATTTGATAGGTCTAAACATATTTTGTCAAAAGATCAGCAGTTATAACAAATGTCGCCACTGCACACACGCGGTTTTGAATTGCAGAGGCCGCTATTGTTTACATCCGGTAGTTGCCATTCAGAGTGTAGAAATAATCGTTGATTTTTGTGCAGCATACCTACGCGTTTTATATATATAGATTGGACAAGCTCGAACTGCCGCTGAAGTGAAAGTGCAAGTGAAGATGAATATGACAATCAAGAAGCATTAGTACCAAATGTGAGTTACAGTGGAGCCCCGGAGGATTTTTTTGCAATTCACTGTACTTCTTGAAAAAATTTTGAAGATGAAAAATCTTTAAACGCATTAAATAGAGTAAAATCTCGTTTATCCAGCCCTCATTGATCCGGATCAGATTTGTAAACATTATTTATATTTAATGTTCACACTAGATAATAATTTTTAACTATGGTAGCAAGAACGTAAGTACAAGTACGCCAAATATTCGCTTTTTTTAGTTTGATTCAATCTATAGTTCCTGCATAGATTGTACAATACATTATGGTAATAAAATGCTTTTTGTTGAATTTAAGAAATCTTTACTAGACTTACCAATTCATTGTTAAGAAATTATGTGAAAAGTTATTTTTATATCTTTTATTGTCTTGTAAACAATACTATGTAATTTTGTTACAAAACATAGTTTTTTCTTTATCGTAATAAAGGGTAAGTCTGCTGAGTTAAGGATTTTGTTTTGCTTATTACCTGTATTAACCAGATTATCTGGATTTTCAACTGTTTGGATTGCCTTTGGTCCCAGTTAGTCCGGATAAACGAGGTTTTACTGTATTATGAGGCGAAGGTTAAGGGATTTTAAAATGAAAGCCAATACTAAATAGACTAAACTTACTCAATATTTAAAAAATATTAATATTGCTTGCATTTGTACATAAAAAATTTTTTACATAAACAATTTTTGAAATTTAAAAGACAAATGTTTTAAAGATAAAAGTTAACGACCGATCTTTGGGGTGTTCCAAATTTTGTTTAAAAACAAAAGCAAATACAATTACAGTGAAGTAAAGTCAAGCCGTTCTAATTATTTAACTTTAATCTGTAGAGAATTGTTTATATTATTAATCATTTTTTAAAACGATTATGTGATCACAAATTATTTTTTTCACGGTTTATACGAGTAACGGTCAGTGATCCTAAGCCTCTCGTATTAACCAAGTTCCACTGTATGTGTTTTTACTTCATTTAAAACCAAATCCATTTGACTTAGGTAAAACGATTTTTAGAGGAACATTTCTCATAGCTTAACATTGGGATTAAAGATGTGCGAGATCTACTCCATCTTAACATATCTATAGAACCCGGTATAAATGGCATATTAAAAAACAGTGATTTAAATATACCAAGTTATTGGCTTTTATACCAATCACAGAACAATAATTTTGACTTGAGTCTTTTGTGCAAAGAAATGAACTTTTGTATACAAAATTGATAGACTTAAGCCTTTCCTATAAGTCAAAAGATTATTTTTTGTCAATACTAACAAATATCTAAAAATCACTTTTTTTTACTTAAGCCCTTTATACCGGGTACCATAGATATAAAAATTATTGAAACTTTATTCCGTAAAACTAAGGGGAACTTACCCGAAAGAAGCTCCTAGTATGAATATTGTATGGATGGTAAGCTGTTGCTGAATATCACTGCTTTGGTTTCGATGTCTAAAAAATACAAAAGTTTTTGAGAGCGAAATACATTAGATCTATCACTTAAATGTGTATTCAAATACATTTTCAATAATTTACGTGTGAGGTATTTGTTTTAGTCAAAAAGTCCTCCTATGGGAAGAATAAAAGTTAACATAATCTAGTAACCATACCATAAATTTCCCCTTAATGAATAAAAATCTAAACAAGTTGGCATGACCAAATTTCATAAAATTTCATTTCAATAATGCTATAAATATATTAGATTATCTTTTTCCTTCTCATTTTGGCGTTATTCTTAATTTAAATCACTACATCATTTTTCCGCCATTCATTGAATTTTGGATGTACTGACACATCACTATTGTTTACATTCTTAAAGATTTCAGGGTTATTTCAAATACAGATTTCAAGTTAGAAGTATCTTGAAAGATTTCTGAATCGTGATAATCTCTCCACCAGAATATACTGATGAAAAGTTTGCATGCTTAGGAAAAAAGTGATATACGAAAGTAGAAACTGAAAAGTAACACACGAAGGAAAACAAAATTAAGACCTAAATAATCTTAACTTTTCACAATTCTGTGTTTGCCGTGCAAAGGGTGTTATGTCTAAAATGGGCTAAAATAAATTATCAAACCATTCATGTTTGAAAAATCAAGAGCTACTGCAGGGTACAGAAAGCTAGGTTCAATTCTACTCCTAAATACAGGGTGTCCGGGCTAAAGGTATCCAAAAGTCATGACTTATTTTTACGGAACTACCCATTAGAATTTTTAAAAAAATTATTTAAATAGAAAGAACTTCTCACCAAGTTTTAATATCAATCATAGACTTCGATCATAGTATCATAGATTTCGATGTGTGCACCTTTTGTAGCACAACAAACGTTTAAATGGTAATCCAGTTCTCTCCAAGTGTTTCGTAGCATATCAGGAGTTATTACACAAATTGCTTGAATGATGCGCTTCTTCAACTCATCCACAGTTTCAATTTTTTGTTTATACTCAACAGATTTAATGAATCCCCAAGCAAAAAAGTCTAATAACGCCTGATATGCTACGAAACACTTGCCGAGAACTGGATTAGGGTCTGTTCACATAGGAGTTCCTTAGCGTTGCTTTGCATTAAGGAAAAGATGACGTTGAGACGAAAATAAACCAATCATATGCCTCCAAACGATTAGCAATGAAATTTTTAACGCCCATGATTGGTTTATTTTCGTCTCAACGTCATCTTTTCCTTAACGCAACGCAACGCAACGCAACGGACTTCTATGTGAACAGGCCCTTACCATTTAGACGTTAGTCGTTCTACAAAAGGTTCACAAATCAAAATCTATGATACTATGATGGAAATCTATGATTGATATTAAAACTTAATGAGAAGTTCTTTCTATTTAAATATATATTTTAAAATTCTAATGGGTAGTTCCGTAAAAATAAGTCATGACTTTTGGATACCTTTAGTCCGGACTCCCTGTATTTTTATTCATCAGGGAAAATTTGGGATATGCGAAACAAAACACAAACATGTTAGTTTTCAATCCCGTTTTTCTCAAAACTACGATTTTGGACTCGACACCCTTTACACAGCAAACACGGAATTATGAGTCCCCTAACCGTACCCATATTTTATTATTTAATTCTCTGATTAATAAACATACATAGAGTACAGTATTTTTAACTATCTTTAAGTACGAGTGTTATTCAGTTTCGTAAATTATAATACCTTAAATCCCTCTCTGAAGCTTCCAGAACACAAGCAGACTTACAGGCTATTCCCAGGCCTTCCAAAACTAAGGCCCAGCATACGTAGAGCAAGGATCTGAAAAAGCGCAAAAATTAATGGACTATAAACATTCCCAATGTTAAAATTTACAACTGAATGAACTAACAAAGATTATGATAATTTTTTTTTAACAATGAGATATAATTTGAAACTAAAAATGAAGTTAATATGATCGATAAACACAAACTTATTTTGTATGCAGATACTGTTTCACTTTGTAAACAGATTAATTAGTGATAATGTTGCTGGTACCAAGATAGCAACTTTTTCCAGTTTATTTCACCAGTCCGTACTGCTTTTAATTTCAACAACAAATATCACTCATTAGAACTACGTCTTTATCTGTTAGTACAGCTAAAGTTATCGTTAGTGCCATATATGGCATTAATTTATTTTTTACTTTTATTTATTTATTTTTGTTTGTGTGTGTGTGTGTGTGTGTGTGTGTGTGTGTGTGTGTGTAGCTGGTGAAATGCGAACCTCGCATCTAAGTACAGTCCTCTTACTTTGAAGCCGCCATTTGTTTATACTGTGTACCCCATTTGGTACATATTTTTCGTCTTTTTTTTACGCGTGTGGCATTTTTCCAGTTTCATATATAAAACTGTACTACATATGGTATTAAAAAAATTTATTACCTGCGACGAAAATTTTTGTGGTACTTATCAGTATTATGATACAAGTAAATGATGAGATTTTATGTCAAGTTGATGGTTTTTTTTTATTATTATTGAAACAGACAGTACAAATGCAGCTGCCTTAAGAATACATCGTAAGCAGTTTTTCAATACTGTGTAGCACTATAGAGATCACACAGTTGTGGAGAAACTGAGATAATTTCATACATTATTCCACTGGAAAGACATCAGAGCTGTGTATCTAAGGATACGTCTGAATAAAACGGTTTGACAAAGTTTCTGTTAAGCGGGGGAAAATCCCCTCTGATTTTTTATTCTAATCAAAAAAATTTAAATACAGTTGATATTTTCCTAAAACTTACAGAACTTCTTTATTTTTTCTTGAATTTTACGCTCTGCAAATTTAAAATGCATCCATTCTAGTCAACTTTTCTTGAGTAAATAGACTAGTACAAGCGATATGATGATGATTTTAATACTGGAATATTTTATTACCGATTGTATTGTTAAGTGCTGGAAAAATGCATTTTACCTTATTTATAATTGCTGATTATGTGTATTTACTCATTGCAAAAAATTTTATGCTATTATTATGCCGATTTTCTTTTCTCGAGTGTAATAACAATAAAGCTGAAAACGAAGGATGTTTTTGCTTCTCATTGAGACAGTAATCTTTGGGAACTCAAACGAATGTTGTACCGTAAGGCGCCAAGCCGTTTTAATCGGACCCTGCTCAAAGTACCATTTTTTTTTCCAGTGTGTTGACTGCGCAGTTAATTTTTAGATATCAGAGATGATTATTATAGATAAATTTGGAGTATTTTGGAAATAAAATAGACGATAATTTAGACATCACTTACACGCATACAAATATGTATGAGAGATAGAATGATACACACGCATAGACATGCGAGTATAGGAAGCGAGAAATTACATACAGCAAATAAAATGAAAAGTGCATCTCCATTATAGACCATTCGTATATTAGATAATATCTATATCTATCTATATATATATATATATATATATATATATATATATATATATATATATATATATATATATATATATATATATATATAAAACAGCTCCGTAACTGACTGACTGACAGACTGATTCACTGGCTGACAGATAACGCACAGACCAAACCGCTGGACCTAAAGGGCTGAAATTTTGCATGGCGATACTTCTCGTAGTGTAGAGGAGATAAGAAAGATTTTTGAAAAATTCTTCTCAGACTTTTTAAAATAAAATTTTTAAGCTGTTTTTGTAACATTCTTTTAAGTTTGCATTTAATATAATAATTTAAGGATTCTAAAATTTATATCACGAGAAAGATCATAAAAATTCCTTTAAAATGAAATCTTTTTCGAATCTTTACCTCCATTTTCAGATTTTTGGTGAATTTTTAAAGATTAATTTTTAGAATTTAATTTATTAAATGCTGATCACGTGGTTTATTTTCTTTTTGTGATACTTTGAACTAATTTTGCCTCACGTGCATAACAATGAAATAAATTGACAAAATAATTGTTTTTCTTTCTACTGCGGCAGACGATTGGACATTATCCAAAAAAAATATTAAAATACAGTAAAAGAAAAGTTCCTTAAACTGTACTATATTATTTAGTAAGTTCCATTAGATTTAATTTGAATATTTTCTTCTACATTATTTTGTCTATAAAAATATAAAAATATCCTTTTCATACATTGACCGTTGTATTTAATTTGAATGCACTCCGTAGCGAAGCACGGGTATTCAGCTAGTATTATATATTAGGTAAGTTTAAGGTTAGGTAAGGTAGGTTACCATATTGTACATTAGGTAATTCGTATATTAGATAACTCATATGCACATACATCTATTGGTGGTTGAAAAAATATATAGCTGTGGTATAAGGTTGGTCATAACGTCTGAAAAGGAGATGCAAGAGTAATTTAACCTTTTATTTTCATGGTTAGGTGGAACTCGGTCAGTGTTCCAGATTGGAAAGAACACTGAAAAACTTGGTTCCACCCCGTGATCACTTTGCTCTCATAAACTCGGTTTACTCAACAGATTTTTGTAACTGTGGATTTCTCGGTTTAAAAAAGAATCGTTTTCACAAAGTATTTTCCTTTTTGGATAAAACTGACGTACAGTCAGGTGTAAATGTAAGTAACTTCACTTATGCAAATATGATTGAAAGGGAACTGTAGTATTTTTAAATAAATACTGGATTTTTTAAGTATTAACTAATCTATATATATAAAACAGTTCCGTAACTGACTGACTGACTGACATACAACGCACAGATCAAACCGCTGGACCTAAAGGGCTGAAATTTTGCATGGCGATTCTTTTTATAGTGAAGGGGTGCACTAAGAAAGATTTTTGAAAAATTCTTCTTAGATTTTTTAAAATTAAAGTTTTAAGCTGTTTTGAAATTCTTTTAAGTTTGCATTTAAAATAATAATTTGAGGGTTATGAAATTTATATCACAAAAAAGATCATAAAAATTCCTTTAATATGAAATCTTTTTCGAATCTTTACCTCCATTTTCTGATTTTTGGTGAATTTTTAAATATTAAATTTTAGAATTTAATTTATTAAATGCTAATCACGTGATTTCTTTTTCTGGTACTTTAAATAAATTTATCGTCACGTCCATAACAATGAAATAGACAAAAAATATTTTTGTCCTTGCTAATGCGGCAGACGATTGGACATTATCCAAAAATTATTAAAATACAGTAAAATATATGTTCCTCAAACTGTACTATATTAACTGTACTATATTCTTTAGTATGTCCTATTAGATTTAATTTGAATATTTTCTTCTACATTATTTTGTCTATAAAAATATCTCTTACGATATTTTTTATAAATACATATTTTTTTCCATCAATTGCATACATTGATCGTCGTATTTATTATATATATATATATATATATATATATATATATATATATATATATATATATATATTGGCTTTAATTGCATACACTGACCGTTGTAAAAGACTTAACTCTGAAGTCTCTTAAATATTTATACACGTAAAAGGAATGAACTGTCATTTAGAGATTTTTATAATTATGGCTCATATATATTATTAGTTGATCAAGTTATGAAAATTAGTTTCCCGTTTATATCTTACAACTAATGGGGATAAAAAAGTTTCAAACAGTAGAATCAATAAAGGGATCATTCTACATTTGTTTTTTCATCAGTGACTATTTGTGGTTATTTTTTGTTTCCTTACAGTAACATGTTTGCTAATAATTTAGTAAAATTAACTTTTTGAATAAAATCTCAAATTATATTTTCGATAATTACAGAAAATTAATTCATTTAAGAAAAAATGTCAAATATACGGGAAAAGTCTCTCTTTGAGCTAAATGAAACATTTGTCCTGGCAAAAATTTCTAAATCAACCTTCTTTTTCTTTTCTGTATTAACGTAAAAAGTTTGTATTCATACTGGAATGTACTGATTTTGAATTTCCTTATGATATAAAAGAATTGACTCCGTATTCAAAGCAAAAACATGTGAAGATTTTGATATCATTGAGAAATGATTAAAAAATTATCAATAATGGGACATATGCTAAAACCAGAAGCTGTTAGTCATTGCGCGAATAGAAGAAAGATTATGAAATGTCAATAAAATGTTTTCTAAAAAGAAGAAAAAAAATCTGTAAAATAATTTTTAAAGGAAATGTATAATGTTTGCTTTACATGTCAAAATTATCTCATGGATTCGAACGCTAACACCATCAAAAATTGAAGAGTTGAAATTTGAACCTTGACGATAACATCTCTACCATCTCTCTACTTTGTACTCATCTGAATAATAGTAACATCAAAGAAAAAAATAAAACTTACAGTTCTAGATTTTTCATAACGGTGTTTAATTGGAAAGATGTCTGTATTGCTTATTTTTTATTCCAAAGACAGAAAGTAAGCGGAAGATAACCAAACTGTTTCCTGACATGTGAGAATTCCCTCCCCCTTTTCTCCTAAAACAACAAAAACAAACAAACAAACACACACACACACACAAACAAAACAGACAAACAAACTCTCAGGATGAGATATAAAGTTTGTTGGCATATAGATGCGTACGGTCAAAGCCATTTGAACGGAAAAGCAGTTTTGTGAGGTCTCGTTCACGTTAAGGTTGACTAATCATGCAAATCAACACCGGACGTTCATGGATAATAGTTACAACTTCTACTTTTGATTTTGAACTATTCTTTAAGAATTTGACAAACCATTTATTACGATTTAGTTTTGTATTAGTCGCTCCGTATACTGAAACTAAATAAATTGCATACATACTGCAGCGGCAACTTTAATCTCAGTGTTACACTAAGCATAAGTATTGCGAAAGTGTGAACATTACAGAAATATTTTATCAGTATATAGCTATTTTACAAGAACTATTGCCGGGGTAGAGTCGAACCTATAGACATTGGTATTTTATCCGATGTTCGATACCCAACTGTATCACGTCGCGGTCATCTTCACAAATGTAGACGAAAATGAGTTTTGCATGGAAAGAAATTTCCATTTGTGCTTAATTTGAAATAACAATAAAATTTTGCCGTGTGGTTAAAGCTGATTTCTCCTGCTACAGTTTATGCTGCTGGAACAAAATCTTTCTTACTATTATATAACAACTTTTAGCTATGGAAAATAAATTTCGATGGTTAGATCGGATGGGACTGAATAACTTATATTTTAATAAATTATTTTTTACGGTACTTTTGATGGGAGACAGGAAACCGAGGATGCAATTTTCAATACAGAACTAAGAAACTTATTATTGATAGAAGGCTTTTTCTGGAAAAAGCAGGTAAAAAGGTTGATTTTATTTACTGAATTTATAAAGTCTTTAGTTTTAAAGCCAACAGAACATTTTATTTTAGTGATCCCCTGACATATTAGATTAGTGATGAGCAAAATGTGGGTCACGACCCACAAAGGGGTCGTGAAAAAAAATGGGATGGGTCGCGGATGCGTTGAAGTAAATTTATATCATATTGAACTATTAAATTAAAATATATGCTTTAAATTTTCCATAAATGCATAATTTTAATATTTTTTATGTTCCCCCTTGAGGTAACTGATTTGGTTACGCCTCCTGATGAAGAGACCAGTCGGTTGCCTCGTTATATGGTTTAGTTCTTTTACTGCCACAGAATCTTGCATTTATGGTGCGTTTAGCTCTAAGTGTGTGATTTCGGTTTATTTTGTCTGCATTATTTCTGTTAGTAATTATCTTTCTCTGTTGAATTATTTACTTTTTAGTTATATTTGTCTGTTGTCAGTATGAGGATCTGTTGCAACTGCGCAATCTCTTATTGAAAAGTTAAAATTTTTCACTGCTAGGGTAGTTTTTCTGTTAATTTGTTCGGCAGTCTATGCATTCTTTATGTGTATTATTTCGTGTTGAATTATTTACATTATTTGAGTTACGATATTGTTAAAAAAGATGTCAAGCACTCTTTCAAGACTGTACTTAACACTGCTTCTATTCGCCCTTTCTGATACTGATCTTTCAAAAGGAGAAGCTATAAAACCCAAACAACGATCAAGGCTTAACCCGGACAATGATACGATAGTAGCACTCTCAAACATTTTACAAAATGTTAAACAAATATTATCTGAGGTCCAGGATCACTACTTTTTGGTAATATTTTTTCTATTTTAGTTTGAAAATTATAAACTTCGTTTAATTTATCAATGTTTTAATATGAAGCTTATAATTTTGAAATCCTACTCTTATTTAATTTTAACGATCGTTAATTTTTGCCTAAATGAAATACAAATGTACATTAATATTTAAACATAAAGTTTAAGTCATATGAGGTTTAGCAAAAACAAATGTAGAAGGTGACCAAGATATTTTTTATTGTTATTTTGCTGAGTAGATATATGCCCAAAATCTACAGTTAATCGATTTTCGAAAAAGTTTGTCAAAATTTGCCTATTTCTTTTTGTTAACATTTTAATACTTTAAAGAAAAATTGTTACTACCAAAAAATTTGCATTGGAGTCGAGAGATATTTTATTGAAAGAAAGTGAGTCGCGGTCGTTTGCGCATCATTGTCTTATTTATCGCTGTCTGCTGAAAACCAACAGATTTTACATATCTAAATTCGAACTCATCATCCATTAATCATTGAACTAGCCAGATTTTCGAAAAAGTTTGATTTTCGAAAATCATTGAGCAAGCCAGATTTTCGAAAAAGTTTGTCGAAATTTGCCTATTTCTTTTTGTTAACATTTTAATACTTTAAAGAAAAATTGTTACTACCAAAAAACTTTCATTGGGGTCGAGAGATTTTTTATTGAAAGAAAGTGAGTCGCGGTCGGTTTGCGCATCATTGTCTTATTTATCGCTGACTGCTGAAAACCAACCGATTTTACATATCTAAATCCGAACTCATTATCCGTTAAACATTGGGAAAGTCAGATTATATCTGAAATAGAGCAGCTAAATTGACAAATTCCCATAAAAAGTCACTAATCCAGAAAAGCGAGACAATGGTTCATTCACTTTATATATCAGGACCAATTTTAGAAGTCTGGCCTTGGTGTGGATTATTTCTTCTTACGTATTAGTTAAAGCTATTAGCGCCCTTTACACGTACGTTCTTTCCTGCGTGAAACCACGATCCCGCGCGATTGAGTGCACGTGTGAAAGTGTCGGAGAGGAAGGAAAAGCTTCTTTGTAGCGTACTGCAAGTTTTCCCGCGCGCAATCCCGTACGCTCCAAGCACTCGCGATAGAACGTACGTGCAAAGGGCGCTAATGTCATTGATAAGACAGCATTACTCTTATGTCAAATAGGGATTTAAGCAAATAGAGTAATACTAGTTGGTACCCGTCAAAACATGACGGCTAGATAGTAAATAAATGTACTAATACACAAATTCTAACTCAACACGTCATTGCAAAATGTTGAAAATCATACTAATGAGCAGAAACAAATTAATGTGTTTAAACGGCCTCGTGCTTAGTGAGTATCTAAAGCCAGATTTAAAAGTGTCACTGAGCATGCGCAGAATGCAATTTTTTAACTGTAAATTATCGTTAATTAAACAGCGCGAAATAAACAATTTCCATCAGGTTTAATCTTATATTTCACAAACATAATTATCATAAAAATAAAGATGGCAGATAGAGATCTAGAGAGACTCCTCGGAATAAACGTGTTTATCATTAAATATGTCACTGAGCATGCGCAGAAACAGTGAGTTTCTAAAGACAGATTTAAACATGCCACTGAGCATGAGCAGAAATCAATTTTTAATTGTAAATCATCACTAATTAGCAGGGCCCGATTATGAACGCTGGGGGCCCCTGGGCAGATGCTATTTTGGGGCCCCCCTTACGGACATTTATAAAAATACATACTATTAGAAGTACTAGGTGCATACAACAAGGGGGTTTTGGGGCCCCCTAGCATCAGGGGGCGCTGGGCAAAGTCCCGATTTGCCCATGCGATAAAAAGGCCCTGCTAATTAGTAGAAATTGTGATTACAAAAACCAAATTTGACAAATCTACAGATTACAATCTTTCGTTTAGGACCAAAATGAAATAAATGTATGCAGTAGTTTTCTCTCACGGACTGCCCAAAAAGTCTGCTTAGCAACTTAAATATATAGATTTGTAATTAATTTATTACCCTTCGAGGGAAGTATAAGGTGCCGGTCCAAGAAGAACAAGAGATGCAAAAATAGTGATACTGCCGAAAAGTATTACCATGACGCTATTCCACTAAAGAAAAAAATACAATGGTTAGATAAAATGGAATTACGTGGTTTGATAATTAAATCTAAATAACAAGAAATATTTCATACAGGTTTAAGAACTACATTATTGAAACGGTAGGGAAAAAATTATTACACTCAATTTTATTAACTTCAAACTATTCAAATTCGTTTCGAGAAACATTTAGAGTCGTATTGTACTACTTTTTCGTTAATTGAGCTAGAAATAATGCTTACTGTTTAAAGTTGAAAAAATGATACATTATTAACAGCAAATTAACTATGACTTTGTATTCTTCATATATTTATGATTCACACGAAGACAATGCATGCAATATGGTTAATTTATACTGACTAATTAATATAAAACCACATTAGAAATATCTTTGTAATCTGTGGCCAAAATCTTAAAGCTATAATTTAGCCTTTTAGATATAAATTCAGCATTTATTTCTCAGAAAGACAAAAAATCTAACGGCTTTTATGGCATTAAAAAATATTGTAATAGAAACGTCAACCTTACCCCTTTCCTTATGAGCCATGTCCATCCGGGAAAAGTTAATCCATAAACAAAAGGGGAGATGGAAAATGTCAATCCGGTGTATAAACTATTTAGATGAAACTGAAAAGAGTTTTCTATAAGATGTTAAGAATTACAATATATAAAGTTTTACTGATAAACGTATATTCTGAAGAAAGAAATATGCAGTGGTATTTAGACTATTTCTGATCTATAGAAGAACACCCTAAAAAAGAAAGCGTTCAGGGTGTTCGTTGTTCCTTCAACATTTTCTCTTTGAAATCTTAATAGCCTGCGAGTTAGTATATCACAAGCTAAGCAGAGCCTGACTAAGGCAGGGGCATACGGGGCAGTTGCCGCGGGCCCCCACATCAGAGGGGGGCCCCCAAATCGAATAGAAAGTTTAGTAATGAGTATTAAGTTCTTCATTACTGAAGTATTGAAGCAGAGGGGGGGGGGGCCTCCAAAGAAGTTTTTGCCCCGGGCCCCAATTAGGCTAAGTCGGGTCCTGAAGCTAAATTCCCCTTATCAGGAAACAAACATTTTGTATACGAAATTGAAACTTTTGACTGTGAAAGGTAGTTTTATTTTGAAGATTTTAAAATATTTCGTGTAAAGTTATTGTAAATCAAACACTTTTCGGGGCAGGAGGACAGGTTTGAATATGGTAATCTATCGTAACGATAACCCGAGAAAAAAAAGTGAAGCAAAATTCAATCAACGATTTAGTTAGATGGATTTAGGCTTCGTTTATTTTCAGCAGTGTAAACAGTTATCTGCCAGGTCATCTGGATTCAGAATTGTATTTTGAGAGAACTCCTCCTCCAGAATCCTCTGCTTTCTTTAACTGTCATAACCATCCGCGCATTTGTTCCAAATAAAAAATACCTTTTGATATAGACTTGGAGAAGACCTTTGTGTTGTAGACTTATGCGAGCTATTAATTCCCCTTTATAAAGTCTAGATTTCGTCGATCGGTCTAAATCACGATACAATCAACTATTATCTACGCTCAAAATTTCTTGTAGCAGTTCAAATGATAACTGCCTTAAAGTCTTCACACACAGGAAAGCACAGGTGGTCCCATTATTGATTCCCCAGAGATTTGCCAAGTCATCTATTGTTACGCACCCGTCCGGAAGAACTGAGTCAGGGACTTGTTCAGTGAAGTCGCTAGGAGACTTGAGAAAAGGGTGTTTAGCTCCTTCATTATGCTAGATTGACCTTCAGCTTCCTAATTCTGCTGTAAATCATTGATGGTTTTCGAGACCTGATACATACATTTATATTACTAACAACCGGATGTCACGCTGCTTTTCTGTTCTGTAGAGCAAATTGATGGCAACCATATCATTACAGGCCATAGGTGAGTATAACCTTATTCCTAATAGTTGTTAACTCAGTATCGAACATATGTGCATGTTATAACAATCGCAGATCAAAAATTAAATCTTACCTGTTTTAAGAGGAGCTCCATTGAGACACTAAGGAATCCAACATAATTAAAGTTCGCAAACATGATGAAAAAGTAAATAACCGATCTTCTGTCTTTCATCCAGTTAATAATAGGCATGTCCATGTAAGAAACTTGTTGATCTAGAGCAAAATTATTTTCAACATAAAGTATTTTTTTTAAATTTAGTATTTAGCAAGAAATTTGCAACATTTCCGCTATTAGTGGGTCTCTTTGACCTTACCTTTTTTTTAAACGCAAATGATACTCTTCTGAAAAAATGATATTATACCTTCAGGAAAAATAAGTAGCAATGCAAATTCTTTTAAATTGATAGACGTCAATAAAAGGTCGTTAAATCATGTTCCCCCCAAAAATTGTTCTCTCCAGTCTTAAACTATAAATTCTCAAAAATAGGTATTACTTATTTTGCACCTTGAGAATCACTATTAAATGTATCTAATATTATGCATGCATGAACGTAGTTCATACCGATGTTAGTGTCATATGCCGATTATAAAAGAAAGGATACATAGAGAGGGAATAATAACAATCAAAGACAAAGCGTCTTCTAAAACTTGACAAAATTATATTACCCGATAAGATTTATATAAACTTTTTGTTTAAACTGGAAGATAAAGACTTGGTTTTAAAATATTGTACATCCTTTAAATATGCGATAAAGGTTTTCGAACTGGGAGGCATAATGCATTTAAAAAGCACTATGTTCATCAGATTATGCAAACAGACGATTAATTTACTTCGGAACACTTTTCTTAACGATAAATGCAATTAAAAGATGTTTTCTACCCCTTTTTAAATTTAGAATGTTTCAAGGGAAACAATGAAAAACATTAAGCGCAATTTCCCCCTCAATCATTTAAGGCTAGTTACAATTTGAGAAAAATCCTTGAAAATTTTGAGACAAGCCATTTTGGTTATAGCTAGGGATACGTAATTTTCGTATTTACGAAATAGATGCAAATAAATGCGAAATTTGCCGATATGAGAGAATAAATGCGAAAATTTTTTTTTTTTTTATTACTTTTCGGCGAAAACTCGGTGATATACGGCTTTTTAAATGAAATAAGGTTATAATAATAATAATTTATTAACATTATTGCTTATAATTGCTTAAAGACCATCCACGGTCTATAACTGAGAGGTCGTGTCATCGGATTGAAAGACGCTGGTTGGGTAAATCGAAATATCGCTCGACATCTGTCACGAAGCGATACAGCGATTACACGATGCTGGCAAGAGTGGGTCGACAACGGCAGATTTAAAGGTCAGGACGACAGTGGTCGACCTAAGATCACAACAAAACTGGAAGACAGAGAGATTGTCATATCAGCTGTCACAGCATCGGATTCGTCGTTATCAACCGTCCGACGTGTGACCCGCCCCTCCCCCGACGCTACGCCTACGCCTTGGGTAGACATTAGTGACATACTTACTGCGCAGCAGTACGTAGACGATATTCAGCAACCCGTTTTGTTGCTGTTTCTCTTGCCCCCCCCCCCCCCCCCCAGACTAATATTTCAACGATATAGTGCCCGGCCGCATACCGCACGTGTTGCTATGAATTGTCTTCAAGCTTGCCGAACACTTCCTTGGCCACATAGGTCACCTGATCTTCCCCATAAAGCACATTAGGACGTGATGGGAAGGCGATTAACCCCCACCCCCCGGAATGTTGTCGATTCAGCCCGACAGTTGGAAAAAATTTGGCAAGAAATCCCGCATCCGGGAACTTTATCAGTCTATGCCAAGCCGGGTGACAGCTTGCATGCAGGCCAGAGGTGGACCAACGCCGTAATGACTTCCTCACTTTGTAACGATCAAACTCTGAAATAAATCATTTAATTGTTCGGAAATTATAATTTTTTTTTTCTGTGCATGTTGTTCACATCCACTAATTTTTGTAGTAATCGGACAACTCCTCCTTATTATAGAGTGTATTTTGTTTCAGATTTCATATATGAAAGTAAAAACATGTATTTTTGTTTTCGAGTGCGAATTTTTAGATCATTTTTACATAAATCCACGAAACTGAAACAAACAGGTTTGACTTTACCTGGTTCAGGGAGCATAGTAGCTGTACATAAGAAACTTAAAGTTGTCAATCCTCCGATGATATAGAAAGAAAAGTCGAACCCCAGTTCCTAATTAAAGAAAAAGAAAAATTTGCACTTCAAATCCAATGGTGTAAGAAACCATTTTGTGGCATGCTTTAAGTTTAACCTCTAATTTTCAATTAAGATTACGTAATAGAGATTGCAAGTTGTTGAAGCAATTATGCAATTTTTTTTAAGCGCCACGTGAAATAACCATTGATATCCATTGGTACCCATCAGAATTATTTTCGTAACAGTAAACTTAGAAAGTGCAAGTTTAGTTTTAAAAACAATATTCTGAAAGGTTAACACTATTAACATTATTACAAGTAATGATCAATTCAAGTATAACACAGTTCAACAAAAAGTAAAATCAACGGTTTTACATTTTTATTTGATGTCGGCAACCTCCTTCTATAAAGTCTTAGTATATACAGGATACTCTCAATACATTTTTATTTATTGCGTTAAATTACTACTAAATTTGCTGCATAACATAATGTATCAAATGAAGCAATACTTTTTCTTAATGACTTCACGTCTAAAGTGTGGATAAGGGTGGAAGGTTTAAAACAAATGATAAGAGCAACGTATAATGTTTTTTGAAACGAAAGTTACGTTAAGTTTGCAGTCACATATTTGGAATTATTCAAGATTTTCGATTTCTGTTTCCAAGCGAGAATTATATTCCTCCTATCATAACATAAAAAAGTTCCATTTATTTATTTTAAAAATAGCTCATGTTTAGGAGGTCTTTGCAAATACGTACGCATGTGTGGAGAATTTCCTAAATCAGTTCCCGGCCATAAGAAGACATTCTTCCATTGACATTTTTTCCATCTACTACGAATGAGCTCCAGAAAGAAAACATTTACCAGTAATAAACGGGTATCGTTTTCTTATTTATTCAGCAGACGTAGAGCTCTCACGAACATACGAATATGTGACTACCGTATGTCTGCATTGTAAATGCAGGATGCATTTGGTATGCCCCTTATCAGTTCTAATCGTCAGCGGGTTCTTCTACTTTCACATCTCTCGGGTTACGACGAAACAGTCGGATCAATCTGCTACATTCGAAGAACTTGTTTAGGAAGAAAATATGGTAGAGTCTGCCATAGGGAAAAGTGCCATTGTTAATGAAAGTGAATTACGCAAGGGTAGAACAATTCAGGATGTTTTGAGAGCGGGCCAGAATAAAAGTGGACTTCAAACATATTTAACTATATAGTTCAAAGTAGAACACGAAGGCTTTTGTTGAAATTTAGCAAGGTTGGTAAATGCTCTGTGAAGTTTTGACTGAGTGAAATAAAAAATAATTGATAGTCATTTTGTTAAAGAAGTAATGGAAATGCATTCCTTAATTTTAAAATGTCACGAACCATTATGAAAAAAAGTACACCGTCCGCAGCCTACTTTGACACTGAATTGTTCATATTCTTCATTTGTTTAACGATTTCTTTTATTCAAATGATATCGAGTATCGGCAATATGTTTTTCAAAATTTATTCATTGCCATAAAGTTGCAAAATTGTCAGTTTTAATGAAACATTTAAAACGCACTGATAAAAGCTACAGAAGAATTCGTTTTTAATATACATTTATTCCTTTAACTGAGAGATTTGTATTTTCCCCTGACCAGCATTATTCCTTTTAAACCCATATAAGAGATATCTGTATTTTGAAGGTCTACTTAGAATTAGATGTCACTGCATATCTGAAGGTGTCGCTCTCAAAAAAGATAGTTTCATTGGTGGAGCAAAAATATTTTCCACAGCTATGAAATTTAGCCTTATCTGGAATGTGTGAATTACAAGCTGCAAATTTTATAATAGGATTCTTGCTACAGAAGAGAAAAGGGTAACAATTCAGGACAAACTGAGTTTCTACTTGAATGGTTGATTAGGAAAATGTATTTTGAATTAATAATTTATCTAAGTGAAATATTTTTAGTATTCGTCGAAAATTCATAAGTGAGCAAAGATATTTTTCTAAAAAAAGTTTTAAAATTAAACTTTAGTTGATAATCGTCACCATTGTTTAATGGGTAGTAAGCTAAGGAAGAGCCAGGAAGTCCAGTCTTAGGTATTCAGAGGAAGAAAAACTTAAGAGGAATTTTTTCGTAACAGTTTAGGTGGTAAGGCTTGAAAAATTGCACTACTTCTTTTATGACTATCGCATAGTTGAAAAGGGGTCTTTTATTTCTGATTCTTACCCTTTTATCATCTACGAAAGGACGCGTACGTTGTCAGAGCCTTTGCTCATTTCCCTATAGCAATATTTACTTTCACTATTACAGGCAAGTATGTTTTACAAGTATGTTTACAGAAATAAAAATTAACCCTTTAAGACAGAGATTCCCAATCTGTGGGTCTCGACCCTCAAGGGGGTATTTTCTGGAGGGGGGGGGGTCACCATGGTTTATTCAATTAAGATATTTTTTAGGAAATTTCTTCGAAAAAATTTGTCAGTATTTATTGACTATGAAACTGTACGGCAGTGATATTTTTTATGGAAAAAGTCTGCTACAAAGTGCACACTCAGTTCATTAGAATTATATCTTTTTATTTGGTGATCGATGAAAATCTCGGTTACTTACTACGTTTAGTACAGTAGAGTCCCTATAATCCGAATTGATTGGGACCAGACCCTTTTCGGATTAACGAATTTTTCGGATTAAGCGAAATCATTCTTAAAATATACTTAAATTGCATAATAAAACGTGATTACATAAATATTACATATTACCTATGATTACACAGTTTAATTTATGAGGTCTGTCTAAACATTACCAAGTCTCCGGACGAAATGGGTGATAAGAGAGCGGAACGCTGCCTAGTACAGTACAGTAGAGTGTAAGATTTTAGACGATCAGTAGATTGTTGAAATGGTTTTGAAAGAACCTGTCAACGTGTCAGACGAGAGTGAAGGTGAAGCAGACGGTGACAGTGAGGAGAGGGTATCCCATTCAGACGCCGCGGCTGCATTGGATGTAGTGCTAGGCTACGTAGAGCAACACTCCGCCGCGACCAGAGTGGACACCATTTTTCTGACGCGTTGGCGTAATTTGGCTTCAAGGGAGAGGTATTCTTCTCTTCGACAAAAAAATTTAACAGATTTTTTCAAACCAATGTAGTTCAGTAATAATTAGTTCAGTACATTGTCTAACTTTCAATTTTCTTGTGATTTTCAGAAACATACTTTATATTACTTAGTATCACTAAGGTTTTATTGTAACCTTTGTTCTTTTTGACTTTTGGTTTCGGATTAAGCGGATTTTTGGATTACCGAAGTTCGGATTATCGGGACTCTACTGTACACAAATTCTAAACGCCAGTCAGAGCTGTCTGTTTTGGCATTGCCATTTTAGTTTCCCCAATGAATCAATTTTATTTAGATAAGAGTATTTTCTAAATTTACTGTTATATAATTCTGAATCAATAAGGTAAGTGAATTATTTTTCTCGAGGTTCTGTTCTGTTTTTGCTTTTACACATCTTTGACTAGTAGATGAATGTTTCTTAATGTTCTCCATCTTTTACAAATTTCTTTTTTGTTAAATTAAACATTTGGTTGGAATTAAATTATAGAAAATGCATTTTAGTATTTTTTCTATATGTGTTAATTTTTTTATGAAAATGTACAATGTGAGTAGGGGGGGGGGGGGCGCAGGATGTGTGGAAACCAGTAAAGGGGGTCAAGACTCTAAAAAGGTTGGGAAATACTGCTTTAAGATAACTGGGGATTTATACTTTAAAGTTTGCACGCGCCTCGCTTAATATAAGAGTATTTGCTGGAAGCTAAAATACTAACAAATTGTTTTATACATTACATATATTGCTTATACAAGTAATTCTTATATACAAACAGAGAACATTATATTTAATATAACAGAAATTTCACAAAATCCAGTTGCCATTAATCTATATATTTAAGTTGCTAATCCGATTCTTTAGCCAGTCAGTGAAAAAAAAAATCTACATCAATTTACTTCATTTTAGTCTTAAACGAAAGATTTTAATGTATAGATGTGTCAAATTTTGTTTTTTTCACCATAATGTCCATTAATTAGCGATAATTTAAAGTTAAAAAATGCTTTCTGCGCATGCTCAGTGACATGTTTAAATCTAGCTTTAGATACTCACTAAGCACGAGGCCGCATAAACACATTAATTTGTTTCGGCGCATGCTGAGTGACATGCTTAAATCTGTCTTTAGATACTTAGTAAGCACGAGGCCGTATAAACACATTAATTTGTTTCTGCGCATGCTGAGTGACATGTTTAAATCTGGCTTTAGATACTTACTAAGCACGAGGCCGCATAAACACGTTAATTTGTTTATTCCGAGGAATCTCTCTGGCTCTCTCTCTCTGCCATTTTAATTTTTAATTATGTTTGTGAGGTATAAAATTAAACATGACGGAAATTGTTTATTTCACGCTATTCAGTAACCATGCTTCTTTTTATTGGATTCAATAGTAATTGTTTAAAGTGCATTTCTCTATTCTTAAAATTATGATTTTCAACATTTGGCAATGACGTGTTGAGTTATAATTTGTGTATTAGCACATTTATTTACTAACCAGCAGTCATGTTTTGACGGGTACTAACGGTTGAATTAGAAAATGGAAAAAAAAGAGAAAACTAACAATTCTAAGCTTCTAGTCGAGAGATGTTCTCAGTGTTTGAGTTGGGGGAGAAAGATCTCTTCGTGTACTTTTTCTGTATTGAGATCAAGGGCAGTGAACTCGATCTGTGACCTCAGTCGAGAAGCAGTGAGGTAGGTCTCTGCGACACTGGTCAAGGGCAGCGAAGCAACTCTTGGAGACATAAACTTTAAGAACTTCCACCTCACCACATATTATCTGTCGTTATTACATATTTACCCTTTCAAATAAATGAAAGGGGGAGAAAAGAAGCAAAACAGAATGCAGACGTGTTTTATTATCGTGCAATAAAGGAAAATAAGTACATTTAATACGTTTATTAGAAAAGGCTAGCATGTAAAATTTAGCAAAATTTATATAAGCTCTGAGATTACCAGATGTCTGTTTTAACGTAAGATTACGTTCCTCCATAATGGTCCTCCGTAAAGAAAATTTCAGATGTTCTGCGTCGCGAGTTATAATTTTGGCAGCGCGCCAAACTCAGTCTGTATCGCTTGGGCAAACAGTAAACAATTAAACAGAAAAGTACCAATATGGGTCAAAATTTGGACGGACGGACGGACGCACACGCACGCACACACGCACGCACACACGCACGCACACACACACACACACACACACATATATATATATATGCGCGTGTGTGTGTGTACGTACATACATACATACATACATACATACATACATATATATATATATATATATATATAGATATATATATACATAACACATACATATATATATATATATACATACAAAAGATGTAAGCAACGAAAAGTAATCCTACGTTAATAACCCGCAGTAGTTTCGTTAGAAGAGACTACCTGAATTTTTTTTTCTCTTATACACCCGTTACGGCAGAGACACAATCAGAAACACTTTTTAAGGGGCGAGACTTTTATCTTGGTAATATGAAAATGTCATTAGAATCATGTTTTTCTTTCTGATTATTAGTAACTTGGGGGAAGGAGGTTTACCCTAAACTACTGTCCTCCCGTGGTTTCGCAACTGCATAACATGTTACGTCTGTAAAAATTGAAATTTAGAACACGAAACTTATTAAGTGATATAATTTACCAGAAGGTATTTTATATCGCTTAACTTAAATCATTTCGTGTGAGAGGGAGGAATAAAAGTACTGTGTTTATACGACCAAAAAGCATTATAATATTTAACAATACTAGAAAGAAGAAAATTTAAATAAATCTTTCTCTTTATTTAAAAGTTAAGTTTGAAATGGTAAGCTTAGGGTATATATTTATTGTTTACCACCAGTTTATTAATTCTTTTGCTGATCTTTCCGAAAACGATCATTATGTTCGTATTGAACCAAAAAAATATGTTCCCATTATAAATTAAGCTACAGAAATGAAACTTTACACTTGTTAGTATTCCTAAAATAATCTAGGTAATTTTTGCCATGCTCTAATATTTTATATATTAGTTTGAAATGCTTGAGAATTTTTAATGTATATATTTAAAGAATTACGTAATACTTATCTAATTTACGGGAAAAGAACTGCACACTCTTCATATGTGTTTGATTATGATATTTGCTACGTTGAAACTACAATCTATATATATATATAAAACAGTTCCGTAACTGACTGACTGATTGACTCACAGACAACGCACAGACTAAACCGCTGGACCTAAAGGGCTGAAATTTTGCGTGGCGATTCTTCTTATAGTGTAGGGGTGCACTAAGAGAGATTTTTGAAAAATACTCCTTAGATTTTTTAAAATTAAATTTTTAAGCTGTTTTTGTAATATTCTTTAAAGTTTGCATTTAAAATAATAATCCGAGGGTTATAAAATTTATATCACGAGAATGATCATAAAAATTCCTATAAAATGAAATCTTTTTCGAATCTTTACCTCCATTTTATGATTTTTGGTGAATTTTCAAAGATTAATTTTTAGAATTTAATTTATTAAATGCTGATCAAGTGGTTTGTTTTCTTTTAATTTTGCATCACGTGCATAACAACGAAACAGACAAAAAAAACATTTTTTGCTAATGAGGCAGACGATTGGACATTATCCAAAAAAATATTAACATATATTAACTGTACTATATTATTTAGTATGTTCTATTAGATTTAATTTGAATATTTTCTTCTACATTATTTTGTCTATAAAAATATCCGTTACGATTTGTTTTATAAATATATTTTTTCATTTTTTTACATCAATTGCATACATTGATCATTGTATTTATTATAAATATATTTATACATATTTTTGGCATTAATTGCATACATTGACCGTTGAATTTAATTTGAATGTACTCCGTAGCGAAGTACGGGTTTTCAGCTAGTAACGTTATAAATAGAAGAGCTTTAAGGGAAAGAAGAATTGCTTTAAGGGAAAGAAGAATCTAATGGTCCATCTCAATTGCTTTAGACCACCTTACAACTGTGAATAATATATCGTACTCTGTTATAAATTCCCCCCTTTTTAATTTATGTCATACGCAGGGGAATAATAAGAAAAGGAACAATGCATGAAGTATATATATAGTTTTAAAATTTTATCTCCAGTTACAACTGTATGACAAATAAATATTTTCGTCTTCCGAAATTACTCTACGATTTTATGACTCATTTTAATAACTTGTATTGCCTGCATATTTTGTTTGTTTGCAAGAAGTACTCTTATGGCAAATTTTGGTATTTTAAATTATATTGTAGTTGATTGCCATCTAGTTGTTTAAACTGATTTTTTATTTGAAAACAACAAGTGAACGTTTCGTAATACGTTATACGAGGCTGTTCCGAGTTTTTTTTTTTTTTTTAGTTTTTTTTTCTTTAGTTTTAAACACTATCCTTTGGACTTTTGCAATTTTAATGTAAATTAATAAGAACTGGAAGGCAGTATAAAATCTAAATATTTTCCATCATTTATATACGTTTCTTAACTCGAGTGAAAACACGGAGGCTTGACACAATTTTCCTTTCTGCTGCTTTTGTAACAAACCTCTTTGAAAGTGACATTTGGAACAGTTCCTAATGCCCTCGGCTTTCTAGACGGTGGAAAAAATTCTTTTGTGGTGCTATTTTTATCTCAGTGGGTATTTGTGTGTATTTTATAGATCACTTGTGTATTTTTTTTTTAACTTTTGGAAATGACAGGATTTGTGCGTGTATCGGATAGGTTTGATGTATATGAATGAAAATACAGTGGAGTGCCGTATCCGTCTTTCTAGGAACCCTATTTAAATGGCGTATAAACGAAAACATGGATCACTGTAAAAGGAGTTTAACATAATAATGGGTACATACTCGTATCTGAATCGGGACTTATGAATGGAAAATAAGAACCATCTGTGCTCCTCGGTGATAAAAATATAGAAATAATTTTATTAAAATAAGCATTTTAAATTGAATTTGAGGAAAAATTATTTGACTTTACGTTACCACTTCCGTGGTGTGCGTGCGTGCGTGCGTGCGTGTGTGTGTGTGTGTGTGTGTGTACGTGTACGTGTACCGGAGGTAAAGGACACCAAGTTCATTTTTTAAAAGTTGACTGTAACTTTATTCCCTTATTTGTTAGCACTATTTTCACTAGAGAAAAAGCTGTTACGTGAATGTTTATACAGAAGAGACCTTGTCCTTTGAAAATGTCATATGTCCTATCATTGTGTCGAGGTAAAAAGCAGTAAGTGGATTTCTTTAAGCTCTCCTGTGAAATTCAAACATTGTGACATAGTGTTCTATACCTCCGAGGTACAGATATATATATATCTTACTATTAACAGGTGAAGGTAAACAAACGTATGTTTGTTAGTGAGCAGACACGGGGATGGGCTAATCTCGCGAACCGGGCATAGTAGGATATCACGACTGGTACCGATGGACGCGGACGGACGAGACGCGTGCACTGATGTCATTTTCAACTTTGAAAACTTTAAACTTTTCTAATTATCAAATTAAAACCGCCGAACTCAAAAGAAGCGGACAACAGAAACAGCTGACATTCCGGGTGGGCCAGCTCCTTTCCGTTTCGCAAATTTCCACTATTTTCATGCATGCAAAATTCAACTTTTCCGTCCTCCAATCAATAAATTTTTTATTTCCATGTGTTCTACAACTCTTCATCTTTAAGGATATACACATTTTTATAAAGTTAAAAATGTTTTTCATTGCAAACGAAGTTTTTTCCCCAAAGCAGTTTTCCGAATTTCACGAAATCGACAATTTTGATGGACAAATATTTCGGTTTTTCGAACCTATTAATGTCAATTTTCCTATTTCTTGGCATTTGCTAGATATTCAGCTTCCAAAATATACCAAATACATTTAATAAAAAAAAATGTTATTCTATAAAAGCATACTTACAAAACTCACTTTTGAAATTTCCCGCGATAATCGCCATAGTATCTTAATGTAACTGAATGCTGAGTTTGTAATTTTTCAACTTATTATTTTACTTAGTAATAATTCCAGCAAGTTCGTGAAATTTATTTCTAATTAATGAGCAACTGATGAGGATTCTTCCTCCACCAATTTTGAATTCATCAGAGTTGTTTTTCTATTTTTTAAGCACTTTTTCCTCCATGAGATTTAATATTTACATTCGGCCATTTTGCCAAAAGAAAAAAATATTAGTTGAGAACGAGTATGAGAGCGAGTCATTTAATAATTGAAATCCAGAAATAATTTCGAAGTACCAGCAAAAATTTTAGTTTTAGGAAATGAGAAGTTAAAACCTTTACAATTTTTCTGATTGAATGAACTTCTTATTTTGTTTAAAAAGCAAAATTTGAAAGAATTATTTCAAAAGCCAAAAACCAAAATTTGAAAAAGATAATTTTAAATAATTATTTAGTTTTTAAAAATTCTAATATATTTTTAAAAGTGATTAAACAGTTTTTAATCTTTAAGAAATGAAACCATTTCATTTTAAATTGACAATGCAACACATCGGGTTGCCACTCAGCTAGTATATATATATATGTATATTTAATGATTCATTTCAGTTGAAGTCATATATTCTGAAGATTTGATATTATTTTTCTTTTTAAAGCAAATTTGCACAGTTTGACGTCTTGTAATGGCAATATTAAAAAAAATATATATATTTTTTACAAGAGATGTAACAGAATTGTTCATGCATATTGATTTCTGTATGGTAATTTATGAAAAATACATTGCATTATTTCTACAGCAAAAATTTCTTAATATGTTTACGAGTGCAAATAAAGGAATTAACAAGGATCCAAACAATCCCAAAATGTCGTGCATACGATGTTGAAAGACCCTCCTTCCACAAAAATTTCAAAAATGAGGGCTTTTCTTTCATTCAGTAATTATTATAGAAAAAATGAATAACAAATCTTTTTTGAATTTGGATTTTGCTTTGGACATTGTAAAAGACATTATAAAAACATTTATAACTTGGTATAAAGTTCTAATATTTAAGCGTTATATATATATATATATATATATATATATATATATATACACACACACACACAACTTTCTTTTACATAAATTGTGATAAATTATGTATAAAATGCAGTTTAAATATATGAGTATTTATAATGAAACTTAAGGTAAGTCTGCGTCACAAATGGAAGTTAATTTGTAAAAAAAAATTATAAAGAATAAATGAACTGCTTTAATGTCTAATGATTAGCAGGAAATAAACAAATTATAATCAGTACTTGTACAAACCACCGAACTTGTAAAAGTACTTTTAGCGTAGATTTATTTAAAAAGTATTTTGAAGGGATTAAATTCAACTTACAGTTGTAAACGAAAGGATAAAATAAAGTTCGTTCAGACAGTATATTTTGCACAGATAGCGACGTATGAATCATGAATCTCTGTCTGCTGAAAACATCTTTTGAAAGAATATCCCCTTTTCCAGTTCATTGTGAATGTAGACACTGCATTGAAGCAGCAGAAAAACACCATTGTTGAGGATGACTGATTTAGTGAACTCCCTTGAAGCAGGTTTGTCACGAACAATCGTCCATTTTCCACATCATACAAATCACTCGACTCGTTAGTGACTGCTAGATAACCTTTACAGATGCTTCATAGAACTTTATAATGTCTTTTTAAATACCACTCAATATGATAAGTTTGTGTCGGTTACCTGCTGAGCAGTTCCTGTGGTAGTTATCGAAAAAGGTAAATATCGGCTCCAATTAATAGTCAAACTGAGTGTCCAAATAAACATACATCATCGGAAAAAAGTTTTAAAATATAATTATCTACCGATGAATACTTATCTGAAAATACTATCTCCCGCCTTTTCTTATTATAGTCTTAATTCTAACATAATATGCAGCTGAGAGTACTTAAAAATAAATATGAATCAAACAGGTAAGTTTACTGACCTGTACGCCTTACACTTTAGGGAACCCGGAATTTAAAATATTTCGACCATTAGAATTTTTGGAAATTTTAAAGAAAATCTAAATATGTAAATTTCAGCATATAGAATAGTTTTTCAAATACCAAGAAAAGCGATTTATGTATTTACACTGTCACTTACTTCTTTCAAAACTTCTCCAGCTATTGGACCAAGAGCAAGTCCTAGACTCAAGGAGGCTTCTATCGCAAACTGTTGAAATAGATAACTAAACATAAATGTATGTACAACAAAACTACTATTTGTTATTGAAATAATATGACTTTTGTGGTAATACAAACGGGTTCATTATTGGCTAAAAATTTTTTTAAATTAAAAAAAAACCACCCCATTTTTTTCGAATGATACATTCCTTTTAATAAATTCTTCGGTTGTATAGGAAAATAGTATAAATAGTAGTATAATAACATTAATATGTGCAGGTTTATCAGAGATGTGGTGACACGTGAGGGAAGAGATCAGAATGGAGCACTTTCACCTTGGTGCAAGTATAGTAGGGTGCCACCCATGCACAATACCTGAAAACATTAATAAAAACGTTTCATCGTCCAATTAACTTGAAATTAGGTATGGCATAACCTGAAGACAGAATATATCAGTATTTGCAGTGTAAATAGTGACAAGTCCAAAATCGTAATTTTGAGAAACACAGGAAAGTAAATTTTTCTAATTTTATTTTTGTTGAGTAAAGAGTGTTAAGTCCTTGATTGGGACATAACCCCTTTAACACTTACATGTTTGTGCTTTGTTTTACATATCCCAAATTTTTCCTGATGAATAAAAACATTTAGGAGTGGAATTAGACTTAGCTTTCTGTACCCTGCAGTAGCCCTTGATTTTTCAAACATTCCTGGTTTGATAACTCATTTTAGCTGATTTTGGACTTAACACTCTTTGCACAGCAAATATAGATATATAAAGCTCCAAGGATAGAAAATACTATATCAAGCCTCAAGCCTATTCATACATCAGGAGACTAAATCTCTGTTGTCTGAATACAGAGATGCTAACCACAAAGCTATTCTTTTAGAAGGGAAGATACTTAATTTGAGGAACTTCCTAGATCTTTCTTCGGGGTACTGAAATTTTTCTTTTTTATTAATATTTTCCTCATAAATAAAAAAAGTAAAGATGCGTGAGTGCATCCGCACACTTGTGTTAGCTATACAGACATAATTTGTAGATAAACAGTGTCTTATGGGAGGTTAAATGTAGAATTTCGCAGCCAGCAATGTATACGCCAGATAAATTCTCAAGTGTCCTTACACTCAAAAATCCTGACCGGCTATTTTTCTCCGGTTACCGTGTTTGCATATTCTAACGCAAAAAGTCAAAGAAATTCCGGAATTTCCGGAGTAGTTAACATTACTGATAAATCAGTTTGTTTTGGTTTGGAGCGCTACGGTCAACTTTTTGCTACACGAGGGCTAATTAGACCGGGACCTACAGTTTAAAGTCGATTCTGAACGGCTACAAACATCCAAGAGTCGGATTCGAACCCTCAGGATCTGAACCGGAATTTATCACTATCTCGATTAGCTTCAAATAAAAGTATTCAGGGCAAGTTAACTTTTAATGAGCCGTATATTTTCAAAAATATTTTTTGTAAATTCAATCGAAAAAATTCTCTTGTAAAATCACAAGCAAGAAATTTACTATTCATAGGAAATTTCTAATTATTTAAATGACTAAAATGACAAATAACAGTGAACTTTATTTTGTGCGGGAGATTTCAGCTCATGCGCACCTCTATATGATTTAAATGATTTGGTGGCTATATCCCCTCCCCCCCACACACAAAAAAAGGTTGGAAAAATATAAGTATCTCCGAAAGTCCTTATTAAGCTTTATATGAATCCTAATGCTTTATCCTAGAGCTGTAATACCAAGGTTCCAATAAAGGTGAAGTAAAATTATTATCGTGCAGAAGCTTTTGACTCTTCTAACAAGTAGAACAATCGCGGTAACGTCCCCTTGCGTATTTCCATACTGTATTTCCAATTGCCTTGCGTATTTCCATAAAAATGTTGTCTTAAATCCAGTTGGCAGACAGAGTAATGCCAAAAAAAGTGAATAGATTCCAGTGCTGACCTCTGAATTATCTTTAAGGTCGGTGGATTCCACATGAGTTCACTTAGATCTTCCTCGTATCTTGAATGTCAGTTGAAGGTCCAAGTGTGTGCGTGTGTGCGTGTGTGCGTGCGTGTATATACAATGAAGTGCCAGAAAAACTGGGATAGTCTATCCCCTTCGATATACGTACTAAACACACTGTCGCGTAAATGTTTTGTCCGAAAGCAATGTATATATACAGATAGACATCTGTGGATTCTTAAATAGCTTACTGTACAGTGGGCATGGGAGGTGATTATGATTTAAGCAAATTTCAGTGAGGTATGATAGTTGGTCTCGTGTGGCGGGTCATGGTATTTGGGAGTTACGGGCAAAGTTTATACTTACCCGTGCCATTTCAAGGGTTTATCTCGAATACAAGAATTCCGGTAAAACATCGAACCTATGGCAACAGTGTGACCGTCGAAACACTCTGGATGACCTTGACTGACGTCTTCTGTCAAGAATCATTTCAAGCGAAAAGAGCGCAACACTGGTGCAAATAACATAGCAATTCAATGCTGAGGCCTCTTCTAACATTAGCGTTTGGAATTTCACTGCATAATATGGGCTTTCATAGTCGACGCCATCGACTATGAAAGCCCATATGCGAGTGTCATCGCTTTTCTGCCGACACAGACCTCTGTTCCTCCCATGAGCTTAGGAACATCACTACGGAACACCAGACTGGAAACGAGTAGCCTGGTTTGAAGAATCTTATTTCCAACTGATTCAAGCAGACAGAAAAGTCTACGTTTAAAGAACACGCCATAAACCAATGAATCCAACATGTCAATAAGGGACTGTACAGGCTGTTTGTGCCTCAGCAATGATATGGGGTGTGTTGAACTGGTACGAATTAGGACCCCTCAGACCTCTACAACATCTCTGACAAGTGAACGGCATGTGAACATGTTTCCAGATGTGTTACAGCCATTCTCGTAATGAGTTCACTCTGGTGGGTTTGGGGTCTTACAGCATAACAATGGGCCACCAGATACATCAACAGTCACCAAATTAGGGTTTGAGGAACACTCATCCCAGTTTTGGAACCTTAAATGGCCCTGTTGAAGGGCTGATGCTTATTTTTTTCATAAAATTAATATCAGTAAGAAAACTAAATGAGATAAAAAATTAAAACATAAATTTAAAAAAATGAACGCACTTGGTGTAAAAAAAAAAGAAAAAAAAGAAAAAAAAGAGAGATTGATTTGAGATCAAAAGTCAGTGCCCCTCGACTTGATATAAACATCTTTCCATCCCAAGAGGTAGAAAAAAATTAAATTTTAAATTGAGCATATGTTATGAGGAAAGTATTGCCAGAGAAAAGCAGTACTTGAGTAACATAAACAGTTCTAATCTTAATGAAACGCGTAATGGCGTAACTGAAAGTTCAAACTCTGGATTTCCAAACGAAATTTATATGCATTAGACCTTTTAAATTAAGGATTGCGTCGACTTTTTTTTTTTTGCTTTCATACGCAAGATATTTAAGAATTTGTTTGCTCCGTATCTGTCAAATTGGTTTAAGGTCTTAGAGTTTTTGGTTTGCTTTTTCAAACGACAGTCATATATTCAAAGAGAATAAAACATTAAATATGCAACTTAAAATCAAAACTTGAAAAATTCAGTTAGCAAGAAGTTTCGATCTAATAATCTTCTTCAGGTTGGGGCCATCAGGTGGGATTGTCTTCACATTGACAATTTTCATAAATTTTGTCGTATATTTTAAGAGGCTGTGTGCTTTTTGTTTTCGCATCCTCTACAAGTTTCATATAGGTAATAATAAAAAAAATGCTGTAAATTTACATAAAACTTTGATAGAACTGTTTATTTATTTATTTATTTATTTTTTACTGTAAATTTTAAGGGGAAAAATATAATTTTTATGGGCTAACAGGATAAAATATATCATATTTAAACTCTGTTACTCTGTCTTAACAAGTTTGTGTTATGACTCCTTAACTCCAGTGTATAAGTCTGTGTGTGCATATAAAATATATACGAAAAGTTTATTAAAAATAATTTTCTGTTTTGAGCGTCTTAGTATTTATAAAATAAATTATAAAATCTATACGAATGTAACAAAAGTAGTGTATATTTTTGTTTAATAAAAGTTATAGATACTTACTGAAATCTTATAGATCTGAGCTGTGTCTCGACCACAAACAGTTATAATGGTAGAGGTTATTAAAATAGACATTCCAAATCCTTCTACAGCTTGTACCACAAAAGAGATTGCAGTGAAGGACGGGATTTCTGGTATTAAGCATACAGTTCTAATAAAAATAAAATATAAATGAATTTTACGATCAATGGGGAAAATAATTAGAACAAAGGTAAATAACTTGTCCAATAAGCATACATATGTATTTATAGACTTAGTTATTTCCTGTGTGGTAACCATGAAGTATTGCTATGATATTTCTTGGTAATTTCGATTGTCCAAACCGATTTTGGAGTTAAAGTATGTATGTGTTTAGGGGCCAGATCTACTTTTTGGTCGAAAATTATGGATTCATTATTTATATCTCAATAAAAATTCCCAATATTCTCTTGGAATAATTATCTGAGATAACTCCTCATTATTATTCTAAAACCTTCCAGCTGTCAGATTTCGTTTTACACTATACAAGAACCAGGGCTAGGTATTCATCTGTATAATTTTTTTTCTTTCTTCCATACTCAAAACAGTTTTTCGAAATTTATTTCCCGCTACGTATTGGATAGACTTCTGAAACAGGAAATTTTGTATATATCGCGTAAGGAGAATTCTTATTAAGTGGCTGAAACTAAGTGACCTTCAATTTGAACTGTTCCTTCACCTGTACAGGTATGAGACGAAAATAAATAACTCTCTACGAAACATCTTCGCATATATATAGAAAATCGTAGTCTCGAACTTACTTTTACAACCGGCTTTATCTAGAAAAATTCTGCAGAATAGTTATTGAAGTGGAATTTAAAAAAAAAAGAAAAAAAAACTTGTCTATGTTTGATACAATAATATAACGGTTATTTTTAACCGATACTTTGGGTTTAAATTTCAATTTAACTTCTTATTTTGAAGTTTAAATAAATATTACTAAAATTGGTAAGTAGGGTGGCATATATCCCCACCCCCCTCTAAATTAAAGAACATGTCATTTTCTATAGTTTCATAATAAACATATTCACTCTACCTGCAAATTTTAGCAGGAAAAATAAAGGCTCATCATGAATCCCGTGTGACTCAGAAACAGTGAACATGATAATACTACTTTATGCTGGAGATGTCTCTTTTTGTTTCTACTTGCAGAAAAATATATTTTATTAGTATTTATCAAAATCTTAAGTTTGTTTAAAATATCAATGTGTTAAAATGAATAACTTAATAGTTGCTCTCTTCCTCTTTCTCAAAATAATGTAAACACTAAGAAACATCATGAAAACCTTTATTAATACGGCGCAGGATCACCTTTGTTATGTAATACCACCTGATTCACCTTGGAATTGGATTATATAAGTCATGAATAGTGGTTACGAATATATTATATCATTCTTCAGGGAAAAATCATGAAAGTTCCTGTAGAGATGCTGTGGTGGATATCGATACCTGGCTCTATTCGCTTATACAGATCACAGTGGTTGGATGATATATAGTCGGGGGGGGGGGGTTGTACAGAGCAAGATAAGACGTGGTGATTTTCAGATTTCAACAAGTCTTTTGAAACAGATTGTATTTTACGGCCCGTTGAGTTTTCAGTAATGAAATTTGCATCTGCACTAAAAACCTGGTTTTCGATGCAGACATAAGAAAGATATTATTTTAGTATTATGTCTATAGAAATCATTTTCTTTTTATGTCAGAGGGGATTCTCCATAAATGCGATATTCAAAATATAGGGAGTCATCAACGCACTTTCATCTGTCTCAAAAGACAAAAATCGGACTTGTCCCATTCATCTTACATTGAGGCTAATAATAAGTCTATTCGCCTACCCGCAGACACAATTTTTTAAAAAGTTGCTTTTTTCTCTCTTAAAAGTAACCAGGGCTGGTTTGGTCTGAATGAACGAAATATACCAAAGAACAGAATGTCTACTTAAAGTGTATCAAAGCTATTTCTTTTGGTCCCAAAAATTGTGCGTTTTTATACACTTACGTTATATATAAACTGGTTATATATACCACAGGTTATATATACACTGAAGAGCAAAAACAACTAGTACAGGCGTGCATATGCAAATAACGGAAATATGCAACCAATCAGCGTAACGCGATGCGGTCGGCAGTGCCTAAATAAGACAACAGGTGTCTGGCGAAGCTGTTAGATCGTTTCCTGTTACTACAATGGCAGTTTATTTGACTTTGAACGTGGCGTTATAGTCGGAACACGAGAGATGGGACATAGCATCTCCGCAGTAGTGACGCAATTCGGATTTTCGCGCACGACCATTTCACGAATGTACCGTGAATATCAGGTATCCGGCAAAATATCAAATCTCCGACAGCGGTGCGGCCGGAAAAAAGACCTTGAAAGAACGGGACCGTCGACGACTGACGAGAATCCTTAAACGAGATAGACGTGCAACACTTCTTCAAATTGCTGCGCATTTCAATATTGGGGCATGAACAAGTGTCAGCGTGCGATCTGTTCGACGGACCGTCATTGATATGAGCTCTTGGAGCAACAGGTCCTCTCGTGTGCCGTTGTTGACTGCACGGCACAAAGCTTTACGCCTCGCCTTGGCCCTCAAACACCTCATTTGACTGTTGATGACTGGAAGCATGTTGCCTGGTCTGACGAGTCTCGTTTCCAATTGTATGGGGCGGATGGACATGTATGGTTATGGAGACAACCTCATGAATCCATGGACCGTAGGTGTCAACAGGGGACTGTTGAAGCAGATGGAGCCCCTGTGATAGTATAGGGCGTGTGCAGTTGGAGTGATATGGGACCCCTGGTACGTCTAGAAACGACTCTGACAGGTGACGAGTATACAAGCGTCCTGTCCGATCATCTACACCCATTCGTGTCTATTTGTGCATTCTGACGGACTTCGACAATTCCAGCAGGACAATGCGACACCCAACACGACGAGACCTGCTACCAAATGGCTCCAGGATCTCTTTTCTGACTTTAGACACTTCCATTGGCCACCTAAATCTCCAGACATGAACAATATTGAGCATATCTGGGATGCCTTGCAACGTTCTGTTCAGAAGACATTTCCATTCTCTTGCACTCCTATGGATCTGCGGACTGCCCTGCAGGTTTCAAGGTGTGAATTGCCTCCAGGGTACCTTCAGACATTAGTCAAGTCCATGCCACGTCGTATTGCGGCACTTCTGCGTTTTCGTGGGGACTGTACACGATATTAGGCAGGTGTACCAGTTTTTTCTGGCTCTTCCGAAAATAAAATAAAAATAAAAATAAAATAAAATAAAATAAAATAAAAAATAAAATAATATATATATATCGGTGTTCTGTAAAAATGATGAATATGCATATATATATATATATATATATCGGTGTTCTGTAAAAAGGATGAATATGCATATATATTTACATATATATTCTCCCTTTTTAAAGGATATCGGCGATAGATACATAGCTTATTTGAGCGGTTATTTTGTAGCACCTACCTACAACCGTCGTGTCATAAGAAGCTTTGAGTTTTGGGTTTTTTTCAGTTGGTTTTTTCCGTTAATTTTAATTATAAACCTTTTTTTAAGATCTGACCCCATGGCGAAACCACCTGTATTGATTAGTTTTCTTCGCTTTACACACGGCTGAAGAGCCAAGCGAAGATAGGGAACCGTTTTTTTCTGTTTCATTGCCCAATATACTGGTGTTTGAACGTTGAGTCACCTATGATTTTAACTTTTGGGAGTAAATTTACCTAGGATTTTAACATTTGGGTGTTAATTCGCCTATGTTTTGTTCTTTGGGTGTTAATTCACCTACGGTTTTAATTCTCGAGTGTTAATTCACCTAAAGTTGTTTTGAGTTTTGATTCATTCACTGCAGTAAACTCTCCCTATAGTCAGCAGCTAGGCTGCAGAATACATATGGTTATAGAATTCGCAAATTTTGACAAATGGTGTATTTTTGCTTTGTGGTTAATCGCTGCTTTAGCGCATGGTTACGACCCGCTATTTGTTATTTATTAATGGTTGTTTGTCACGTCACACACACACACACACACACACACACACACATACATATATATATATATATATATATATATATATCGGAAAGAGCTTACATTTCTTATTTACTTCACATAATAGAAAAATATACGAAATTTAACACACGCATCACTTGAAAACTAAGGCAATCGAACTTAAAGGTGGTGCAGCAGTAGCCTCAATTCCATAACATCGATGTATTAACAACTCATCCCCAGGTCGTTTACAGTTAAATTTAGAAAACTTAAAGGACATTAACATTTAATTAATGTTTTTCGCCGTCTATGTATTATATTCTAACAGATATAGGTAATTAGTATGAATCATCCACAACTTGACGTTAGCAATTTATTTTGGATAATATTAGCATCAGTTTTATGCTCGATCTACCTTCAGCGATAAACTGGTCATTCGATACCGAGTAACTAATTCCCTCTTAAGCTGCTTTTCCAAACAATCACCCAATTTCACGAAGTAAATCTATTTGAATTCATTCCGAAGAATCAATGTTTTCTTTTACTTTGTATCTCAGTTGTTTACAAGGATTTTTAAGGCCTCGAAAGAAACCTGTGCGGAGGCAAATGAGGAAAACTAGAAAATCAGGATCGAATGAGTGCTTTCGCGTGCGTAATTTTGTGCTTCAAGACACGTGAGAAAAACAACAGAAACCACGGAACCGGAAAATGACCTATTCTAAGGTCGAAAAATATTATATGGAAGTCCTTTCCGTTGCTCCGGATAAATTATTTCCGAAGCAAACAGCCAGAGACAAACAGTGACTTTAGATAACCCTTCTGGGCTGCTTCTGATTATCGATAGCGCTTCTGTATCTCAGTATAGCATAAAAAGTGAGGATGGAGTCGTCTTATTTCGGTGCCTGAGTGATTCGTCCCATCCCTGTCGTATGTCTCATTCTATTTTGGTACTTCAAGGTGCTATTTGGATTACGAATTTATCAGTTTTGAAATTTCTCGGAGGCTAGCTCTAGTCCTTGTTATGGAAGCAAAAGTTTATGTTGCAGCCCACAAATGTTTTCCTTCGGATATTACGAAAAATGTCATAGGAAATAGGATTGATAAATAATATGGAGAAATACTCGTATTGTCAAATCGAATCTTGGCTTTCAAGGATTTCATTATTTGTAACTTTGGGAACAATTAAAAATAGTAATATTTTTAAAAAAGGTTTTAAGGCTGTTTATGAAACACAGTAGTGTACTGTATCGTCTATAATTGTAATACACTGAAGATCCCAAAAATTTGGTACAGGCGTGAGTATGCAAATAACGCAGACATGCAACCAATCAGCGTAACGTGATGCGGTCGGCAGTGCCTATATATGACAACGTCTGGCGAAGCTGTTAGATCGGTTCCTGTTGCTACAATGGCAGGTTATCACGATTTGTGTGACTTTGAACGTGGCGTTATAGTTGGCACACAAGAGATGGGATATAGCATCTCCGAGGTAGTGATGCAATTTAGATTTTTACCCACGACCATTTCACGAGTGTACCGTGAATATCAGGTATCCGGTAAAACATCAAATCTCCGACAGCGGTGCGGCCGGAAAAAGACCTTGAAAGGACAGGACCGTTGACGACTGACGAGAATTCTTAAATGAGATAGACGTGCAACACTTCCTCAAATTGCTGCGGATTTCAATGATGGGTCATCAACAACTGTCAGCTTGTGAACTGTTCAAACGACCGTCATTGATATGGGCTTTCAGAGCCGCAGGGCGACTCGTGTACCGTTGTTGACTGAACGGCAGAAAGCTTTACGCCTCTCAGGGTCCGTCCTTGGACTGCTGATGACTGGAAACACGTTGCCTGGTCTGACGAGTCTCGTTTCCAATTACATTGGGCGGGTGGACGTGTACGGATATGGAGACAACCTCATGAATCCATGGATCTTACGTGTCAACAGGGAACTGTTCAAGCTGGCGGAGCCTCTGTGATAGTATGGGTCGTGTGCAGTTGGCGTGATATAGGACCCCCGATACGTCTAGAGACGACTCTGACAGGTGACGGGTACATAAGCATCTTGTCCTATCATCTACACCCATTCATATCCATTGTGCATTTCGACGGACTTTAGCAATTCCAGCAGGACAATGCGACACCCCACACGTCGAATTTTCTACCGAGTGGCTCCAGGATCACTCTTCTAACTTTACACACTTCCATTGGCCACCTAAATCCCCAGACATGAACATTATTGAGCCTATCTGGGATGCCTTGCAACGTGCTGTTCAGAGGAGATCTCCACCCCCTCGCACTCCTATGGATTTGCGGACTGCCGTGCAGGATTCATGGTGTGAATTGCCTCCATAGGATACCTTCAGACATTAGTCGAGTCCATGACCCGTCGTGCTGCGGCACTTCTGAGTGCTCGTGGGGGCCCTACACGATATTAGGCAGGTATACCAGTTATTCTGGCTCTTCAGTGTATCTTCTCTGACAGATAATCGGATTACTGTAGAAATATTATATCACATACCAAAAATTGTTCACATAGAGACAATAAATACATGGTATTGTGTAATTGTGTATGTGTCAATGCAAGAGTTAAGGTGTATATGTCAATGAGTTTTAAATTTTAAAAATATACTGTTTTCCATTTTGAGTGTATTAATCTACTTCCCTCATAAACACATGTATGTGTTCGATTAAGTTGATCATTGCAACATCATTGTTCTGAGTGTCGGTAAATATTGTCAATGACTCCAATTATTTTATGTAGCTCTTACTGATTAGTTTTACTTGTATATAACATAATGCGTGAGCACATAGTAGACAATCAGAATTTTTTTATTATGTTTTAATCTAAACGTGATATATTTACTTGTTACCCTTTTTTTTAATCGTTAATAAATCTCCGAAATTTTTTTTTCAGTTCTTAAAATATCGGTGCTTGAATGCAGTTTAGAAAAATAGGTGATAAGGGCATATTTCTTGCGCTTTAATATGATTATCAGTACTAAGCTATGCATCTCCAGCACACCCAGCGGCCATGAACCTAAATTATGGGTTCCTCAGCATTGCGTAGTTTACAAATATAATGGAGGAATAACAAAAATGGAGTTTTCTGGTGACAGACAAAGTTTAGGCATCACAATAGAAAGAACTATCGTCTGTTTCCTAGGTAATTTTTTAACAGGGGTATTAAATTATTCATGCTATTGCTTTAAAATAAATTTTTTTGAAAACATTAAAGTAAAATAAAAGGAGTTTTGAAGAAATTGCATTAAAGATCTATTTAAAAATGTAGTAAAAAGAATTTAAAAACATGCATTTTCTAATCAGTGATTAAAAACATACTGTGTGTAAAATTCCCTTACCTTAACATTTGGGTTTAAGATCTGAGATGTCCAGTGATGTACCACCTTAATATTAAGGAGCTCGATTGATATGTAGACACTTTTTAACATTCAGGGGAGATGGGGTTGGAGCCCTGTGATTCTAAACCTGGTAAATGAAGAGGGTCGACTATCCCCTGATTTATTATTTTAATCACCAAATAACAGAGTGGGCAAAAACTTATACGAGAAAAATAAGATTGCAATATCTGCTCCACACACATCGAATTGTACAGTCTGTCATCCCCAATTGGGCATTCCCCCAAATCGTGCAGTTTGCCGAGACCTCCCTAATAAATAAGTTCTCCTGTACTTTCTTTTATAAAATTACCCTTTTTTAAATACACAGGCTATTTTTATTTATTTATTTATTTTATTTTATTTTATTTATTTATTTTTTTTTTTTGGGGGGGGGGGGAGATCTTTTTATCAGTACCTTTGGTCAAAACTATCTAAGCTACCTTCATTCCCTGCTAAGTTACCGTGATGAGAAATTCACTTTTCTTTTTACTCTGTAATTTGGTGACTAGAATCTAGAATAATAAATCAAGTCATTTACAACAGACCCTCTACATTTACTAGGTTTAGGATCACAAACACTCCCCCCCCCCCCTTAAAAAGTTAAAAACCATAAATTTATCTTTTAGTTTCCAATATCTTTAAGATATGGCGGTGTATCAGGTGACGTAACAAATCTTCAGTCCCGAAGTTAAACTAGGGAATAAATCTCAGAAATCGCCGATTAGTAATGAAAGTTTTTAAATTTTGTTTTCTGTATTTGAAAAAAATATATTTAAATGTAATGTCTTTATAACTGATGTGGAAAAGAAACTCTGTTTTAAATATAAGTGTGAAACTCGTCTGGAGGAACAGACATGCCGAAGGTGCCACGCAGATCGTGGTCAATGCCTGCATTGTGGTTTATACCTCATAATCATATCTTCGGGGGGGGGGGGGGGAATAGAACCATGCATGTTTGATGCCAGATGTTCGCAGCTGTTCCGCCTCGCTTTATACAAGCAGGTCTTCTAGTACGATGTCCGTGACAGAGCGAGAAAGTGGTTTTTTTTTCATCGCTGTAGAAAGGCTAGTATCGATGTTCCTTGCACCTGTTGATTGAATTTAACCAGGTAAAAAGTTCCGAGACAGCCTGCAGGTGGCCCGAGTGCTTTCATTTGTTTTGCTTCTGGATTTCATGTTTAAAATATCAGTTTTTGAAAATCTTAGCGATGATATTGCATAGTAAATTCATTACTCAAAATTTGGAAGAATAGTGACAGCAAATTACGAAACGAGATTTAAAATGAATGGGACAATTTTACTGAGCTGAGTTTTTTCTTACAAAATTATGTTTGAATAAAAAATTTTCCCCATTGTATGAGATAGTCTTATTGTCAAGGCTAGTCTTCTTTTAGCTCGAGTACAATTTAGGTGATCATAGTTCTAGATGAATGATTTATATTTTGATTCAACATACTTCTATATAGACAATTGTATAAACAATCATTCTTATGTACGCATGGAATTTGTCTCATGTTTCTGTTTTTTAAACATCTCACGCGGTGGTGCACAGAGGGGGTGGGGGTTGGAATATTGGGGCTAAATTTTCCATAAAGCCTCAAAACTCTTTATATATATATATATATATATATATATATATATATATATATATATATATATATATATATATATATATATATTCATTCATTCTAAATCATATTAAATGTTTCGTTATTTGCAGTAGTTTTGGTTGTATATAAAATTTTCCCGTTCCAGATTGAAATCGTGCACCACTCTGAGTAACGATATTTTCAAACATTTTGTCAAAATAGATGGAACATTCATTACACTGGTTTAATATTGTGAAAATAACCCTTATTTTTTTATTCAGAATCAAGAAATCACTGTTTTTACTATCG
Organism: Dolomedes plantarius; assembly: GCA_907164885.2. Lineage (NCBI taxonomy): Eukaryota > Metazoa > Arthropoda > Arachnida > Araneae > Dolomedidae > Dolomedes > Dolomedes plantarius. Next base: position 59,011,832 of record OU015501.1, read on the forward strand.
TTCAAGGGCAGGATTAATTTTTTTTATTAATATTATAGATGAACTAAGCATAATACCGACTTACAATGACGAGACGCGAGAAAAATAAGTGAATCTACTGAGTCAGTACGAAAGATTAAACATTTCAAAGATTTTTACCCATCTTCGACTTAAATAGACTTAAAATTGAGTCATCCACATTGTGGATATAAACACCTAACGAGCGTTGAAAACTTTTCGACAAGTCCGTACCCAAAGCATCCTTTGTTAACGTGAAAAAAAAAACTGAAATTGGTGGAAATACAAAAAGCTATTGTTCAAAATAATTAGTTATTGTTGTTGTTGTTATTTCGCGAGCTGCATACATATTACTTTTTTCAAACCAGTTTATATTCCGTTATATTATTAATTTCTATATTCAGAGTGACTTTCAAAATAACCTATAAATGATCAAAAACCAAAAATTAGGTAATCAAAAGACAAATTAACTGATAAATGATCAAAACAATAAACACACGCATTTTTATGTTTTGACATCGGCTTAGTTTTTGGAAATCATAGAGCTTGCAACTGCACGGGAAAGTGACTGATATCTTCCGGATCAAATACCAAAAAAAGGTTTCTGTTCCATACTTAGGAAGGCAAAAAAAGAGGCTCGTGAAAGTAGTTTTCACCTACAGAGGAAATCAAAATATGTCACAATGTCAGTGACGATGATAAAAAAATAAAATAAAATAAAAAAAAAATGCAACCAATCTGCGTGTTTGAATTGCGAGCAATCATTTTGACGTTAAAGCCGAGGGTGATAAAGTATTCTCTGATGTCAGAGTGACGCAATGAATCAATGGAAATTTCATACCGGAACACGTTATGACAGATTACTGAACTCACACATGTAATATAAATAGAAAAACAAATGTAGGAGGCAAGCATTTAAAGACGCTTGGGTGTAGACTAAAATTTCAAACGTTAAATTTAGAACTTTTATCACCATAAATACATACATTCAATTTAAAATGTAAAAAGAAAATCAGTGTAAGTGTACAAAACATATACAAAAATAATTAAAAAATTTTCCGTGTTGTTCAAAGCTTTTTTTTCTGTCCCTCTCTGTTTTAATTATATACTAAATTATAATTCAGTCATGTGCAAAAATGAACCGCAGTATTGAATGAATATATATAAATAAAGTGCGGAGGCACTTTTGTTAGACAGACATTCGCCTGTTGTTATTCACCGCAGTTTTTGCTGACCATTTTATAATGGGAGCACCATATAGGCGAACCAGCAACGACACGAACAGAGGTATTTTAGTACGGGGTATTTTTGTCGCCGGGATTCGATCCGAGCACCCTCAGCACCGAAGGCCAGCGCGCTACCACAAGGCCACCACGACCTATATATCTCGTACAGTGGCTAATGTCTCGGGTTCGAATCCCGAATAAGGGATAGACGTTTCTATGTTGACCCCTTATATGGAGGATGGCTTCCTATAGGATGTTCCCATTATAAAGTAACCAACAAATTCAAGGTGTTGAGGAGTTAATATCCTCAAGGCAAAGAACCTGAAAGATAAGTCTCAGCAAATAAAACTTGAAGTTTGGACCCTGAGTTCACCTCCTCGATTTAGAAAACTGTCTTTATGACACCTTTTAGTTTACTTGTGATGTCGAGGCTATTGGGGATGAGACACTTATATTTAGTTAATGTGAATATTTTCCCCTTTTGATTTCCCTGGTAAGTTTACTGTATAGTACATATATACGAGGATATTTTTCCTTGATTCGCAATCGAATACTGGTCCTCTTATCGCCATGACGCGCGTGCCAGTCTTTACACTGTTTGTTTTTTATCTATTTTCTTCTTGTACTTATCTAACTCTGTTGGATTACTTATTTTAGTTATATCAATAAACAAATAAATAGGTTTATTTTTGGCATTCTTGATATACAAGAAAAACCTAAAATCTGGACTTTGACATGATGACAAATGTAATTTATATATATATATATATATATATATATATATATATATATATATATATATATATATATAAAGAGAGAGGAGGAAGGAAATTTTCCATTTTGATTCCTGTGGTAAGTTTACCGAGCAGTACGCATAATCAAGGAAACTTTTTCTCAGATTCGAAATTCAACACTGGTCCTATTGTCGATAGGATGCACGTGCCAGTCTTTACACATCATAGATTTAGTTTCTTCAGTGTTGTAATTTCGTTTAAAAAAAATTACTATAAAAATAATGAATTTGAGCTCACCCGAACAGCATCCTACAAACACCAATCACAAAAATGCCGACGCTGAGGGAATTCCGACATGAAACGGAAGTTACCTGCAAATATATTACGTTAAAACTACAAATTTGGATTGTCTGAATTAGAAAATAATGATACACAAAATAAATTGTAATTTATAACTGAATTTTTAAAATATGAGGAGTGCATGAAATTCATACCATTGTAAATACATTAACATAAATTGTATGCACATCAATAGGAAAAAAACTGGAACTGACTGAAATGAAGAAAGTGCATTATAAGGAAAATCTCAAGACGTTTTTTCGTCGTTAGTCGAACCAACAATATCAATAGATTAATAGGTTTGTTTTTCAAATTATCGGTCTTCAAGAAAAACCTAAAATATGAAACGTTAAGATACTGAGAAATGGAATATATATATATTAGAAGAAACACCCACAGATAGGCTGGCAGGAGGAGGGGGGAGAGTTTCAGAGGCAGTCATTAAAGTGTCAAAATAAGTCCAAAAATACGTGACTTCATAAAAAATACTTTTATTTGGAATGGAACGTTTCGTTTTTAACTTTGATAATGTATTAGAAAGTAACATATCGCACCCCCGCAAGAAAAGTGACACATCTCAAAAATGCAGCATTTGAGAGAAATCAACTTAAACAATACTATACAGCTCGAACTAGCCTACAATAAAACTGACACAACTGCCCTCAGGTTGGAGAAATTGCGAGATAGAAATGTGTCGCTTTTCGTGCACAACGGTGCACTTCATACATATTTTTCAATGACATAACCTCAAAATTGCCCTTTTTTGACTTGGGTCACTTTTTTTGCCCGGGTGCGATATCAGTAACTTGGCCGGAGTTGGGTTGGTGAGGCTTGCTCCCAGGGCATCGGGGTCCGTTGTGAGGACCTCTGTACTTGGTAACGGAGAGTGCGACAGTGAGTCTCTTGGAGGAGTGGGATCCTCTAAGGAAGTCACTGTATCACCTTCAAGGCTTTACAGTGGTACCTCGACTTACGAGTTTAATTCGTTCCGTGACGGAGCTCGTAACTCGAAATACTCGTATCTCGAATCAATTTTCCTCATTGAAATGAATGGAAATGCCATTAATTCGTTCCGGGCTCTCCCAAACACCGCAATTTTTTGTTACATGTTTTTAAATAAGAAAAATGTGCTTATAAACGACGAACATTGTATAAAAACGCAATACAATAGAATGTACAGCAATAAACTTGTTTTATTAAGTGTAATGTACAACATTTACCTTGGAGATCAGACTTGTAGATTCTGATGGAAAAGGACGAGAAAGACTGAACTGAAAAATTAAATCTTATTCTTTGATTTTTTACCTTTTCACCCCGCTTTCTTCACTTTCGCTCTTATTACCAGCTGCCTATTGAATCTGGGCTATTGTTTCATCGTTCACTGTGGCTGAAATGTCCAAATTCTTCTTTCTGAGAATCCGAAGAACTTTTTCTCAGAATTCGAAGGTGGGGGAGAGCTTGCGATCCTAGGACCAAGGTCATCCCATCCCTTAGACCCCATGGGGAGTTCCAGTGTGGGGGAGGGAATAGAAGCTATCTCTCTGCGAGAGTGGTAGGACGCTGTTCGGTTTCGGAGGGCGACTCGAATTTGGGCAAAAAAAGCTGCCCCGGGTGGTAATTGTTGAGTGATAATCTCACCAATTACCACCCGGGTAGAAACTTAAGACTGGGTAGTATTCTTAGAATAATATGTATACAATTGTATAATAACTGTACATAAAGGTTGCAAATATTATATCCTTCTCGTGTTCTCATTTGATGAGTACTTAACATGGCATTCGTTGCGCAAACTAGCGGTGGGATATCTGAAGCTTGCTTGTAACCCGAATTTTAGCTCTTAACTCGAAGCAAAAAATCTGCCGAGAGAATGCTCGTATCTCGAAAAACTCGTAAGTCGAGACACTCGTAAGTCGAGACACTCGTAAGTCGAGGTACCACTGTAGTTGTCACCACTTCCACGCAGTCTTGGCTGGAAACCGAGCGATGACCCGGTATAAGAGTGACAATGGACGTTGGGGCCTCGACTTTCACTTTATGACGTTAGCTCATGTTGTTCCGTATGTCCTAAACTAACTAGTACATGTGCCTAACACACTTGTCCTAAACTAACTGTGCATGCTGTGGGATTATGATACGCCAAGTAAACGACAATCTTCAGGTACTACGTAGTTGCATGCCGAAAGGTGGAACGACGTAATATTTTGGACTTATTCAAAATAGGGGGGAAACAGATCCGGGGAAGTAACTGCAACTTCACAAGCATTTCAATTCAGTTTTCTGAAAACCAAAATTTGATTTCAGAAAACAAATTTCACCATGCAATCTACATAAAATAACAGACGGCGTATACTAACACTAGCGTACAAATATAGAGCGCTAATTCTTCGTTTCTAAAGAAAATGTGAGGCACGATTAAGAATCATTAGGAACAATATACTTACGATTCGACATGCGACTGGATATGCCAAGATGCATATAAAATGGCTGGTGGCAAGCACTGACCCATAGATACATGGATTCAATCCCGTTTTTCTCGCCTAAAAGAAAATTTGAATCTATAGCATATGTGACTAATCTTTTTTCATGCATGCTACACATAGAATATATAATTATCATATGTTAAATCCGGTATTGATAAGCTTGTCGTACCTTCCTATGCCCCTGATTCAAATTCGATCGATTGATATATATATATATATATATATACATATACAGTGATACCTCCGAAAAGCGGACAGTCACGGAACCAAAAGTTTTGTCCGTTATTAGGAGGTGTCCGCTATTGGGAAGGACAACTTTTTTATAAAAAAAGTTTTTGCACTTCTGTCTGACATTTGATTGAAAATTATGGCTGCAATTTTAATTAAAAAGGAAAAATTAATTAGGTAAGAAAAGAATAACTATTTACTACTTTACCTTTTAACTGTGGCTAATCCTTTTATCTTGCATTAAATAATCCCAAAATACAATGTACTTGAGCTAAATTATTTTAATTACTACTGAAAAAATCTGTTAACAAAGTTTGATTTCTCTTTTTTACACAGCAAACCTATTTTTCAAGGTGAATCTTCAAAATATTTAGCTGTGCTCGTCCCTCCGAATTTTCATTGTTCAGAAAGAACTGTTTTAATTGTTCTCTGTGCTTCCGAATAATGTTTGATTTTGCAATCTTCCATTGGCGATTCCTCATCATCATCCTCAGAAAGGGCCAGTGCTTCAGTGGTGTCCCGATGAATGAAATTTTAGACATGCAGGTTTTCTTCCTCAATGGATAAATCGTCGTCGATCTTGACATACTCTTCAACGCTGACACTTGAATCCAAATTGACTACTAGATCCGCAAGTTTTTTCGCTTTTTCAGTAGTACTGTCAGTTGCCACTTCACTTGTCCCGCCTTCAAAAATCCCGCCTTCTTAAAACATTTTAGAACGCACCTAGGTTCGTCCTTTTTAAGGACTGGCGTAGTCCAGGAAATTGCAAAAGAGATGCCGATTTTGCCAACTCTTCGCTGGATTTGCAGAAGATAATCCGTGAAAGCACATGTGTCAGAAGCAGCTTTCTGTATTTAAAAAGCTGAGGATAATTCCCTGATAAAGTGGCTGTAGCATCGAAGTGGTGTTAGGAGGAAAGAAAATTAAATTAACAATTTTGAGCTTTAAATAATCGCGATGGGAAGTAGCATTTATTGTACATGAGCAGAATGATTTTTCTCTTTTGTTTTTTCATTTTGTTGTCTAACTCCACAAGCCAATCACTCATTAACTCAGAGGTCATACACGCTTTCTTATTTGACTTCCACGAAACACTAAGTTTTCGTACAACAATGGTCTTGAAACATTCAGGCTTCTAAGGAAACATCTAGGCTTTGTAAAGACTCATAAGCATATATTTTTAGCTTGCTTGTTAGAATAAATTTGAAATGTTTGCCAATATAATTGAACGTTTTTCAAAAATACCTGTCGCTATTCGGAGTGTACGCTATCCAGAGGGAATAATATGGATTGTCCTATATAAAATGTCTGGGACTCGTAAAAATTTCCGTCAATTAGAGGTGTCCGATATTCGGGAGTGTCCGTTAAGGGAGGTGCCACTAATATATATATATATATACATATATACAGGTGGTTATCAAAATAATGGAAACACCTATCAATATTAGTGGTGTTCATGAATGCGCTTCGTATTCTTTAAAAAACAAGTCTGGCCACCGGTATTTTTTTATATAATATAGTGTATGTATTATTCTACCGTCAAGTAGCAATAATGAAGCTAAGGGCATCTTGTTTTTTGGGGGGAACAGCGTAAAATGTCAAACATTGCAGACCTTGTGAAAGGGGCAAATTGTTGGATCGCGTTTAAATTGGATATCTGTTACTGAAACCCCCACACAAATGGGTGTTTTTCGAGCTATGGCATCGAAAGTCATGATAGCATACAAAGTGCAAGGAAAACACCCTTTGCCAAACAGAATAGTGGACGAAAGGGAGAGCTTAGTGAAAGAGACGGACGAGGTATTGAAGCGGATTGTGACACAAAGAAAGAAAACAACTGCAACCAAAATGATCGAAGAGCTCAATCAGCATCTGCATGTTAAGGTATCAACCATTAGAGGTAGAAGGGAACTTCACAAACAAAGCATTCACGGAAGAGTAGTTATTCCCAAGCCACTTGTAATAGATGCCAATACAAAATATCGTCCACAATGGTGCCACGTGCGCAAATTCTGGTCAAGAAATATGCCGAAAAACGGCACTTGGTTCGACGAATCATTATTCACATTGTTCCTCGCAACAGGATGTGCGTATATCTGGAGAACACCTACACAAGCGTAAGATTCTGGCTGTCTCATCTCAACTCTCAATCATGGAGGTAGATCTGTCTGGGTTTAGAATGGCATCTCATGGTTTTCTCCAGATCCTATGGTAACCCTAAAAGGGAGATCGAATGAAAAGGACCATGTCGAAATTTTAGCTCACTAGTCCATCCTATGGTGCAAACATTATTTCTTGTAGGAGATGGTGTTCTGCGGTATGATGATCCCCAAACACATACAGCTATATCTATTAAATGTTGGTTTGAAGAGCATGAAAAAGAAGTCAAATGTCTTATCTTGCCCTGTACAATCCCCCGACTATAAATCATCCAATCACTGTGATCTGTATAAGCGGATAGATAAAAGTATCGATATCCACCACAGCATCTCTACAGGAACTTTCATGATTTTTCCCTGAAGAATGGTATAATATATTCTTAACCACTATTTATGACTTGTATAATCCAATTTCAAGGTGAAGCAGGTGGTATTACATACAAAGGTGATCCTGCCCCGTATTAATAAAGGTTTTCATGATGTTTCTCAGTGTTTCCATTTTTTTTGTTAACCACCTGTATATATATATATATGGGTGGCCCAAATGAAAATTGTATTTAGGGGGCTTGAATGGTTAGCAAAAAATATGTATTGAACGTATTTTAACAAGGCTTGGGAAAACGAAAATTAAATTCAGTGGTTAGGTACATGATAGTTATTGTATTTTTCTTTCTTTTTTATTCATTATTTTATTATTGCAGAGAGATAGTGAGATGTAAACAGTTGTGTTGTTTACTGTTAACACACGCTTCTTTCCTAATCAGTGCTACTAGAATCCCGGCTTTTGTTTGGCTGCTTGGGCCACTATTGCCACGCGCCCATAAAGTTGTAGGTAACGCAACGCATGCGTCTAGGCCGGTCTCATCCCACTCATTTCAAAGTTTATGTTGGTATATTTCAGGCCTAGTGGGGCATAAGGTCTGAAAGTCCTTCTGGGGCTGGGGGGGGGGGGGAGGCATGGCTAGACTTGAAAAGGTTGAGAATTCCTGTTCTAAAAGATTAAGAGCTTCCTCCCGTCCCCCAATCGTCATTTGCAACGGAAAAAACTTGTCGAAGCTGTCATTCCCACAGGGCGATTACTTCCCTTAATACGTCCCATGGGTTGTCCAGGCACTATCTGGTAACTAAATAACTCGTTGATATTTTCCCATTACTCTTTTCTTTTGTGTATCACTATCTTACATTTGAAGAGAGGGGAACACGGAGCTTTTGTCTGCAAAGCAATTCATTCTTCACCCTTTCAAAGAATTTTTCAAGTTTGAACAAGTTATATGATCGTATGAAGTTACACGTCATTATACCCAGCGTCATGAAGCGTCTGTAGCTTCATGCCCAGCGTAAAGTATTTTCTTGGCGAATGCAAAATTTAATATTCTACCAGGCCAAATTTTTCTCATTGCTTCATTTTAAGAGAATTAAAATTAGGATTTTTTAAGGGTTACAGAAAATATCAAAGCTTAATTAATGATCTACTATTATTTTTAATAACATAACTACGCCTCACAACAAAGACGTTATAGAGGACTTTTTTAGTATAGATGATGCTAAATCAACACCTTCGATGTATTAAAGAAATGCTCTGTCGTAATTTAATAACTTTACACCTTTTCGTGCATTTAGCTTTTACTAGAACATTGTGATTACACTGTATCTTATCAAAAAATTTCACTTCAAGAATCTTATCTTGATTGATGAGTTTATCTTATCTTCAAAAGTCAGCTGCTACAGGAAGAAGTCGAGATTTGTATGAGAGAATATTCCAACTACAGGTGTATGTGTATGAGGTCATCACACTCTGTCTCTTCCTGCAATCCTTTGCTAGTACTCATTGGTTATTATAACATTTGCAGGAATGGGAAAGTGACGTAAAATAATAAAACTTTAAAACCAAGAAGAAACTAAAAGTAAAGAGGTCGTCACAAACTCAGATAATTGTCAGTAATCTAGAATCTGATAGTATATATGAATAAAAAGAAAAATCCGAGATCAGAATAGATGCGTGTAAACCACTGTCTTTTCCCAGATAAAAAGTAGTCAACAATTTCTGCGATTCTATGCGGATGTTTCAGGACAAGTGCTTCCGTCTTAGCAGGAAAAAGAAATTTCTCCGGGGAAAAAAAATTTACTATGAATTTGAAACGGAAAAATTTCCAAAATTTTTAAAAATCAACACAATGAAATGTCTCGATTTTTCATTTCTACAACTGAGGATGTAGTCAATTACCGGAATTCTCAAAAACAAGACATGTAATACGTAGCCCAGATTCCTAGAAGATTCAACGCGAGAGATAATTATCATCCATTTCGATAAAAATCTCATAACTCTACTAGTCTCATCCATTACGATAGCAAAACCAAAAAAGAGACCGAAAGAGTTGTATATGATTTCTGATGGGGTTCTTTGTGTATGAATGGGACGACCTTTCTCAATATTGAAACTTAAAAGACTATAAAGTATACAAATGGGCACTTTGTATATGGTTTTTCTACCTGCAGAAGAGAAACAACAGTTCAAACTAATAAAAGAAACAACAATTCAAACTCATAGAAGAAATTTCTGCTGTGCTCGAGGGAGAGAATATGCTTGTCTAATACAATATCGTTCTAGCTTAAAACATCTAGGAGTCCTCCTTCTCCATGGCAATTTTATTTATTAGTTTTAATTTTATTTTGTTCTTTAAATATTAAATTTGGCGATAGCTAAGTGCAGTGCCCACTTTAATTTTCCATTCTTCCATGCCACTTATGCCGGCAACAAACAGCGTATTTTCCCCACAAGATAGCCTGACAGATTCGATGTACATGCGACCCAAGACAGTATCTCTCAAATGACAGCTGTAAAAGGACATTAAAGAATTTCGTAAAATATGTTTAGTAATTTTGATCTAGGATGATTTTATTTCTAATATATTCAACGGCTATGTCAAGCTGATGAGCCTATTCATGACAGCGAAACTTAAGTTTAATAGTACTGTCTGAACATGTATGATACGATGCCAATAGCAGTTATCTGTTTATTCTTTTAAATCCAAACTGGTTTCAAAGAAATGCTAGAAGAAAAAAAGAATAGATTTGTTGTTTTATTAATATTACCAAGAGACGACAGACAGGTATTGTTTAAAAGTATTAATAATTTCTAATATTTTTCTACAATCAATAGAGAATTCGTGTCATTAAAATTATTACTCACAAGTTGACTATGATAATGCTCAGACTTAATATAGTTGACTATTCATAACTTTGTATGAGAATAATGATAATTATTGTCTGAGTTTTTGTCATAAGTAAGGATAATATGGTTTTCAAATTTTAATTATGTTAGCATTTCGATTTTGTGTATAGATTTCTAGGGTGTATTCACACCACAATCTTAAGACTAGATTATATATCCAGTTGCAGGGGGAAATAAACGAATCTATTCAAAATATATGAGAGAAAACTACGTAATAGTGATTAAAGATTTATCATAAAGAAGAAAATTGTTTGTGTATTTAATAAATTTCTAAAAAATATATAAATCATTCACTGTAGCTTTGTGTTTGAAATGATATTCATAATGAAGTGGATATTTTGATAGACATAAATTCGGGTTGAAAAAAGTTACGAATTAAGTGAATGCAGCATGATGATATTGTATGTGCTTTTTTATGTTGTTATTGTTGTTTCTAATGCCCCTTGGCCGGTATTTATTCCAGACCAGGCCCATATAGGCTAGAGCAGTGGTTCCCAACCTTGGGTACGCGCACCAGTACCGGTACGCGGACAAGCAGCTACCGGTACGCGAATGATTTTACAATTTAAAACCAAAATTTTTTTAAAATCTGTATTACGAAAAAAGAAAAGAAATGACTATAATAACTAACAATACATACGTTTTAATAATTTAGTTTGGAATTTCTTATACATTGTTTGTGTTGTAATACTTGGGATTTACCAAATCTCAAAAGATGCCGTCTACACCTGAATATGTTATCTATGACCGCCCCATAAAAATTTGGCACTCGCTTGTGAATTATAACTGTGTCTATAACTGTGATTGCGAATTATAACTGCGTTTGAGTTCTACTAAAAATTGGTTTTTATGTTTCAAACATCTTTAAATTACACTGGTGAAATAAATTAAGAGAATTTGCATATTTTATCGAATTTCATGAAAAGAACTGAATTGGATGTAAAACCACTGCTTCTAGACAAAATGCAAATCTTGTACGTCAAATACGTAAGCGTACACGTGTGTACAGGAGCGACATTAGAAAACATCTAACACCAACTTTTGAATGTTTCCAAAATTATTTTCGTGAAGATCTCACAGCTCAAAATTGGATTCGAAATCCTTTCGCATTCACAACGGGCGTTCCAGACGATGTGATTGCAAAAGAGTCTTTTATAGACCTTAGCAGTGAGAGTGGATTGGAATTAAGCTTTCAGAGCTCCAACCTATTCACTTTTTGGCTATCTATTTGTAGAGAATACCCAGAAGTTTCTTGCCAAGCAGTTAAATTTTTAATGTCATTTGCGACCACATATTTATGTGAAAATGGATTTTCTGCAATGACTGCGATGAAAACCAAATATAGAACTTTTCTGGACATTGAATCGGATCTTCGCCTGAAACTGACAAACATTGACCCCGATATTACTTCTTTAGTTAATAATAAACAGGCCCAACCTTCTCACTAATTATATATTTTTTAAAGTGATTATTATATTTTATGTATATGTTTAGCAATAAAAATATATCCCAAGTTACTTGTCTTTATTACAAATGTTCTCCACTGCATTTCATTCCCCATTTCAAAATTTTTGGTCTACCGGTACGTCATAAAATTGTTTACAACGTACAGGTACGGTACTATAAAAGAGTTGGGAACCCCTGGGCTAGAGGGGTGCGGCTCCAGTTTATAATAGCACCTCAAGGGTCGGAGTCCGATTTAGCTAGGAGCCACCGCAAATTTGACCGAGCAACCCCAGAGGCGACATCTTGGGGGATAGTACTTTCTCCCGCTCTCTCTGACTTCAAAGAAGGACTTCCGGTCTACGAATTTAACATGCCCATATCCGGCCTAGACACGGAGGTTTTTAACTGCGCTTGTCGGGATTCGATCCGAGCACCCTTAGCACCGAAAGCCGATGCGCTACCGCTAGGCCACCTCGAGCCCTGCTTTGTTTATAAATCCGGTAATTACTTTTTATCGTAATGACAAATGTGCTTTAAAAGTTTTATTCATGAAAGATTATCATTAAATATTTAAAATGTTTTAGGCAGTTGTATATACATAATGCACGCTACATGTAATCAATTGAAAAACTACCTTGTTTAACATGAATTGTAGGATACATTTTAAAGAACCAGTTTAAAGAATCTAAAAAAATCACGCTTTATTAATGAAATAATTTATATCATTTTATATATTATTTATGGCACCCCAAGACTACGGTCAAGAAAGCAGAGATGGGCACAACCGGCCTTGGTCCACAATGGACTGTTGCGCCACTGATTAGTTATACATTATTTAATTATTGTCAGTTTTTTTTAAACTAATGGATTCGAAATGAATTAATGAATAAGCAGAATAAATTCTTAAAACAAGAAAATTATTTACAATAACTTGTTCCACTGATGAAAAGGAAATTGAATAAATAAAACTTCTATATTTTGTCTTATTTACACAATTTGTATAAGCTTCGTTTATGAATTTCCGCAGCTATTTTTTCATGTGATACCAAAAAGTAACGTCAGCTGGGGTAACTTTGACCTTTTCGGGTAACTATGGCCCAATATTAGTTGGTCCAAATGAGTAAGCCATTGGTTAAACTTTTTCACTTGTTGGGCCAAAGTTACCTGCAAAGGCCAAAGTTACCCCAGTTGACGGAATTTAAAAAGTTTTATTCGGGACAGTTAAATATTTAAAATTTTACATTATATTTGCGGGCTTGTGGCGGCCCAGTGGTACAGCGCGCTGGTTTTCGGTGCTGAGGGTGCTCGGATAGAATCCTGGCGTCGCGCCACGAAAAATGCCTCCGTTCGTGTCGTCCCTTCATAGGGGGTAATGCTGTCCGCCTATATGGTGCCCCCATAATAAAATGGGCTGTAAAATTGTGGTGTAGTATAGGCGAATGTTTGACGACAAGTGCCTCCGCATTGAAAAAAAAAACATATTTGCAATTATAAAAAAAAATGCAATCTTTTTTGTTGAACACAACCAAAATCCTGTTTTATGAAATGTTCAAAAAATTTTCTCAGTAAAATTGCACAATAGAAGGAGACAGTTGTTACGGAGGTCTGTAGGAGTTTAAACGAAGAATTTTCTCTCTCAAACTGAGATTGAAAATTTATCTATGCACTCTCTCTTCAAACCTTATAAGTTTTCTAAATTGCATTATAATTTTTTAAAGAGATTTTTAGCTTAAGGGGACTGGGACGTCTTCGACAACTAAGAAGTTGGAAATTTGGGCTATTCTTTTAAAGCCCATATCTTATTCAAATATGCATGCATCATTATGATTTTTTTGCTAGTTTAGTATGACCTTTATAAATATTTTAAGATAAAAAAAAATTACTTTTTGGATTTAAAGGTAAATTTAAAATAACACTGTAAACAAACATATTTTTCCTCTTGAAATTTTGAGGTATTCACTTTGGTACACTTTTTGAAAAAACCAGTAAAAAGTTTACCTCGAAATTTTGTGTGGTTATTTATATCAGATGCTTTTATATAGTGAACCTATTTGAATCTTTGTTACACTTTGTTAGAAAATTTAAAAAAATTATAAATTTCACTTATCAGAAATCTGCATATTTTTGTCATATATTTTGCCCATTTACAAAAATATATCAAGGTTTAAAAATAAAAAATAAGTTCAATAGATTCAAATATACTTACTCTATTGTATTGTAAAATTGCAGAGATGTACTTACAATAGATTTTGTAGAAAGTGTACCATTACATGTAAAAATCACATTTTGAGAAAAATGCAAAAAACACTTTCAACCCTTCAACTTTAAATATTTTTGCAGATCTAAAACATTCCTGGCCCATAGTCATTTTGTCCTATCATTTCTGCATTTTCTACATGTTTTTTTTTAAATCTTTTTTTTCATTCGGGCTTCTTTAGACAGTTTTTGGACTCTAATCTCAGCTTCGCATATTCTTACTCTATCAATTTTGCGTAGAGAGGCTTCCTCTTTACCAATGCAACGCATCCCATATGCTAATCTAATATTCACATTATATCCTTTGGAAAAACTGGATGACATAGCACTTGTAGAATTATTGCATTCAGTACACAAGAACTCTAAACTTACAGCTAATCCCTTTCGTTTTTCTGTATTTTCAAAAACATCAAAAGAGTCTGTTTTTCCACAGTTTCTACACTTAGCAACTGTGTTCAGTAAACATCGAAGAACATCTAATTCAACAATAATACTTGAATTACTGTTTCTTGAATCCGCATCAAATGAGATATTTTCATCAAGATGTTTAATTTTCTTTCCAGATGCACTCACATTCAGCTTGTCATGAGTACTTTCAGTGCTAACTTTCGTAAACTGATTACGGTAAAATTTTCTTTTACCAAACTTCTTATGGCGAACCATTGCGTATAATTAAAGTCACAAGAAAAATCAAAATAACTTTTAAACAAAATATAACTCAAATAGAATAAGCCGAAACAAAATAAGATGATCACAAAATCGCGCCACACGTGTAAAAGCGTAAACAATGTTCGGCTTCCTCTAACTGATAAGAACGGAAATGGAAAATTCACACAGCCTGGTATAACGGAACAAAATACACTCACAGTAAACCAGGGAGTTGAAATAAACATGGAGTTAAAAGAAATAAAAAGGAAAAATGCGAAACCTTGTACGCACTGCAGAATTGTCGGTAAGTTTGTCCCTTTAAATGGGATTTAAATTGTTTGTTTACATTTTTAAGCTGCTAATAATCGCTGTTAGAGAGTCAAAAGGTACATAAATTATATATATTTGTAATCTGCAGAATCTGCTCTATTTTTTAAGCCAAAAATTGAAAAATCAATTTTTTGAAGGTGTTTGACGTCCCAGTCCCCAATACCTTTTCATTTTTATCTTCAAAAAGTGAAACTGTCAACACTATCTTTAGAATGTTGTAGATATGGTGCATAATTTGGTTGATAACTCGTGTTTAATAGGGAAATCTCTTGGTAGAGGTATCTAATCGACAGTGATTACACATCAGGTCTCATGAATTAAAAGGAAAGAGATGATCGTGATAAAACATGCAATCTCTTCCGAACATATCGTGTATACACTTAGGCATTTGAAAACCGTGTTTCTCTTCAAATGAGCAACATTTGCGAGATTATTCGGAGCTTTAAACTGATCACTATTGAACAATTAATTTCATCGTTATTAGGTTCATTATAATTCTGCTTTTATAATTGTGATGAAATATGTGAGTAGTAATTTTAATGTAATTTCTCATTATTCGTCGAAGAAACGAATTTTTTTTCAATCCTTTACCAATGTAAAGAATCAAATTATGCAATGTATTACGCTAATTAACTGTGATTTCAAATCAGCAGTTTTATGTTCCACCAATAACGATAAAAGTAGAAGTTAAGGAATTTTCTCAAATTTTTTGACTGTGTATACTATCATGACAGACGTTTAGCGAGTTTTGCTCCGTATTTCAGACCACAAAATAACCAGTAGGAAACATTTAGACCAGGGTTGTCCAACCTTTTAGCTTCCTTGGGCCACATTGAAAGAAGGCAAATTACTTTGGGCCACACAAAAATATACCTACCATTTAAAATAGTTGATTAGTAAAAATTGTGTAATATATAGTTATCATATTTATGTCATTATAAATTTTTATTAAAGATAACTATAGGAGTCATAAAATTAATGAGATATTTGGCATTGAATTTGAGAAACTAATGCATCTATATCTGGGTCAATTGAGGTGGTTGCAGTTCTCAGGGAGTTCTCAAGATATTCATCCGATATTTTGGTTCTAATTTGACTCTTAGTCTGCTTCACTCTTGTGCATACTAATTTTAATATCATTACAAATATGAAATATCAATTCTGTAAAAACTTCCCATTTCATTTTTGCAATGAGATTAATATACAGAAATTGCATACTGAATTTTGTATAGAATTAAAGATATTTCAAATGATGTACTGTCGATTTGTTGAACGAACAAAGCGGGATCTGTAATGGCTTGCCACCATCGCTGAGATGGGCTATTGATATTTTTTTTCGCTTTGAGGTCTCTCTCTGGGCCGCACCAATGCTTGCTTTGGGCAGTATGCGGCCCGCGGGCGGCGGGTTGGACACACCTTATTTAGACGATTTTACACGCGGTAGAATGATTAGGAAGTTAGAGAACAGGCGAAGTTTGAGGAGTGTAACACCAAGTTCAATGTCGCCTCTTAAGCTGCGTTTACATGGACAACAATAATACCCGGGATTTACCCGCTAATAGGGAAAACCTTCGAAGTCCGTTTACATGGGACCACATTTTCACCCTGCTTTTACCCGTCTTACCGGAAGTAAAGGCCGTCACATGATTCGGCGGAAGTGATCCTCATACACCATCATTCCTTGTAAATCACGTTATGGGTTCGATCCCAGCCGGTGTCATACTTTTCCAAATTCACTGTATTGCTATTTTTAGCTTTCCATCTTCGAACTCCGCATTTATCTCGTTACGAAGTGTATGGTCCTGGGGAAGGGCTTTTTTTTTCCAATTGTTGTTCTTTTGACCTCGTATTCTTAAATTTTAAAAATAACAACAACAAAAAAATCATAAAACTTTAAAAATCCAAAAAGATTGAAAAACTTACAAAAATATTTTTTGTATTCTTATGATATCTGCTTTTCTGGGCCTCTTAATATGATTACTTTTTTGTTTTCCGTGAATCATTAGTCTTATCTAATTTTTCTTCTAAATTTTCTTAACTTGTAACTCTATATTTTTTCTGTTAAAATTAACTTTTTTGTTTTAATTTAACTGTACTATTAATTTTTTTTCTTTTACCCGCGTTATTCTTACTTTAATATTTAAATTCATTACTTAAAATTTTAACTACTGAGCACTCCCACCTTGATTACATATATCTTGCTTACAGGAGATAAAGTCGACACGACCAATGCACTCCTCTTCTAAAACACAATTACGTCTGCGTCTATTTGTTATTTAAATGCAGCACATGTCAGTCGCTGTTGATAATTATAGAATGTTTGCGATTGTTTTCTGTTGTTTTTAAAAATAAATTTAGAAAATAGATAGGAAAAAAGGAATATAAGAACTAGAAGATTGATGCGGATATTAGATATAATCGTACGATCTCATCGCTAAATTTAGTTTTTCCACAACAAAGAATGTGGGCAAAATTACGAAGCTCTGTTTGGTGGGAAGAAATTGTTTTAAATTCCTGAAGTAATAAAGACTGGAAAGAAAATTTTCCAATCGATAGGTGCATTTTTTTAAATTATAAGGTTAATTGTAAGATTCTTATTGTTTTAATAAATCCTTTTATAAAATCAGAATGTAATTTTGATTTCAATTTTGTTTCAGTAATTTTTAGTCATGTATAAATAAAAAAATCATAAATAGATATAAATAAATTTTTATCTGTGAATTCTAAAATAATTAATTTATAAATAAATTTTAATTTTACGTTTAATTATTGATTATACTTATTAAATTTATTAATTTTACCATAGCACTTTAAATGAAAATGTTATTGAAATTTTATTGAAATGAAATTTTATTTCTTATTTTACATACCAGATGGCAGTACCATTCAATTTATAATGTAATTGGGGATGGGTTTTTTTTTTTTAAACTAGATGAGCAGAAATAAATGAAATCCTCCGGAAGAAAATAGGCACTTTTCTACTGTTTTCTTGAAAATTATGCGATCGTTAAGGGGTTCCTGATCCTTCCATCGATCATTCAGCTGCATTTTCATGGATTCACACAAGTTCAAACCCGCCATGTTATTTACTTCGAAATGCATCATGGGTAATTAGCGGGTTTTATCCTGGGTCGAAGCAGGGTCGAAAATCCACCCTGCATTTTTCCCTATCGTAGGGAAAAAGTAAGAAACGACCCTGCTTTTACCCGGGTTTTTGGCACATGTAAACGGCACTTTAGTGTAGTCTCGCAGACATGGACGGCGTTCCAAACGACAGGTACAGCTGCACGAAGGGGTTGGGGTGGTCGGCTACAAAAAGCAACGAACCCTGATGGTCGTCGGAAGACAGCGACAGCCGCTGCAGAGCAGTTCCGGATGCCAGGTTTCGTGGTTTACAGTGGCCAGAGGACTCCAAGGTGGACTGTTGGCCCACCGGCCCGCACGCTGTGTACCGTAAACACCTGGCCATCGGTACCACTGTCTACAGCAGGGATCTCCAAACTTAGCCTAAGGGCCATACTGACTCCTCCACTAAGTCCCAAGGGCCAAGGTCTAGCTAGCTAGCTCATTATAATAACATACTGTATCATACCATCATACCAACATAATGTCTTCCACTCACAAAATTTGATCAGTTGCATAAATTTTCCCATGGCTTTTTTTTCCGCTTTCGGCACTACTTATCTGTGTCAAAAAACATTCTCCAAAATGAAATTTACAGAAAATATTTACAGATTCAAATTAACTGAGGAGCATTAGAAGTCGCTACTGATAATGCCCACTAGTAAACTTGATAAACAACTGCAAACAATTGCCAGTAGAAAGTTACAGCTACATAAATATCATTAATCATAATTGTAATGTTTAATTTCATTATGTAAATTACCTATGCATGTCACTTATTGTAAGTTTTTAGGATAAATCTCATATCATTAGTTACAGTTAAAATGTTCAATTTCATTATGTATGTCAGTTATTGGGTTTCTTAATTGGTCGTTAAATAAAAAATCTGATTATTATTTTGTATGATTTACTTACATTGTAAATTTTACAATGTAATCAAAAACTATGGCGGGTCGTATACAAGGCATGTCTGGCCCGGTACCGAGGGCCGGATTGGTGGTGCTTGCGGGCCGGTGTTGGTCTGAGGGCCGTAGTTGGGAGACCTCTAATCTACAGTGTTATAAAGAAAGCAAGAACTATACACCAGCGCAGTGGAGGGAACGTCCTCTTTACAGCCGTGATTCTGGCCCAGATGAGCTGTCGACCAGCAACATTGATGAGGTGGAAATGAATATTGTCAGTAAGCCCAGTTTTAAAAGTCCTAAATTTTTCAGTAGATAAATTTTCACGGGATATTAAATTATTGTTGTCTATAGCTACAAAATTAGAATTAGTTCTGAAAAAGTTAAATTAATATTAAAAGGGTTTTTTTTTTCACCACATGGGCACCGAATTTGAAGATATATTTTCAAACGAAAAAAGTTGAATTCAAAAATATGGATTTGCCCATCTTAAAAAATACTGAGAGGAAATTATTGCATTGCTTAACATAGGGATTGAAGATCTGCGAGTCAACTAATGCGCCTCTAAAGTTACTGACTTTAAATACGTTAACAATAAATTCACTGTTTTTTTTTTTTTTTCAGTCCGCTATGTTTGTTGGTATTTTCCTGAACAATCTTGTTATCATTTGACATCAACAGATGCGCACAAAGCTCTGTTTTATGAAACTCCTTTCTGAAGAAAATATTCATTATACTTCCACATTTTTTATCAAGGGGGGGGGGGGGGCTGTTTAAAGAGCGATAGCTTATCTCTAGGTATTAGAGTCACACTACTTCTGGAGGGTTCCCGAAAATTCTGAACTGGTGTCACTGAATTTGATCCGAAAGGGACAAAATGTACCCAGAAAAGTAAAATATAACCATCGCGTAAATCGGTCGAGGTCAAAAGGTAACAGAGGGTTAACGAGACATCTATGAGGGCTAAAGGACTAGTATTTTGTTCTAGAATACAAGGTGAGTCTGATAATTGGGTAATAACGTTTAGGAGAAAATGTTATATAATATTACGGGTCACAGGTATGGAAGGGAAAGGAGTTCAAACATTAGGCCTGATCCATCAAGAACTCTGAAAAATTACGAGGTCCCGTATCAAAGAAATTTTTAGTTTCAGGACTTCTATAAGTAGAGTAATAGTGAGAGACGGAAAAGATTTCTAGTTTTTCATTGAAAGCAAAATCTTGATATTGGTGATTTCTGGAATTCAAGCCTTTTATTTTATTTTTCGTTAATTTTTATTCTGTTTAGGACAAAATTACTGAGAGATTTTCCCAAACTTAAATGGTAATTTGTTGTCATCCAACTAAAAGTTGCAAAGGACTAAAATTGAAAGGCTAAAAATTAATTTTTTTTTCTCATCTGAACAAAAAATCTTTATGTACTGAAATAAATTATACAATTTTTTTTTCTCTCAAATACATTTTACTTGAAAAGCACGAAAAGTTCAAAACACTCTTAAAAGAGAAATAAGCAATACGAGATAAGTATCTAATCAACTAAAGATAGTTTTCAAAAAAGAGTCAACTCAAAATAGTAATCAAAGAAGAAATTCCAACTGATATATAGCTTTTTTTTATTGTGTAAGATTTTTTTATCATGTAAATAACATGCATTATCTATAGAAAGAGATAAAATGCTCTATAACACAACAAATGCTACCGCTACACGGTTGATGGTGGGACAAATGCATAAAACCTTGAGCTAGTTGTAATTAGAAATAAAAAACCATTACTTAAAGCACAAAATTTGCAATCACAATAGGAATCTAATTTTTCATGTATATGGTTAAATGTATTGCTGTACTACATTTTTCTTATTGAAAATGAAACAAATATACAGGTGCTTTAAAACAGATAATTGCACAATGAGACCTTCATGTTTTCTCTCTCTGTTGAGCATTCCAACCACCCAAAAGAGGAATGAAGTGGAAACCTAAAATTGTGTCTCATACGTTTATATTCTTAAATCTGTTTTACGAACTTGCTATTGACATAAAATCATACTAGTTGGTACCCGTCAAAACATGACGGCAAGATAGTAAATAAATGTACTAATGCACAAATTATACTCAACACATCATTGCCAAATGTTGAAGATCATAATAATGCGCAGAAACAAATTAATGTGTTTAAGATGCCTTGTGCTTAGTGAGTATCCAAAGCAGATTTAAAAATGTCACTGGGCATGCGCAGAAAGCAATTTTTTAACTGTAAATTATCACTAGTTAAACAGCGCGAAATAAACAATTTCCATAGGTTTAATCTTATATTTCACAAACATAATTATCATAAAAATGAAAATAGCAGAGAGAGATCTAGAGAGACTCCTCGGAATAAACGTGTTTATCATTAAAACATGTCATTAAGCATGCACAGAAACAGTGAGTTTCTAAAGCTAGATTCAAACATGCCACTGAGCATGCGCAGAAATAAATTTTTAATTGTAAATTATCACTAATTAATAGAAACTGCGGTTACAAAAACCAAATTTGACAAGTCTACAGATTACAATCTTTCGTTTAAAACCAAAATTGAGTAAATTGATGCAGTAGTTTTCTCTCACGGACTGCCCCAAAAGTCGGCTTAGCAACTTAAATATATAGATATACTAGCTACGATAGAATATTAAGAATTTTATTGCAACTTTAATGAGACATTATCCACACTACAAAACTTTGCATTCTAATATGTCAAAAGATTTGTGTAGTGATAGCTTAATGCAAAAAGAACGAAAATGCCTTTAAAAACAAATCTGCATAAAGACTTGTAAGGGGAAAGATTATATAAATATCTACTGTTAAGTCAAATTTCTGCAGAAAAAATGTCTATGTATAAAAAATAAAAAATTAGAGACCCTTAAGAGGGAAGAAGTATTAAGGCTGCGGAGTAGTATCCACATTGGATTCTCTTAATTCATCGTTAATCTATGCAGAATATTTTCCCAATGATTTTCAACTTGGATTTAAAGATTTAATTTTTTTTAAAAATTTGAGACCGTACTGGAGAAAGCAATTTTTTACTCGGATCTCTTTTTTACTCTTTAAAAGAGAAGAAAAAAAAGGGAATTCACTCCATTTTAAACGCACATATTTTCCTTCAGTGGACGAAATTTCTAAATTGAAAAAGATAGAGTAAAAAATTTCTTTCTCTATTACGGAACACAATTAAATAAAATATATCTTTAAATCTAAGTCGACTATTACAGGAAAAATTTTCTCCATAGGTTAACACTGAAGTGAGCGAATTCAACCCATTCACCTGCGTTTCTTCCTCAGTAGCTAGCCACTGTATGGTTGAAAGAAACAAAAACTGTTTCATTTCTGTAATTACAGGGCGCAAATGGCATCTTTGTGGGCAAAAAGGAATGAAAGATTAAATGCGTGGACAGAGATTGTATACTAACATGGACAATTAGCTGAATGTTAAAATGTAATCAAAATCACTCAATATTTGACCTGTATAGTGAAGCAACATAGCATCAATAAAGACAACTTTGTTATGTCAAACCAAATTTAAAAACTATATCATGTAAATTATCAACTATATCATTAACTAGTTTATTACGTTGAATTAACGTATGCGGTACATCTCTCTAGGGGGGAAGTAACCAGTATTGGTAGGATCAAAAAGTACAAAATAGGAAATAACGGCCTGACGCATAATTGTAATATTATGGAAATATCTGAGATGACCCTAATAATCAAGCCCTCCCGGGGCACTTGAAAGTTGTCAAAGGCCGAGGTTTCCAACCTGGGAGGCACGGACTATTGCTAGGAGAGGCGCCAAAACTTTAATAAAATATTAATGTTCATACCATAATATCTATAAATAAACGAATAAACTATAATATCTATAAATAGACGAATTTGAGTTGACGATTATCGAAAAAGAAAAATTGATAGAATTGTGATGCGATAGCTCACTAAAACAAAAGTTTCAAAATGAAATCATAATTCAATTTTGTATGAATCTTAGTGGAGAGTATGAATCGTTGCATTGCAAAGCAATGCAAGTGCTTCTGCCGTTTGTAACGTCTTATTTATGGGAAACGGGCTTTTCGGCACTGGCTGCAATGAAAACAAAACATCGAACCAGGTTAATAGTCGAAAAATTTCACATTGCCCCCAAGATTTGATGAACTTTGTGCCAATAAACAACAACAACCCTCGCATTAAATTTTGATGCGTTAGATGTAGTTTAATAAGTAATTTAATATAAAAATAAATATGCATGTTCGCATTGTTATAGCAAAATCTTGTTATTATTCTGTTAATTGTAGTTTTCATTTTTTTTTATTAAAGTTATTATTTAAAGTGTCTGTATTATTATATCTATTAAAAGATAGGGAGGCGCGGGAAATATTTTTTTTTAGGAAGGCGCGGAAAAATTTTTTAGTAGCATAAAGGTTGGAAACCGCTGGTCTAAGGAGTAGTGGACAGGAATTCATGCTGGCATTCTTAACTATACTATACTAAATTTGAACCTCACAAATGAAGTAAAAGATTTTATTGTTTAGATTGAAAAGGCACATCGTTACATTTCAATATGATTGTGAGCTTGCGGCTGTTTCTCAGAAAATTGGACGGGAGAGGCAGACAAATGAATTGAAGGCAATCGTAATTTAATCACATTAACGAAAACTCTCATTGACACCTCCGGCCCCCCCAGCTTTCGCGTATCGGCCCATGAAATTACTGAAGACCAGTCGCTACGTAGCAATACCTGACAGTGGAGCAGCCAGGATTTTTTCTTGGGGGGGGGGGGGCGAGATGAATGGATAAAAATATTTATAATGCATGAGGGGGCCGAAATGGACGAATAAAAATATTTATAATGCAAAATCAATATTTCTACTTCTTTGGGGGGGGGGGCAGGTCCCCCTGCCCCCCCCCTGGGTGCGCCACTGTACCTGAATACGCAGCCGATGCTTAATTTTCCAAGTTCGATGACATTTTTCATTGCTGTGGGGCTCGAGGATGCCGGACAAACAGTACAGATCTGTCATCCACACAAGGCACCTCACATTAACGAAAAATAATAATTAAAAAAGTAAAATGTAGTAGAAATTCCAATCCAATAATATTTCAAAAAGTCCTCAAAAAATAAAAGATTTCAGCAAGCAAACAGTTTATTCGCGTAGAGTAAAAATACTTTATCCACGGTAGATTAAATCAGTGGCTCCTACTTGTTGCCAAGGTCCCCCTCTTTCCACAGGAAGTACGAAAAAATCCTCGAGACAGCTGTTCACAGGAACAAAGCTGGGGGAAATTTGGGGTTTCGGGGAAAATTAAATTGTATGTCTGGAGCATTCGCCACTTTCTTTTTCTGAAAATCCACTTGATATTTGTCAGCGAATAATAATTTCAATTACAATAAAAAAAGTAACCCACCATTTGTAATGATAAATGCAATGTAACTTGGCACATTTCAAAAGAAAAAGCGAAAAAAATCATTAAAAATACCTCCTGTATTGTCTAAAATTTAAATTGAGGAAGAATCGAATTCAATATATGTATTCAGACATGCATAATTTTCCCCCCACAGTGCTTGGCAACATAAATATCAAATGACGCAATTATTTTTTCAGATATAACTTCAGATATAGTGGATACTGACAATGAGTACTTACATACATATGTATACACATAAATAAATAGTTGTGTGATCGTGTTTTTGATGAAACTGAAAACCAACATATAAGGGCATAGCAAATTTAGAGGACCAGAGAAAAATGGTTTGATAATTTCTCTTTATCAACAGCGACGACGATGTTATCAAACAAAGGATAATTTCTGAAATTTTTGCTCTTCCATATACTCTCAACTTCACGGTGGACAACCTTTCAAAAAAAAAAAAAAAAAAAAAAAAAAAACCCGAGGGAAACCCCCCTCTAAAAATCAAGATTTTATATATGTATTTATGTATGTGTGTGTGTGTGTGTTTATTTGTTTATGTATATGTGTGCGTTTGTTTATGTATATGTGTGTGTTTGTTTACGCATATGTGTGTGTTTGTGTGTGTGTGTGTGATGAATTATTCCACAACTTTTTGTAATTTGATTAAATATTGCTAATACTGTACCTGAAAAATGTAGAATCTTCATTAAAATAAAATATTTTTACTTTTTTTCCAGCGGTATAACCTTAACCGATGCACATTTGCAAATTTGGTGATGTAATCAATACGAGATTAATCTCTCGTTTGACAGCCGTATCAGGGGCCAAAGCAATTATTTTCCTATGAGAAGGAACATTTTATTTTTCGTTTCTACTTTATCCTACTTTTTACGGGGTGCCAAAATTAGGGCTCTGATTAAGTGTCAAATCAGTGTGGTCCATTCGTTTACGTGAATAAAAAACTTTACTTCAAATGTGATATGCTAGATAGTTCTTCTCTATCTTTAAATAACTTTTCCCTTCTCTGTGAACGGGTCTTGCGTGGGGTGGAAAACAGTAGCGATTTCCTTCATTAGAAATGTCTTTAATTTTATTTATTTTTATTTATTTTTTTGTCGGGCTGCATAGCATGCAGCTCTAAGCTAGTCAATTTCCGGTCGAAAAAAAAACGATTGTTGAACCAGTGGGGGGAAATTCGTCACCTCCTCTAACAATGCAGTCTCCTCCTCAGGATCAGCAAGAAATTCAGCATATCGAGTTTAAGGCCGTATTATTGAATAGTATCATCATATAACTATAATTAGAGTTTTTAACAGACTTAACGTTAATAAGAAATGGGTAGGAAAAACTCTGGCTTGTAACTGTGTGATGTATGATTTAATTTTTTACAAACAAATGCGTATATTTTGAATGCCAGAAGAGCAATAAATCCTCCATTCTTGCAAAATCTGAATCCAGTGGATCAGATGGGAATGAATGTTGTGAAAATGAACCTGGCCTAGAAAAATGGGTCATTAACCGTATAATAGCTGGAGGTGCAGTATCCTCAATGTTGGGGGTGTACATTTGAACAGTATTCCCATATTGTGGATATAGATTGTATCCTAACATGAGCAATGATGTTAAAATCCACTCATAATCACTCAGTAGTTGACCTGTATTGAAGCAACAGACCATTAATAAATACCACTTGTTATGTCAAACCAAATTTATAAACTTCATCGTGTAAATTATTAACTATATCAATGGCAACTCTATTATGTTAAATTAACTTATGCAATACTTCCCTCTAGGGAAGAAAGTAACCAATATTGGTAGGATTAAAGTATACAAAATAACCAGTGATTAAATCATGGTTGTGATAACGTATTGAGGCATAATATCTTAAGAGCTCTGTGTTACACGCAAGGGTACCTTGATATAAATTTTTGTTCTTAACTCAGTATTACTCTTGGGAAATCGTAGGAAGCAATGTTTTCAAATAGAATAATAGAGGGAGGGAAAATACCGTTAAAATTTCAGAATATAAATCTTGAGATTTCATACAACTTTTGAAACATTAAACACCATGATACAAAAATAAAGAAATGTATCAGATGGAACGAAAACTTCATTATGGGAAATATAAGCATTTCCTTAGTTTATGAGACTATGTGTGGAAATAAATGTATAAAAAATATGTACTGTAACGCGCTCATTTTAAGAGGTACATTGCCAGAACAGCGTGGTCCGGGTTGTCGGATTGCCCCCTGGCCGATAGTTTTAATTTTCTTTCTGTCTTTCCTTTTTTTCGAAAGAATAATGAAATTTACCTTTAAAACCTTATTAGTAGCAAAACCCCCGAAAGAGTAAATATTTATCACGCAAATTTTTGTTACTGACAATGAGATCGAACTAAATTCTCTCTCAGACATAGTATATTTAGTATATTTATTGTTGTAAATTTATAAGTTCATTTTTCTTCACAACTATTGGTCAAAACAGTTGTTATTTACAAATATAAATTATAGATTAGTATTTTTATTGTTTCAATGTTATATGAACACTGATAGACAACTTCTTATAACAATTTCTATTTTAACTGAACAGTAATAACATTTTTTTTTTTCTTTTCAAAGCAGAAAATACTATTTTATACACCGTAAATCTTAAGAAATTGTATTTAAAGAGGAATTTCCCCTCAAAAAGTGTTTGGATTCAGAACTCATTTTGATCCGGGCTTTTGAAGATGAGACCGATTTATTTACTTTTAGCATGTTTAGTTGCTCCCCAAAGCGAAAACTTTTCTATTTAAAGGGGTTCCCCTTCCTGACCCCAGCCCAAATTCTGTTTTTACGGGTGAGATGTAAGGTTAGCGAGGTTTGGCTGCAGGCAAGTGCTACCTGTACTTATACTATACATGTAGCAGCCGAGGGCGCAGGCGGGGGGAACAGTTACCAAACCGCCACAGCTGAATGAAGCCCCGCTTTCGAAATGACCCCAGAAGAAAAATCAGAAATCCCCCGAAACGCATAAGGATAAGCGAACAAAGACTCAAGGGACTTATTTGTTCGAGACCCAAACGAGGGGGGGGGGGGGGGATTTGTGGGGAAGACTTTCCAGAAATTACCTTTATTTCAGTTCTTAGAATTTATTTCTCAATGAAATGCGTAATTTTTACAAAATATCACATGAAAGTTAATCATAATTTTAATTTAATTTAAGATTTAATAGATCGTATCCTAACACGAGCAACAATGTTAAAATCTACTCATAATCACTCAGTAGTTGACCTATATAGTAAAGCAACAGACCATTAAGAAAGACAACTTTGTTATGTCAAACCAGATTTATAAACTTCATGTAAATTATTAACTATATCAATAGCAGTTCTATTATGTTAAATTAACGTATGCAGTACTTCCCTCTTGGGAAGAAAGTAACCAGTATTGGTAGGATTAAAGTGTACAAAATAACCAGTGATTAAATCATGGTTGTGATAACGGATTGATGCATAATTATATCTTAAGAGCTCTGACATGTGTTACACGCAAGGGTGCCTTTTAATTACCCTTGCGTGTAACACGTGAATTTGATTTTTTGTAATCAAGGCTGCTATGTACTAAGAAAAAAAATTATATTTCCCTTTTCCTCTTCTTGCAGACTCTTGTGGTGGGAGGAGTCCAGTTGACAGTTCGAGAATTCCACCCCCCTTAGGATAGACATTTTGAAGGATTGTAATGGCTCTCTCTCTATAGGGGGGTTAAACGCTGCCCCCAAATTTTTTATTTAAAATATATTTTTGTCCAATATTTACAGGTACATAAATGCTGATAATCAAATGAAATTGGTATTGTTAGATAGCCTGAACTTTTCTGCAAAGCGCTATAGGATTCATTTTATAAATTTCGTCCACCGAAGGAATTTGAGAGTTTAAAACACACTATACCAGATTTTTCCCCGAATAATTTAAAATTTAAAATATTAATTGCATTTAAAAAAAATGTACACAAATGTAAAATTTCTTTCTCTATGACTGAGTACAACTTTTTAAAAAAACTCTTTGAATCCAAGTCGGCAATCCGTGGACAAATTTTCTCCATAAGTTAACATTAAGGTGAGCGAATCCAATGGGGTTAGTACATAGCAGCCTTAAGGAGCACAGAATACTGATTTAGCAGTGAAAAGTTAATAACAGATGTCTGAGAAGAAAGAAAAAAAAAACAGTTCAAAATAATGCTTCTTTGAAATAATACTGAGAGTAATTTAGTAGCAAACGAAAACACCATAAACCATGCAGTAAAACTCATAGGACAACGATAAAGCAAAGATGTAAGCAATCTACAGCAAAGCGAAAAATTGTAGTTGAATTTAAGATGCTTTTAGTTACAATCTAATATTCAAAGTGTTTCAAAATTATTTTGTGTTATGAAATATTCACTTTCCTGTTTGAGAAACAAAATTAAAACTCGGCGCATTACAAACTTTTGCATTTGAAATGAATTGATCAATAACGGTTCTGGTTCTGGTTAGGTTTATACTCCGATTTTGACCTCGAGAAATTTGTAAGCTTACAGCTGATTGCTATTGCATCGTTTCCTGATCGCAACAGCACTGCTACTTGAGGTTCAACATCAACTTCATTTTATTAACATTGTTTTGCTTATGTTGTTCGATTCTTTTGTCTTTAGGGGAATCTAATGTGCCTGCTTCGATTCAAATGATGATATCTTCCCATCAGACTGTAGCAAAGCTTTTTAGCAGAAGAAATAATCTCTTGAAAAAGTTATACCTTTTTATTCTAAATTCATATACTCTTTCTTTATTAATATTTAAACTCAATGTAATTTCCTACGATAATCTTTGCATTTGATCCATATCAAAGGATCGACTTAATCACATTAAATGATACATTTCTCTTTGATAATTGAGTTCAATTCCATAGTGATGAACTATCTCATATGGCAGAGGTGTATCACTTACTGTGTACACTTTATTGCCCAGGAATGCAATGATACCATTTGTGACGAGAAGTATTTAGAGTATTCCAGTGTTGTAGACTTCATATCCACCCGTGCGTGATTTCATACATTTACAATTACACAATCTTATATTTGAAATCCAATACGCTCTTAAAACCTTGTTAAGTTGTATGGCAAAATAGCTTCGTCTGATATCTGCAGTAGCGTTATCAAATGATATTCTTATAAAATGGCCACACCTATAGATATGAAGGATTGGATTAACAAACAGATTGTTTGGTCAGTCGATTCTAAGGAATAAAGAGATAAGTTCATAACTTATATAACTGTATATTATGCTCGTTTAGAAAATACATTAGCTTGACTCTACCGTAGGCTTACAGATAAAGTTTTTCCAGTATAAAATATAATCTTTAAAAGTTAAAAAGAAAAATCAAACGGAAATTTTAAACTGGAGATCTTAATAATTTCTGATACCAATTTCAATCATATTAAATTTAAATTAAATCTATTTTTTGGGAAATGAATTCGAACGCTTTTAACGATGATTTTCAAAACTCAGGTGATAGAAGCAATATTCAATTAAATGAAAAGGTAAAGTGGATTCATTACTTACCTGTGCTGGATACAGTGGCCCATAAATACTAATTCCTGAGCCATACAGAAAATAAACTAAAGAAAGAAGCACTAATGTTCGGTTTTCTGGTTTTGCGTTTTTTTGGGGATTCATCTCATCCTGTTTCTCAATATTGGGGGGCCTAACAGGATAATCATCAATTACTGGATCGGTAGCAGGCGATCTTCGACTCGATCTCGCAGGCGATCTTTGAGACATCTTTTCTAGTACGCACGTCAACTAAAATTAAAAATTATACTTATTAATGCTTTTATCGACATTATAACAATTACCTTTTATATAAAAAATTTAACCATAGCATGCAATTCAATTTATAAAGCAATTTTTTGTAACTCTGCTTAAGCTGAAGTGAAAAACACCAGAACCACGTCCTATGGAATTTGACCTGCCAGGTAAAATTTAAAATATCACATAGTTGAGTAAAATCTGGAGCTATAGATTAAAAAAATAAAAAAAAACCATGGAAATGTAAAATAAATTAAGTCAAAATTTCCAATAGGTCATGTTTTCAATTGATGTTAGTTCAATTAAAGGAAAATTGAACCTACATACAAATCAAATGCAACATTTAAAGTACGTTACATGTTATTCAAACAATAACTATATCTCTACAATCATACAAATTCTACCGATATGATGCATTCTCAAATGTTTACAAACAGTCAAAGCATTTAGTGTCATCTAAAAACTATCAGAGTAGTATTAAAACACTGTGCTACCATACCTAGAATGATTGAAACACGACGCAACAATCCATACACCGTGGATTCTACAAAACAGATACTAAAGGAAGTTCCTTAAATTACAAATCAAGATATGAGGCTTAAAACCTTTTTGTAGATAATGGTATTGAAATATTCCTAGTTTATAGTTAAAAACAATGCAAATTCCTCTATTATTTCAAGCAGTTGCATATCCAATTCCACTATACAGCGAAGAAAATAAAACCATTATATCAGGTAACAATCCTGTCTGATTTACAGACATTACATATCAATACAAAATGGCTAAAATATTTATACAACACTTACAAGCTGTTAAGCATCATGCGGAAGTCCTGGCTGAGAAATATCAGCAAGCTATTTATTTTAAAGTTTAACTCACCAGGTGATAGCCGAATGGCTAGGGCACTTGCATTCTGTTCAGATCCTATGGGTTCGAATCCCACTGTTGGCATGCATGTCTGTAGCCGTTCAGAATTGGCTTTAAACTGTAGGTCCCTGTCTAATTAGCCCTCATGTAACAAAAAGTTGACCATGGCACATCAAATCGAAGCTTAACTCGCTTAAAATATTTGGTGAGGATAAGAATTAAGATAAACTTCAGTTTCCCCTATGTCTCGCAATCGCAATTTTTACAATCTACAGATTGGAAGAAAACACATTCTATCAAAACTGTAATGTAATCACTGTCATTATTACAGAATTTTCCTTTTTTTTCCGCCATAAACTGGTAAAGAAATCCTATAGAATATAGCTATTACAGATTTTATACACATGACATGAAAACTCCAGTGGAGGCATTTCCCGAACCACCACCTGGGGACGCCCCCCATTAGGGGTTACAGGCTCCCCCGAGGGAAAATGCTGCTGTTATCTAGGCTTTTGGTTCTATTTAAACCTTTTTTCTTCTGCACTATTTGTAGACACGACAACAATATTTTTGGTTTCATGGAGATTGTCTAGCCTTGATAGACAATCTGAGATTAACAACAACAACAGTACAAAATATAGCAAGCTATATTATATGACGTAATACAGAGAAAAATTAAAGTATATATATATTTTTCCCCCACTGTGGCAGGCACTCTTGTCTTTCGACATTTGTCCAATCTACATCCCGAAATTGCTGGTTGCTTGTAATGGGAGCACCATATGGGTGAACCAGCATCACCCTTCGGTGCCACCTCAATTTAAACCGACCATCCCCAGAAGCAACATTGGGGGACTCATACCCTCCTCCCACCAATACAAAGTTCACTAGAAAAATATTACTGTACAAAATTAATCCGTTAACACTTCAGCAGACGCGCCAATTTTTTTTTGAACACCAGCAGGCGCGTGTGGCACAAAGTGCAACGTCTCTTTCAACCTTGATTATTCCTTTTGTAATAAACTTTTCTTTTCAAATCGAAAATTATAATTCTGCTTTTTGTTACAAAATATAAAATGTTGATTATATATATATATATATATATATATATATATATATATATATATATATATATATATATATAATTAAAGGCCAAAGAATGCAGATACAATCGCCTAATTTCAAGACTTCCGGTTCATTGGATCTAAGGACAACTTGCGAATTGATTCCTATTATGTCCAAAAACCTAAAAAACAATGAGAGAGTTCATCTTCGTGAAATGCGGTATACCGTGTAATACCTGCACATTTGATCGACTACATCAACTCCTGCTTACTCCTGTAACTCCTGTCATATTGTAATCCAGTATAATCGCTGATTTATCACGTTTAAATCATGACTAACAATGAAGGAAAAGGAATAGAAGGGTCAGAAAATCATACCTGCATTAGACAGGGTGTAGCTATAAATAGAAACTGCTTAGAACATTCAACCCTTACATGTAAAAACAAACCATTCAAAATTACGAAAATGTTGCACTCTATACCCGGGCGCTACCGCTAAAGGGTTAAATAAAACCTAAAGTGACCTTTATATTATAAGTGTTGTACGCTTGAATATAACCTATAGTTATTGCTTACCTGTGATATCAAAGATTCCTGGTTCATACATATATTAGAAATTTAATATAAATCGGTATATTTAAAGGTCATAAAACCCGGCTTTACTGCAGGAAACTGCGCAAAAAAAAAAATAAATAAATAAATTTTAAAAAATTACTGATTGTTTTCTCCGTTGCAACCATGAAATTGTTGGAGGAGAATATATTCGCGCGAAATTAATATATCGATTTTAAAGTATAATACATATCAAATGTTCATAATACATATCAAATATGTGCAAGAGAAATTTATGGGACTTGAATATACTGTTGATGACGTGCGCTATCATAAATAACATACTTGCAGAAAATATATTAAGGCATCTAGTTTTACCCTGGAATACAACTAATGAAGCGATTAGTTTAGTTCAACCACACAGAATTTGAAATGTGCAACTACCTCATTTTTTAGGGCATTCTGGAGAAATTTTTTCACTACTGATTTGCATTCAGTATAATTACTTTTCTTCAGACTTTAAAGATAATAACTAAAAGAGAATTTATATGATGAAAATAAATGTACTCACCTTAAAAGTAGCATCAGTTATTTTCTACAGAAACCTTATTCCTATGTGATGTTTCAAGTACTTTGTATATCATAACGACA
This sequence comes from Dolomedes plantarius, assembly GCA_907164885.2. Taxonomy (NCBI): domain Eukaryota; kingdom Metazoa; phylum Arthropoda; class Arachnida; order Araneae; family Dolomedidae; genus Dolomedes; species Dolomedes plantarius. The sequence goes on from OU015501.1 coordinate 59,045,326, forward strand.
CTTAACAAAACGAGGGCTTATCGACCTGGTCTTATCAAATGTTTTTTTTTTCCTCTATGATCTTTTTCCTTTTCACTACTAAAGTTTTTGGAGTTCCTATATTTTCTTTATCTTTTATGATCGCTTAATTATCTCGAAACTGCTCAAAACTGGTCAATTATCATACACTTACTCTCAGAATGCTATGAAAATAGCCGATTTTTTTACAAACTGCAAGAGACCATCCACACAACATAACAAAAGGTATCAAGCACATGAAGTATTAAATTACTATCTAGTGATAGGTAAATTTTATCGTTAATCTTTATCTATTTCATTGTTGAAAAGCTGCTATATCACGTTATACGCATATTTATTATGTAAGATTATGAATCATTTATATTTTCAAAATACACAGGATGATAAACCGAAATTACATTAGTTTCGCAGTTTCATTTTAAAGAATGGGTTCATCTGTTTAATTTTTTAACTTTACATGCACCTTGATTTGTTACGCAATGGTGAATATCTTTTATGCTGGCAAAGCAACATACCAAAACAGTCTTGCCTCTATAATTTGTATCATTATTCTGAGTAAGTGCTCAGCTACACTCTTATCAGACTTGGAGAGTGTAGTAATGCTTTGACAATGGAAATTTCCTGTGGCTAGTTGAGAGCGCTACGGTAATTTTTTGCTACACAAGGGCTAATTAGATCGGGACCTATTTCTTAAAGCCGATTCCGAAGGGCTACAAACATCCATGCCAACAGTGGGACTCGAACCCACAGACTCTGGTACCGACGGCCAACTCCTAAGCCATTCGGTCATTGCCTGGGCCGAAATTTTCTTTGTATTGGGGACGTTACACGGCTATTTGTTTGATAAGCAATTTAGTCTCTATTGGGATATTTTTTGGTGTGAATGACCCCTGTAGAAACTATATCCATTAATTGTATCCTAAAAACTATTGCATCTCCACAGCAAAATATAATTATACAATTCATTTAAAAGCTTTATTATCTCTCTGGAACTTTTCACTCAGAATCTCCTGATAGTAAAAAGATCAGGAGATTGTACTCCTCTTTCCTGTCATCACCCATAAAGCAGAGACCTCCATTTCGTAAAATTGCAAGCGGTACTATCTTGCATCTACAATAGTGTATAAATGATAACTAATTTCGGATGAGCAAGTACAGACCTTATTCATTTGATGCGATTGTCTCTGCGGCTGAATACTGCTTGTTTAGGTCGCACAGCTTTAAATGGTGTTGTCTCTACAGACAAGTCACACATGCCACTGGGACAACAGCATCACGACATCAAAGGCTACCAGTTATTCCGAACTTTGTAGCCATTTTTATTTGTTCTGTTGAAGGTTTAAGAACCACTTTTGTTGCTCTCCACAACATCCATGTAAAAAATATCTGTAGTTCATGTTGTCAGCATAAGATAAAAATGTTTAGGCCCATAATTTAAAATGTCCTTAAGTGGACATTCCCATATCTTCACTACTGAAAGAAGCTCTTCTAATATAACATTGAAAGGGAAAAATAAACCAAAAGGAAAGAGGATTGAAATGAGTTCTCCTTTGGAAGATCGGCATTTACTAGATTGAATTTCAAACAGTAAATTTATTGAAAGAAAGTTCTAAATCAACAAAACTTTCTGATAAAATTAGTATTTTTAGCAAAGAAAAGCAAACTAAAAGGAAGGGGATACGAAAAAAGTTCTCCTTTGGAAGAACGACTTTTACTACATTGAACTTCGAACTGCAAATTTATTAGAGGAAAGTTTTAAATAAGTAAAAATGTCTAGTAAAATCAACATTTTCATTAAAGAAAAAATAAACTCTCAAACACATATCTAATTTCTTTTACCGAGTCACCTTTGGGTAATCACAAATGCTATTATTTACAATAAGATTTTGCCATACAGCTTTTCTAGTTTTGCGCGAACGTCAGGGGAAAGTCAGAACAAGAAGATAGATGACAGAGTGTAAGAACGAATTTAAACATATAAATTCCTACCAAGAAAGAAAAAAAAACTGAGAAGGAGAAAAAGTGAAGTTAATCATATATGGAACGCCCAAGTCTGTGTCACAGTACCAGAAGTAGTGAATCCCATGGAGGCACAAAACTTTTCTATGACTCCTTAGTCTTAAGTTGTATTATGACGATCGCAGTAACGTTAAGAAAAAACAAAACAGACCTATTCTTTTTAAACACAGCCATTACGAAAACTTGGTTGGGTCCTCAGCATAGGCTTATAAGTAAACTTATTACATACTAAAATAATGATTTTTTTTCTACTTGCAGAATGGAATTTTCCAGTTATGGAGTACACTTATAAAATTTACTGTATAAAACTGAAATAAGCTAATGAGAAGCATTATCCATTTTTATTATATGTTATCACAATTATTTTCTTTCTTTGAGCAGAGTTAACACATACATTGTCTTTGCACATTTGGTAAGATGTTATAAATAGTAGCTTAACTTTCAAAAATTTCTTGTGGTGATAGTAATAGATTTTTATCTCACTTATGTGATGGTTGGTTGGTTGGTTGAGAGCGCTACAGTCTTTTTTTTTTTTTTGGGGGGGGGGGGGCTGCAGAGGATTAATTAGACCGGGACCTACTGCTTAAAGCCTATTCCAAATGGCTGCGAACATCCATGCCAGCAATGGGACCCACACAGTCTGTCTCAGCTGTGTGATATTTTTACTTTATAACAATTTCCCCACCTCCATAACTAAACACTACTTCCTATTTTGAGTCACATAGCTTATAGCTTCATGGTCTCGGCTTTAGGCAACGCTTCATTGTGGTGTCTGAGGAAAATAACTTGTGGCGGCAACGGGCAGAAGTCGGACTCCGACCCTTATCGTGCCCAATAGCAAGTGCTAAAACTGCTCCCCTCAGGCTTACAACGAGCGCATAAAGAGAGAGGAAAATAAGTGGCTCCAAAATGGGGTCTTCTCTCCCAGTTGAGAGAAAGTATATTTAGGGATACGCAATTTTCCTATTTACGAAATAGATGCGAATAAATGCGAAATTTGCCGATATGAGTGAATAAATGCGAATTTTTTTGACTAGTTTTTGGGGGAAAACTCGGGAATAAACGGCCTTTTAAGCGAAATTAGGTAATAATAGTAACAATTTATTAATATAATTGCTTATCCACGGTCTTTAACTGAGAGATCTTAGTCTCGAAATTTGCTTATTACTTATTGCTAAAGACTTAAGGAAGGAAATGTGGAGACTACTAACTACTACAATGTTAGCTTTTAACTAAAAATTTTGATACTGACCTAACCAAGTAAGTAAAATTGGGATTTTTTTAAATATATATATACACACACATACACACATATATCTATATATATATACAGTGGAATCTCGATCGATCGTTTTCGGATCCATCGTTTTTCCGTATGTATCGTTCATTTTATCCAGTCCCAATGATCATATTGCTTTGTTATGTTTCCGCATCTATCGTTATCCCGCATTTATCGTTCATTTCAATCGGTCCCTTGAAAAACGATAGATCGAGATTCCACTGTATATATAAAACAGTTCCGTAACTGACATACAACGCACAAACCAAACCGCTGGACATAAAGGGCTGAAATTTTGCAGGGCGATTCTTCTTATAGTGTAGGGGTGCACAAAGAAAGATTTTTGAAAAATTCTTCTTAGATTTTTTAAAATTAAATTTTTAAGCTGTTTTAGTAACTTTTGCTAAGTTTGCATTTAAAATGATAATTTGGGGGTTATAAAATTTATATCACGAGAAAGATCATAAAAAATGCCTTTAAAATCAGATCTTTTTCGAATCTTTACTTTCATTTTCTGATTTTTGGTGAATTTTTAAAGATTAATTTTTAGAATTTAATTTATTAAATGCTGATCACGTGATTTATTTTTCTGGTACAATAAATCAATTTAACGTCACGAGCATAACAACTAAATAGACAAAAAAAAAAATTTTTTTCTTGCTAATGCGGCAGACGATGGGACATTATCCAAAAAAATATTAAAATACAGTAAAAGATATGTTCCGCAAACTGTACTATACTCTTTAATATTTCCTATTACATTTAATTTGAATATTTTCTTCTACATTATTTTGTCTATAAAAATATCTCTTACGATTTTTTTTATAAATGTATTTTTTGTTTTTTTTACATCAATTGTATACATTGATCATCGTATTTATTATAACTATATATTTATATATATATGTATATATATATATTGGCATTAATTGCATACATTGACCGTTGTATTTAATTAGAATGTACTCCGTAGCGAAGTACGGGTTTTCAGCTAGTATATATATATATATATATATATATATATGCGATTGAATGCGAAATTTTATATATATTGTAATTTTTTTGCGAAATTTCGATATTTTTTATGCAAAATTTACATATCCCTCAGTACATTATTCGTTCGTGAAAAGATTGAGCCAGTTCTAGGAGTGTAATGGCTAAGTGATGTTCTGGAATGTCCCAAGTTCTGCTCCTGAGTGGGGTGGTTTTTAAAACAGGTAAATGGGAATAAATGGGAGATATACTGGTAGCGTAAAGCAACATGCTCGGCTTTGTAACGAAATATACTATACTAGCCGCTTTTAGTTTTATATTTTCCTTTGCAAAACAACTCAATTGAAAGTAACAATGTTACCATTACCTTTCATCATAAATATACGTTGTCAAGGGGTAGTGAAAGCTCAGCCAAAAAAATTATAATTGCTAAATTTTCTATATGGCTGATTCTAAAACATGATGATTAAAAAATGTGGATTTCCATTACTTCAGAACAGAGTTAAATATAAGACTGAGAAACCCCAACACCAATGATTTTAAAAATTACATCCCTCTCTATATGTTTTTTTTTTTCAAAATTAAGATATCTACACTTTATCATTACATAAAATAAGAAAATGTTGGGGGGGGGGGGGATTTTTTCACTTAAAAAATGGAGTAAAAATTCAGCAAGTACTAAAATATAGTGTGGATTACATCACTCTCTGTATGTACTATTGTTCACAATCAATGTCAGATATCTACACTTAATTATATCAAATAATAAATTGTTGGGAACATTTCTTCACTTATAAAATGGAGTAAAAATTCAGCAAGTACTAAAAAAAGTGTAGAAAATTAACTACTGGCTGTCAGTAGCTGGGCCGGCAACGGTTAAGCCTAACCTCGCGATCATTTATGCTCTCTCTTAATGAATTATTTCTTCTTTCGCTTTCTTTCTTGAGACTGTTCCCAATTTTGACTTGATCGTGCAGCTTGCTTTCGAGCATTCCTGATTTCAGTGCGTAAATCCATGTTGACACGCTGTTGCAAATTGCGGATGGCCGCTAATGTTTACATCTGGTAGTTGCATCCGTTGCCATTCGGAGTGTAGAAATATCGTCGCTTTTGGTGCCGCATACCTATGCGTTTTATATATACTTCATAACTAGATTACAGTATTCAAGTTTGAAAATGACACTGGTGTCTTGTGTTCCTGGAGGTTCTCTCTGAGAGATCCGCTGTACATACGAGGATAAGGAAGCAAATAGAATCATATATAAACATAGAGAGAAAAGACTGACTTTTATTCACGAATGACGCACACCGGCGATGAACAGATTTTTGCAGCTCCTGCTTTCGAAACGGGGTTCCATTACAAGCGGAAAATGGACTTTTATCTCACTTTGCCTTATTGCGGGATTCAAACCCGTTCCGCAACAATGAAAACGTGTTTTTTTCTTCACTTAAAAAAAAAAAAGTCATACAGATGACCCCATTAATAGTTGTGTTTTTTTATTTCTGCAATAAGCTGACTTTTACTCCTGATACTTTATCAAAATTCAGATAACGTGATCTGTTGCGATAACTTGATCATGTATGTCTGTTAGAAATAGTTACGTATATGACGTCACCTTGGGTCACATTTGTATTTGTCGCAGCAAATAATATTATAAAGAGTCACGTTTTCATACTTGCCTTCCATACGTCAGTACGTTCAAGGGACATTCGTACCTGAAGTCAGTGACGTTACCTTTTTACTTTGTTTATACAGATATAAACCTGATAAACAGGAAAGCTCCTTAAAATATTGCGAGCTTGCGTAAAATACAGTATATTAAATCTGAGGGGGCAAAAGTTCTTCAGGGTTATAGTAAATAAGGGCAAGTGCCATGGACTATATTAAAATGCTGCCCCTACATAAAACACTTGAAGTACGGTATGTAGGTCTCCCTTGCATCCCAAAATGTAAAATAAATCATATTTATAATTCTAACTTATATATTAAAAGATATAAAAGAGGCTTAAAAATAAGGCATATTTCAAATTCCCAAAATCTTTTTTCGTAATGAATATTTTGAAAAATTTTGAGCAGGTACAACAACTTAACATGATGCTCATCTTGTGCAAAAACAACTTATGTAGCAACATTTAATGACCTTTGAAAAGGTCATGACTAACCCACAAAACTTGCCTTTTTAGAATACTCTCAGATCTACACTAAAACTCCTTAGCAGCGTACGAAAGTAAACATAGAAATTTTAACGCTTCAACGACTTTAAGCACTAATCTGTGTGTGCATAGTGGTAGTTTTCACGCACACGCACACACACATATACACACAGGAATACACATATTGTCGGTGATCTGTAAAAAGGGTGAATATGTATGTAAATCTCTATGGGTATTCGCCCTTTTTACAGAACACCGACGATATTTATAAATTAAGCTATACCTTAGTTTAAAAAGCGAATATTATAGCTAGTCATCAATCACTAAATTTCCTTATGTTAACATATCTTGAATTAATATATCAGATGATATTATTCAAATTGCCTTAGACATAGCTTTAAAGAAACTATATAGATTTATATTATGACTAAATGAATACCCTTGCTTCGCTACAGAGTACATTCAAATTAAATACAACGGTCAATATATGCAATTAATTTGTATGTTTAATATCCATAAAACATACTAATTCGAATTAAATTCTTAAAAAACTTCCATCTTAATTAGTCTCGTGGTTAAATTTTATCTTTTGCTGTATTTTAATATTTTCTTTGTCAATTTATTTCGTTGTTATGCACGTGACGCAAAATTAATTAAAAGTATCACAAAAAGAAAAAAAACACGTAATCAGCATTTAATAAATTAAATTCTAAAAATTAATCTTTAAAAATTCACCAGAAATCAGAAAACAAAGGTAAAGATTCGAAAAAGATTTCATTTCAAAGAAATTTTTATGCTCTTTCTTGTGATATCAATTTTATAACCCTCAGATTATTATTTTAAATGCAAACTAAAAAAAGTTACAAAAACAGCTTAAAAATTTAATTTTAAAAAATCTAAGAAGAATTTTTCAAAAATCTTTCTTAGTGCACCCCTACACTATAAGACGAATCGCTATGCAAAAATTCAGCCCTTTAGGTCCAGCGGTTTGGTCTATGCGTTATCTGTCAGTCAGTCAGTCAGTCACGGAACTGTTTTATTGTATATAGATTGGGAAAAATGTTTCAATACTCTAACAGATAGAACAAAATTATTTCATTTCCTCACATTTTTGTGGAATCTCTTTACACATTTTAGGATATTTTATATTCGTTACGCATCTATGCAAACATATACAGTGATTTCCGCTTATAAGAATCACGTTTGTTATTGCTGTTTTTGATTCTTATAAGCGGTTGATTCTTATAGCCGAAATTTAGGTTTTTGGACAGGCACACACACACCTATATATACATATATGAGATAATCTACCATAAAATACTCTTTAATTTACGTTAATTATCTTTCATTAAATTTTTTTTTATAATTTTAAAAATACAACTAAATTTCTAGACCTATAAGTAGATACACATGATTATAGTAAGAGAAGAAAAAAATTCAATATTTGTTACAACATACCTGCTTAACAGTTTTAACATTTCAACTACAGGAAGGGAGCAAGAAAAAGTTTTCTATAGTAGTTTGACTTCATGAAGTTTTCAGGAGGCTGTTTATACGTCTTTCAATACTAATAGTCTCAGACGAAGATTCACCTTCTAGCTTACGTTCATGCTGCAGTCACACACATCTAAACACGCAGTCCCCCGACACGTGTTGACACATTTGGGGGTGGATTAGTCACGGTCCTCCCCCCCCCCCCCAAGGTCCCTCGAATCTCTTTGATCATCTGTGAAAAACCAACTGAGGGCAGGATCGTTGCAGAGAGGCTCTGCAGAGCGCTGCCCATAAATAACTCGTTTTCCCCCTGCATACTGTGCAGGGCAGATGTGTGTGACCGCCTTATCAAGGTTTGACAACGTGCTGAATCTACTAATGTCACGTTTGCCTAAGTCATGGGTTCCCAAAGTGGGCGATACCGCCCCCCGGGGGGCGCTGGAACGATCCAAGGGGGCAGTAGCACCTCTGGAGACATTTGGGGGGCGGTGAATGAAAATAAGGGGGCGGTGAAAGCATAAAGAAAGAAGACAAGACAATTCTAAAACATTCCGAGGACACTTGACACAGAGTGTACTTGAAGACCTAGGTGGGAAACAATCATGTATTGTGAGACTTGTTAAGTATCTAGTGACTTAGTTTCTATATTTGGTCGTATTTACAGCCCTGAGGTCGTATTTACAGCCCATTATCTTGGGCAGGACCCCTGGCTGAATCTATTTTTTGCACGAGGACGCCTCCTATTTCCACGGAATATTATCACTTGCGGTCACTGATGATTCCGCCTAACAAATCTTCTTTAAAGTTTAAACTGGACCGCCTTAACTATATCCGGACCATATGGCTTTTGAGTACCGCTAATGCAAAATAATATATATATATATATATATATATATATATATATATTTATATACACACACTCATGGACAAAAAAATTAGCGCACCAAGAAATAATTGCGGGATCGTAACGAAACTTGCAATGAAGGTACATGTCGAGGAGATATGCAAATGATTAGACATGCAGCGTGATTGCGCATTACGTATAGCCGGTAGAGGGCGTTGAACATCGTACTCTGTGGAGTAGAAAACAGGTAACCAAAGCTTGTTTGAGTGTGCTGAATCATTTACAAAGGAAGAGTTGAGATAGACATGCCATTACGCCCTGTTCGAAGACGATATAAGCAGTTGTCGCAGTTTGAGAGGGGGAGAATCGTCGGGATGATGGAAGCTGGGTGGTCAGCTAGGCGAGTAGCTCGTCAAATAGGCCGCTCTGAATGTGTTGTGAGGAGGTGTTGGGACCAGTGGACTCGAGAGATGTCATGTACACGAAGACCAGGCTCAGGACGCCCTCGACAGACCAGTCGTCGAGAAGACCGCCACATTGTAAGAAATGCACGCGTACAGCCAACTGCTTCATCGGCCGCCATCCAGGCACAGGTAGCACCTTCACTAGTGGCCTCTGTGTCTTCTCGAACCATACGAAGGCGCCTGGCTGAAGGACAGTTGGTATCCCATTACGTGTGCTGCCCTTGACGCCCACCCATCGACGCCTCCGTTTGGAGTTTTGCCGTGCACGAGGAAACTGGACTGCAGCGGAATGGAACCAGGTCGTCTTTAGCGACGAATCCAGATTCAATCTCGGCAGTGATGACAATCGTGTTCGTGTGTGGAGAGCCCGTGGTGATCGCTTCAATCCTGCCTTTGCTGTACAGCGACACATCGCTCCCACAGCTGGTGTGATGGTATGGGGTGCCATTGCCTACAATACACGGTCACCCCTAGTATTGTTCCGTGGCACCATGACAACCCAGCGGTATGTTCATGAAATCCTGCAACCACATGTGTTGCCACTCATGCAACGGCTCCCAGGAGCCATTTTACAACAAGACAATGCTCGGCCTCATACGGCAAGGGTGTCACAAGACTGTCTCCGCACTGTTACTACCCTTCCTTGGCCTGCCCGATCCCCAGATTTGTCTCCAATCGAGCATATCTGGGATCATTTGGGACGACTAGTTGGGCATCCCACGAGTTGAACGAACTAGAGGCAAGGTTACAGCAAATATGGAACGAAATGTCTCAAGACATTATACAGAACTTCTATGACTCAATGCCCGATCGTATAGCATCGTGCATTCGCGCTAGAGGGGGTCCAACGGAGTATTAACTCCTCCGTTCTTTTGCTTTTTTCTCTGAAATAAATTATCCTTTTTCTTTGATTTTCTTATCATTTACTTATATCAAAGTAGTCATTACGTATGTAAAATTTCGTTTCATTTTGACGACTCCTTCTTGGTGCGCTAATTATTTTGTCCGTCAGTGTATACACACACACACACACACACACACACACACACATATATATATATATATATATATATATATACAGGGTGAGTTTATTTGTGTATATATATATATATATATATATATATATATATATATATATATCAATAAGTATTTGGACAACCGTACAAATGACGATATCTGCGGTCCTGATATACGTCACGCCCTCCGCCGTTAAATATCGTGTAGGAAACAACATTGGCATTAGTCACATGCAAGGTACTATGGAGTGCAGAGTTATCTGATTTCGAAAAAGTTGTAATCGTCGGGTATCACAGAAATGGGCGATCCTTAAGGGACATATCTATGGACTGTTACGCTTTTAGTTAGTTAGTTAAGGGGCATATCTAGCGAGCTGAATTACCCCAAATCGACAGTGACCTATTTGATTCAGCAGTGGCAGGTGTACGGTGATTGTCAGGATGTGCCCCACGTCGGTAGACCCACGAAACTGGGAGAAAGAGACTGACGGGTGCTGTCGAAGAGAAATTCGGAAGAACCGCACCCAACCGATTGTCCACTTACTCCAGGAGTACCAACATGCATGGGGGAGTGTTGTTTCGATGAATACCAACCGTAAGAAAGCAGACCTGCTTAGTTTTCATGGTCGTGCTGCCGCCCATAAGCCTTTGATCGCAAAGTCCACCCGCTCTGCTCGGTTAATGTGGTGCAAAGCACGTCGTAAGGGGACCTTAGATCAGTGGAAACGGGTTCTCTGGAACGACTAATCAAGGTTGACCCTCTACCGTATGGATGCCAGAGTCTGGGTCTGGCGTCTGCCTGGAGAACGCCTCCTGCCAGAATGCATTGTGCCTACAGTAAAGTTCGGCGAAGGTGGAATTATGGTCTGGGGGTGTTTCTTCTGGTATGGACTGAGACCCTTGGTCCCAATTCGTGGTAAGCTCAACGTCGACGCCTACTGCTCTATTTTGGATGACAGTGTGCTTCCTACGTTGTGGCAGTTTTACGGGTTGGACCCATATTACTTCCAGGTCGACAACGCCAGCTGCCATGATGCGAGGTCCACCATGGATTGGTATGGTGAAAATGGGGTTAACCGAATGGACTGGCCTGCCCAGAGCTCAGACCTGAACCCTATCGAGAACCTCTAGGACGAGTTGAATCGACGAATTGAGGGGTGCAACAACCGTCCAAACTCTGTGAAGGAACTTGCATGTGAGTCTCCAAGCTGAGTGGAAGAAAATACCAGTAACCGTCTTACAACAACTTGTGGAAAGCATGCTCGGAGAGTTGAGGCTGTAATTGCTTCTCATGGATGATGTACCAAGTATCGAATAAGAATAAATTTTGATTTTCTTTTCTATCACAGCTGTCCAAATACTTATTGGTGTGTATATGTATATATATATATATATATATATATATATATATATATATATATATATATATATTTATATGTATATGTATAGAATCGATTAAGTTGACTCGTAAATTATCATATTGTTTTCTAAGAACTCTAGCTCTGAGTCAAAGAGTTTATAAAATTGATCCAAACAGGATATATATATGAGTTCCGAATTATATATTGCTGATGTACAACTCCTTTACCATAATCCTTTTCCAAATCAAAGGAGAGACAAGCGAGAACTTAAAGTTCTTTTTCTCTGATTATTTCCTGTATGGCTCACATATTAACTAGTCTCCAATTAAGTTTTGTGGATTTTTTTTTATTATTATTCCTTTTGTAATTTTTTTCTTTATTTAAGTGCAGAGTTAGAAGTGGAGAATACTGACATTTCGTGCAACTGCCGAAAATTTATAGTTACGCCATTCTATTTATATTTATCAAATAATCTGTGTTAATTGTAAAATAAGTTGTGCGTTAATAAGGAATAATTTTTTAAAGAAGGGAAAATTAAATTAAGACTATTAACTCTTTTTTTAAATTAATTCATTGCTTGAAAATATAGTTTTAAATTTTAGTGATGAAGGCATCAAGATTAATAGAACATTTTAAAAAGTACATGCTGATAAGGAAGATGAAACCTTATCTTATTTTAAAGCAATGAATTAAAATTTTTTGAGAAAGCCGATATTAGCAAAAGTCTTCTCAGTAGAATCCAAAGGTTGTGACGATGGGTTACGTACTTCATGTAATATTTCTCTAATGACTGCTAAATCGGGAAAACCGCGTACTATTGGGGAAGAACTAATTCTACTGGCTATAACTGAAGTAATACGTACTATGCTACACAAGCCAGCTTCTGAAATTACAAAGAAAATTTGATTGAGCAATAATACGGTCCAAAGAAGAATTGATGAAATGGCTCAAGATGTTGAAGACTCATGTGAATATTTAAAAACATCCCAGTTCTCTATTCAGCTTGATGAGTCAACTTTGCCAGGAAATGAGGCCTTAATTTTAGCATACGTGCGATTCATACAAGAAGAAAAAATATGCTAAGAATTATTATTTGCAAAAAAATTTGCAAACTGATACCAAGGGGGAATCAATATTTCATGCATTAAAAGATTTTTTCAAAGAAAAAGAAATCCCTCTCAGAGACATCTTATCTGTTGCTACTGATGGTGCTCCAGCGATGATAGGACGCTACAGGGGTTTTCTTGCATGCATTGCGTCATTCATCGGCAACATTTAGTTAACAAAAATTTGAATGAATGTCTGCATAAGTCATTGCAGCATGTTGTTCAAGCAGTCAACAAAATCAGATGCAATGCATTGAATGACATATTGTTTGGACAACTTTCCATTGAAAACTATGCAGAATTAAATCGCTTGCTGCTTCATACAGAAGTTCGTTGGCTGTCAAAAGGTGCCTGTTTGGATAGATTTTATACTCTTTGACTCAGTGCTAGAGTTCTTAGAAAACAATATGATAATTTTCGAGTCAACTTAATCGATTCTAAAAATGACATAGCCTATTTGACAGACTTGTTTATTAAATTCAATGCCGCAAATCAAAAACTCCAAGGTGATGAGCTGAATTTAATAAAAACAAAACTGTGATTTCCGTTTTTGTGGCAAAACTTCTACTGTACAACAAAATTTTTGGAAGAGGGGAATTCAGCCAATTTCCACATTTATCAACAGTAGAAAAACATGATGAAGACATGCTTATCTATTGTCAGCACTTTATGGCTCTCCATTCTGACTTCAACCAACGGTTTGAAGATATACTTAAAATGAACATATCTGATTGGGTTTTGGATCCTTTTTCAGGATCAAACTCAGAAGAATCTGTAAAACTACAAGAACTGATAGAAGTATCAATAAATGAAGAATTTAAATTTAAATTTAAGCATAGCTATCAACAGTTCTGGTTGCAAAAAGAGATACTAACCCTGGATTATGAGCTTTAGTCTACAAATATTTTTAATAGCGTTTCTTTCATCATATTTAGTGGAACGTTGGTTCAGTGTGGTCACAAATCTGTGAATTAAAAGCAGAAACCAACTGCAAATTACTGATAGCGGTGATTTAAGAATGCTTCTGACTAAAATAGAGCCGAATACAAATAAATTGATTGCTATGCACCAAGTTCACACTTCATATTAGTCTTATTGTTATTTGTAATTTTTATTATATGATTATTATCCTTCGCCATCTTAATTTTTGGTGTGTAATTCGAATGTAGCTATGGTTGATTTTAATGGATAATTTTATAATTTCAAGCTTCAAGGTGTCTTATTAACAACAACATATTTCTTTACTATGTTCTATATAGGTAGATAAACAGATACATAAAAGGCCGAAAATTTGTTATTGTATCTCTGTTTACTCGCATAAAATGGTAAACTTCCAGGGGGGCGGTGAGTGATTTTTTCTCTGAAAAGGGGGCGGTAGGTCAAATAAGTTTGGGAACCCCTGGCCTAAGTGATAGTGGACACTTCGCCGAAGATTTATGTGTTTCAGGGTCCAGGATGTGGGAGGTGGGAAAAAAGAGTCCCTATTTTTGTTTGTCAGTGGAGAAAAGTGAAATCGGACCCGCACGGATAAAGATGCCACCGGGTCAAGCTAACAGGACAGTGTTGTGCTAAAGCGTTTAAGGGGAAACTATTATGTTATGTCTAACAAAGAAAGGGATGAATTTTACGACTATATTCCATCCCATCTTATCAAACTTTCTTTTAAAAAAAAGAAAGAAAGAACTTCGAGCCTTTTGAGGGTTTAAGTGGCTTTTTTGGAAAAATGAAAGGAATGCGAAGAGTGTAAACTGATTCTTAAAACCGGTGGATTGATTCTTTAAAGCGAAAATTTTAGCATGGAAATAATACATTTGTTTTTGTTTTCGCGATATTGATTCTTATAAACGGTTGATTCTTATAACCACTGATCACTATAAGCGGTGGTTACTGTATATCCTTCCGACAAATTTTACTTCCTAACCGTATTTAACAAGTACATGTACATAAAAAAGCTACCGCTATAAATTACGTTTTTAGTTTTTTCATGAAGCGAGAGCAGATGATAAGACACAGGTGCATTTTGTTTCGTCTACAAGTATACCAATTATGAAGTTCTGAGGGTTGAGAGAGAGATGCAATCACATCTGATTGCGCACGAGATTTGCTGTTGAGAGTTTTCATTTGGCAGAATAATTTTGTATGTTGTGATCCCAAATGTAAAAAAAAAAAAAAATCAACCATTATTTTAGACTTTTTTTTGACTCCGCTGAGGAAATTTGTGTAATAGGTGACAACTTGAGATATTTTATAAACTGCATCTAAAAATATAGAGAAACTTCTTTTTTCCCCTTACAATGAAAAAATTTAAGTTTCCTTTCATTATTCTAATTTTTATAGAAATAATAAACATTTAATGGAAGTTTTTAAGCCTCTTAATAAGATTTTGAGGATGAATAGAAGTAGAAGGGAGTTCATATTTTTCATGTCCTCATAACGGGTTTGACCCGAGAGATTTTAAATCCCGTTCTTTGATTGTATTTTACATTAGCACTAGTTCAAGTTCCACAGGTGTACGGTCATTCCAAGTTGAAGGCTTCCAAGTTTTTGGAGAAAAATTTGTACAATAAAAAGTGACTCTAACCGGTTGCAAG
Source organism: Dolomedes plantarius (assembly GCA_907164885.2). Classification (NCBI taxonomy): domain Eukaryota; kingdom Metazoa; phylum Arthropoda; class Arachnida; order Araneae; family Dolomedidae; genus Dolomedes; species Dolomedes plantarius. Next base: position 59,060,665 of record OU015501.1, read on the forward strand.
TTTAAAAAATACTGTGATAATTTAAAAAAATTTTTGTATAAGATTTAGAATAATCATTCTTTTCCTATTACATTTTTGGAAGAACACAGAGCTGAGCATAATATAAAGTTCTCGGAGTGCCATGGTCAAGTAGACTTACCTCCAGTAAGCATATACATGTCATTAAAGTACAAAAGGCTCAGTTAAAGAAAACAAAAATTTAAATAGGCCCTCATTAGAGAAAATTAAAATAATATGAAATATTAAAAATTTACAAAATTAAAGAAAATATAAATGTTTTTTAAAATGTCCTCATCAGGGTTTGTGAAGAGCAAAAGCCTGTGCACGTGTAAAATAAACAGATTTCCACTTTTCTTCTGGTCATCATACACACAAAAGAAAAAAAACAATCTGAATAGATGAGACGTCCGTTTTGATTTATCATCGGAGAAGTAAATTTATGCAACAGTGACAAGCTAACCGGTAATATCCCTTTTTAAAAATAAAACCACATAAAAAGTGAAGTAGGATAATATTTTTGTTGCTTCCATAATCGAAATTGTCATAAACATTGTCTCAGTGAAACCAATTCATCGAACTATAAGCAGCCTTCTTTCAAAAACCTCATCATTTCGTGTAAAAGTTTACACGCACGTAATCAATAAATCTTTTATGACAAGAAAAGAAAAAGAGAAAGGTGGGGAATGCCTGTAAATAAACTGCTTATGGCTATCGAAGAAATTTGGTCTGATATATAAACTCGAGGGGAAAAAGCGTATAGAATTCAGAATAGCTTCCAAGCCTAAGGGCCTCATCACACTGAATCCTGACCGTTATGAAGCGTCAGCGTTAAAAGTTTTAACCAATCACAGAGCTAAATTCAATGACCCCATGATACGTCAAGCCAATCACTTGTCATGTCGACAATTGTGGAACCGACGGAGTAACGTAACGTAGTCTCCAGATTACAGGCCTGTTCACATAGAATCCGTCAGCGTCAGAGTTAATCGTATTGAAATATATTTCACCAATTACAAACCTCTAAACAACAAGCTACGAAATTGTTAAGGCCTGTGATTGGTTTTAAATATGTCAATACGAGCAACGTATCGACGCTGATGGATTCTTTGTGAACAGACCCTTATGCTTACTCTACACCAACGGCGATGGCAGCGAAAGACAGACACATTTTGCCACCTGTCCCTGTGGCTGTCATAAAAGCCTTCACACCGTTAGGAGACGGAGAGAAGAGGCAATTTATTTGAGCATGCGCATAATCTTCTCTTTCTATTCTGATTGGCTGTCGAGCATGGCGGCGGAGACAAAAGTTGAACTTTTTCCAACTTGAAACCGCAGAGACCAGAGACGGAGACGAACCGGGGAGAGAAAATTTGTTTGCAATACGCATGCGCAACAACGAAGATATATTATTTTCGTCTCCGTCGCCATTGGTGTGAAGTAAGCATTACTGTGAACAGGCCTTAACGCGGCATTGGGATCCGCAGGCATCGGTAATTAAGGCTAGCACCTTAGACATTCGAACATTGCCTGACTGCAGCGTAGAAACGGTTGTAAAGAATAGTTATTCTGTATTGGCAATTAAAAAGATTAATTATTTTAGTTTGGCGCTGCGTTCGCCTTATAGTGTTCGAAAGCCAACATATTTCTGTACTTACCGTTTGCATGTGGAAATATAACCTTCCATCTTAATTTTAAAATTTAAAATTTAGAGGAAGACGTCTCTTTTTTGCTTTTTTTTTGGGGGGGGGGGCGGGGGGATGTGTACTGCAGAAGATGGTGAAAGGGAATTAAAAATCCACTGAACCAAAAGGAATTCTCTAACAACGGTGTTAAGGCATGTTTATTCCTTTTGAGAGTTTATACAATTTTGAACAAAATGACATAAAATGGTCACAATTAAGTTCTCTTGAGTTAAAATAAAATAAGCTATGCCAAACTGTATTGTACTTTGTTAAAATTGTTTCATGGAATTTATAAAATACACAGTTTACTTTCTCTATACGCTAGGAAGATCGACTAAGTTAACATCAATTAAAATTAATCATACTAAATGAAATGAACTTAAATTTATTCATGCATTAGAGCACACATGCAATATGCATTATACGTTTTTTCTCACTCCAAATAAATAACACAAGACTAGGCCTAGCACCCCAGATTTTAGGGTGTTATCCACGGTCATCCTATTACTGTAGTCTAAAATCAACTTAAAGATTAAGTATTTGATTTAAAATTGGTTTTAGAAGTTAAAAGGGATGTAACTGCAAAATTTGATATTGAAAATGGTTATGAAAACCTCTATAAAGAAAAAAAGTAGAGAGAGCCTTTTTAAATCAATTTCAAAAATATGACGTCATCCTATGGTACAAAATACATTATGTTATAATGAAATCTAGTTTTGAAAAAATAAATAAAGACACCCTCATATCTTCGATTTCCTATTAGTACCATGGCCATACTTGTTTTCTCACTGAAATTTACTGTTACGAGATTATCCGAAAAATAAGAAACTGTGCTGTTTGAAGTTTGAAATATGTCTGTTCAAAATTTAAAAGCAATTTTTTGACTAAAATTAAATGATGTATAGTAGTTGATTATGTATATTAAATCATAATAACTAAATGTTTCTTAAAAACGCTATTTTTATGTTTGTCTTCTAATGTCAACAAAAGTACAAAAATTTAACTTTACTTTTAAGGGGACAAGGGACTTTCAACCACCATTTTTAAATTTTCAATTCTATATACAAAATGAGAATAATTTATAATCTTTTCTAATACATTGAAGACACTTAGAGCTGAAAATAAGGATTTTTTTGCAGAAAAATGCCAGTTAAAAAAAAATCAAAAATGAAAGTATTTTTGAAAATGCTCCTTGCGAATTCCATATCATTTAAAATCCTTCATTTTTTTAATATGGATTTACCATATATATATCAGCACTAGCTGAAAACCCGCACTTCGATACGGAGTACATTCAAATTAAATACAATGGCCAATGTATGCAATTAATGCCAAAATATATATATATATATATATATATATATATATTTATAATAAATACGATGATCAATGTATGCAATTGATGTATATATATATATATATATATATATATATATATATATATATATATATATATATATATATATTTATAAAAAAATCGCAAGGAATATTTTTAAAGACAAAATAATGTAGAAGAAAATATTCAAATTAAATCTAATATGACATACTAAAGAATATAGTACAGTTAATATAGTACAGTTTGAGGAACATAAATTTTACTGTATTTTAATATTTTTTTGGATAATGTCCAATCGTCTGCCGCATTAGCAAGAAAAAAATTTTTTTTTTGTATATTTCGTTGTTATCACGTGATGATAAATTTATTTAAAGTACCAGAAAAAGAAATCACGTGATCAGGATTTAATAAATTAAATTCTAAAATTTATCTTTAAAAATTCACCAAAAATCAAATGGAGGTAAAGATTCTAAAAAGATTTTATTTTAAAGGCTTTTTATGTTCTTTCTCGTGATATAAATTTTATAACCCTCAAATTATTATTTTAAATGCAAACTTAAAAAAAGTTACTAAAACAGCTTAAAAATTTAATTTTAAAAATCTAAGAAGAATTTTTTAAAAATCTTTCTTAGTGCACACTTACACCATTAGAAGAATCGCCATCCAAAATTTCAACCCTATAGGTCCAGCGGTTTGGTCTGTGCGTTGTATGTCAGTCAGTCAATCAGTCAGTCAGTGAGTCAGTCAGTTACGGAACTGTTTTATATATATAGATAATAGTTTTTTGTTTTTTTTCAAAAATCAAAAGTCAAAAATATTTTTTTAAAAATCTGCCTGTTTATTTTTTTATGTTTTTGCGTCGACAACATACGTAAGGGAAGGAAAAGGGGTGGTAAACAGTTCCATAAATTAACTCTGACTCTTTGAATAAGTCCACTTTCTTTAACACAATACGACATTTATTACATCACAAACGAACACACATATAACACTTATATTAGCAATGAATGAAACCTATGGCCCGTCTGCTCATCGCTGTGTCCAAACACACACTTTCTCTCTGACTCGCTTTAGGGTCTTCTACCCACCGGCGTCTCGAAACTGTCGCTCGCTGCATTCTAGTTTGGCGACAACACATGTTTCTACTTCATTTCATGGTCTATAAATTTGAAAATTTTTTTGTCGTTTCAAAGAATGATGCACAGTTTTGTGACAAACACTTTAATTAACAATCGTGAGAAATTGGAAAGAAATCAGAAGAAAATTTATGCGCATGGAGCATTTTGAAAAATTCTAGCAGTTTTGAAGATTTTTTGATAAGCAGGTCTTATTCTTCCCTAAAATACATATTTGTGAATGCTAAGTGCCTTCAGTGTAGTAAAAAAAATATTAATTATTCACACTTTGTATGTAGAGTGAAATATTGAAAATTAAAAAAAAAAGAGGTTAAATATTCCTTGTCCCCTTAAGAAGTCTAGGAAAGTCATCATCAGAAAATCGCAACAGAATGATGAGTCCAGGACCTCAGGTGGTCTTAATCAGGCTCAGTGTACAGGAAAAAAAAATATATATATGAAAAATTTAATATAGCAGATTTACACTTATAATCATTGAATTAATTTGTTTAAATAAGATATCAGCTTCATACACATCTCAAAATAAAATATCAATGTCCTCAAAATATTACAGATTAGATAAAAAAAAAAGTTACATGTGTAAGTATTACTGAAATTATAACAAAGCGCTAGAAAACATTAAAAACAAATAACTTCCAATTAGTACCTTCAGTTCATTTAGATGTGAATATCTTATGTATGGAATTAAATTTTTGAGTTCAGAGTTTGGCCCTCTCTTTCAAACTAAACAAAAAAAATTATTTTGATTTAAAATATTGTGCTTACAATTCTCCGGTTACCATATTCTCCGTAGCGCTTGAAGATTATTTTTTATTAGTGTCTGATTAGAGCTTGACTCCTATCTAATTTGAGGGAGTACAACTCTTTTAAAGTTCAGGCTTTTCTCCCGGCTAGTTACATATCTCTAACCTTCTTATAAATAGTATCTAAAAGTGTACCAATATATACAGGGTCATCAAAAAAGGTTGGACACATTTCGAAAACTCATAATTCTAAAAGAAATCTAAGAAATTGAGCAAACGCAATAATATTCTTTTCAAGCAACTTTGCAAGTGTCCGAGATTTCTAAATGTAACTGGTACGCAACCGTGACGTTGAACGTTGCGCAGAAGCGATGCGAGGTGGAAGAGGTCTTCGTTCGGCTTTCCGCCAGTGCAATGGCGACTGTTCAGGAGAAAGCTCAATGTGTGTTCTCGTTAGCGGAGTACAAATCTGTTAAAACAGTTCAGCGAAATTACCGTCGTGTTTATCGCAAACAACCACCGCTTGAGCTTTCTCCTGAACGGTAGTCATTGCACTGACGGAAAGCCAAACGAAGACTTCTTCCACTTCGCATCGCTTCTGCGCAACGTTCAACGTCACGGTTGCGTACCAGTTACATTTAGAAATTTTGGACACTTGCCAAGTCATTTGAAAAGAATATTATTGCGTTTCTCAATTTATTTTAGAATTATGAGCTTTCGAAATGTGTCCAACCTTTTTCGATGACCTTGTATTTAGCAAAAAACACAGAAAGGAGACGAACAAAAACACATACAAATATAATTGGTTTGAACACATTTATTTAGAACGATCTTACATGCTACATAGAATAACGAAATACAATAAAACAATATATTCTACATATTCCTCATTAAACAAACTTTAATAGTAATGGAATGTACATTTTACATGTTTTAAAAACTAATAGCTGAATAATGCGATAGAATAAATATATTATAGCAAATGTTTTCTCACGTATTCCTTTTAAATAAATTAAAACATCACATCATTCAAGTTTTCTTAATGTACACAAGAATATATAGTAGAAAGATGAAAAATACTTAAAAGAGGAGAAAAAATATTGAAAAATGTTAAATTATAGTGAACAATTGTAAAACTATTTTTTTTTAAAATCCACTTTGAATAGGCAATTTCCATCTATTCAATTACAATAAAATAAAAGTTATCTAAATATAGAAATACGGAGTGATCCAAAAGTATCGCGAAAGATATGATGGCTATAAAACTTTCAGTATGTATGCATTTTAAATATGTGATTTAGGAATACCTTTTTACATTCTGGCTTTCATAAAAAATACGATGCTAGAATTACCTTTGTTGCTATATATTGTAGATATAAAAGCCCCTAAATAATGTATGTATACCTTTTGGATATGTGATTCTGATACACCTTAATCGAGGCTTTCACTGAAAATGCAATACTAGAGTAAATTTTGTTGCCATAAATGGTAAATGTAGATTCCACCAAGTAATTTTAAGCAGTGTTTTGTAAAATATTATCATAATATGAACACTTTTGGGAAAATTACAAATTATAACTGTAATCCATAGTTAAAGGTTCAAACATTATTCCAATGTTTCGATGTAATATGCATTAAGTGAATAATTTAAGTGAAATGTTTCCAATAAAACCACTAGTAGACTGGTCGCAGCAAACAGGATTTACTGTTATATCGACCCTCTCCGAACATTTGCCATGATCTCACTCTAAAGCAGTGGTTCTCAACCTTGGGGGAGCCCCCCTGGAGAGGGGTGAGTGATATTCAGGGGGAGGGGGAGAAAATACATGTGTAGAATGTATTTTACTTGTGTTATGTTTTTCTATGCCCATCAGGGGGGGGGGGGATCAACCGAAGGGGAGGGCCAAGACATAAAAAGTTGAGAATCACTGCTCTAATGTATGTTCTAGCGATAATTCTTAAGCTATTCTCAAACTCGTACTCGTACTTATGCGAACTTTAAACATTTGTCAAGGCATATCAAAATCGATTACGAATAAAGGTGAAAGGTAGTGAGAAATATTTTTGGCCCAGTCAAACGGAAAGAGATTAAGATGAATAAGAAATAACAAAGGAAAATTTAGTGACCTCGATTTACTTTTTCAAGCTGATGCACAAGACTGGACCGGAAATAGCAACTAAGGCCTCCCGGTGAATAGTCTGCCACACAGGCCCGGACTTAGAGACCCAGGGCCCCTAGGCACTTGATATTTGGGGCCCCCACCATCTCGAAGCTATTTTGGAAATTTAGCAAATTAAATGCACTAGTACAGAGCATATAATTTTTAATCGACTTTAATGACTTTAATAAACATCAGAATAATACAGTCTATGTTACTATAGGTACGTTATTGTATAAGATTTACAGAATCATACGACGAACTTTCTTCTGTGCAAAAGAGCGAATGACGTCATCATAGTCAATTGACTGCATTATTTCTGAGTCTATGTACATTACAGAGAGTGAATTGAACCTGTTCTCTCCTGTGTTAGATCCTACGAAAAGGCATAATTCTAGCTTTGTTGCGCGCAGGGCTGTAAGTTATATTATGAGCGCCCTGTTTTGGCAAAATGTAGTAAAAATATTATAATATTATTTTCGATAAAGCTTTTTGATAAGGCAAGCCAGGCTTTTGAGCAAATGTAAAGCCACCGGCGCCCCTAGGCTGGCTGGGCCTCTAGGCCGGGACCTTGTAGGCCTAGGCAGAAATCCGGCACTGCTGCCACAACAATTTAGACCAAGCAATCCCAGGAGCGACATCTAGGGGCCTGTATCTTCTACCCTCTCTGGCATCATAGAAAGACTTTCTGGTCTACAGATTAACAAAAATATGATAACGTTGGTACATAATTATGGATACTGCTGCCTCCCTTTTGCTCACACGACAGAGACTCGTGGACCTAGACTACCATTATTTAGTCCAGAGGGCTTAGCAACAACAACAACAACATAATTATAGAAGCAGAAAACAGAAGCAGCTACAGAAAGCTGATACAGAAGTAGTAGTTGCAGAAAGTTGATACAGAAGTAATAGCAGAAAGTTGATAAGAAGTAATAGCAGAAAGTTGGTACACAGTAATAAAAATTATATGGTTGGTTTGGGCATTTTAAGTGAATGGAAAGTAAGAGAACTACATAAAAGAATTCCATTTCGATACCTCTGGGGTTTATACTTTGAGGACTCTCAACAAAACGATCATTTGAGATTGTAGTGGATGACTTAAAGGTTAAAAAAATAGTAATAACTAGAAGATCAATGCCCAGAAGAAGCCACAGGGAAGAAGTAGGGCTTTTCCATTGTTGATATAAGCTTAAAGGTACTGTATGAAGTTAAAAGAATATCCTTTCTTCCACCATCATGAGGGACGGTAATTGCCAAAAAGAAGTAGCAAAGATTAGCAATTTATGTGAACTATTCAAACAAATTAAATTGAATTATAATATTATAAAACCAATCCTCCTGATTACGTTTCAAACATTTTAGTTGAATTCAAGTAGTTATATTAGTTTGCTTTGCATTTCAACTTTTCTGTAGAGATCAGCTAACTTTCGTACATATTGATTTTTACTAAAAATATAACTATAATATATTATGAAGTCAGCTGCATTTTAAACCCCATTTCAGCAATTTTCTCCTCTTTTAAAAACGTTTACGAAAACAAAATTAAGCGATATAATATTAATGATTTCTTATATCTTATCGCATCTTGCCCGAGGAAGTCATCCTAGAATGCCAATAATGGCAACAGTCTAACTCTTTTTTATCATAAAATTCTTGGTGGAAACTGAACTTTCCTTCTCGAACACTTTCCTATATATGAGGAAGTTATGATACAAAATGCAAGTAACAATGACTCTAAGAATCTGGCAGACTGCTCCGTCTTTGATAATGAACGGCAGATCCATTACTAGCGCTGATTTCTTTCCCATTGCTGCCAGGTATCTTCAAAGTATCTGATCGAGATGTTTTAGTGAAGAGAGAAATCAGTAAAAGAACAACCTAAAATTGAAAATAAGCAAGCAGATAACTAAGCATGACATGAAAAAAATGTATGTAATAGAAAAATTTAAATCACGAGTCTTTAAATTTTAGTCTGAACAAAATAATGTTTCATTTACAGATGATAAGAAATATACGAGTTCTTCAGTAAGCGCTCCTAAACATTTACTGAAGAGCCGATAACGAGAGCGAAAACTAGGTTCAATGTTGCTGGATACACTGGAGATGTCAGCATTTTCATTAGAGACCACTTCCACTTGCTGAGGAGCTCATGAAAGGCGAGTATATATCCCAAACTACTGTATAGGCTGGAGATGTACATATTATCATTAATGACCCATCTCACATGCATAGGAACGCATAAGACGGGCAAAACCAAGGTCGAAAGCTTCTGGGTACGCTGGAGATGTACATATTATCATTAGTAACCCATCCCACATGCTGAGTAACCCCTAAGACGGGCAAAACCAAGGTCCAAAGCTTCTAAGTACGCTGGAGATGTACATACGGGATTAATAATACCTCCTAAGAGAGCGGGGTCCATGTATTTTTTTTTTATTAATCTAACACTCTAAATTTAGTACCGCATTTTGTATCAGATAATAATTCGTTCCGTTGTGAAATGGGTCATTACACTTGATCAATCACATAGTAAAAATTCACGTTTGGACTTCGTTTCCCTCCTGTTTACTTATCAGTTATGTCTTGCTAAGGAGCCCACAACAAGCTCGAAACCTAGGTCCAAGGCAAATGAATATGCTGGAGATGTATGTAGTATGAATAACTTAAAAATAGCGGAAGTTGGAACGTTGAGTCGGAGGAGGTAGGGATAATTTTAACAGGACACGTGGACCAGACTGTTAATGAAACGTTCTTTCAAAGCAAGAAAACGTCATTGTTTCCGTAAAGGAAGAGTTTTAAAACAGAGCTTAGTTGAGCAGCTTTTATATCTAGATAGGGTGTAAAATTTCTGTGATTCTTCCCAAAGGTATTTTTTTCAAGTAAGACCCCATTTTCTCCAATTTTTAAACATTAACATAATGCCAAGTATTACGTAACACATATTAAAATTGTTAAATAAAAATTGCTCAAAAATTAGAAAAATATTATATCGCTACGCTTATTTTAAAATATTTGGGCTATACACAAATGAATAAAATATATTTTGAAAGTTAATTTACATCTAAATATACATATAAAGACGATTGCTGAAAATTATTAGGTTTTTTGACAAGTTTTCGACAACACATACTTTCATACACAAATTAGTGGCACAGCAAGAGTGTATGCTGGGATTAAATCCCCCCAAAGTCACCAAGCTATTGATATATATCTAGAAAAAAAACCATTAAAAAATTCGTTATTTACAGAAGTTTCAACATATATGAAGTTCAACCCCACCTTCCCTGTTCAGTAAATTCCATACAGTCCACTTGTCGATTGGCGCTGCGAGCACTTTTTCATGTTTGTTTCTTTTCTCTGTAACCGTTAAGCCGGCCACTGACGTAGACTTCCGTCATCTGGGACGACGGACTTTTGGTATCTGAGGCACCAAAAGTCTCCGTCAGTGGGGTGTCTGGGTGAGACGTCAGATGACAAAAATTTGGTGTCTGGAATCTCAGTCCAGACCGAATTCCTGGCACCAAAAGTCTCCGTGAGTGGGGTCCTGGACGCAAGATACCAGGCGCCTGAAGGTTAGCCGGCAGTTTACCGCTTGTTTTCGAACAAAATGGAAGTTGAAAAATTATTCTTTAATCCCGAATTCTTAATACCGTTCATTGAACTGTATAGAAAATTACCGTGCCTATGAAGGTTAAATCAGAAGATTATTCCAATAATATTTCCAATTATATTTATATCTTGTGGATATGTTAAATTCTTGAAATATTTAAAATTTTGTTTTTTAATACTAAATTTTTGATTCCGCTAATAAATTTTCCGAACCGGCACTATTTACATATTTTTTTCCCTTTAGTGCACGGGCAAGGTTACCAGATAAGTTATCTTAAGGATTTATAAAAATTTTGTTGAATAAATTTTTATACGGCAAAACTCGTGATATAAATTTTATAACCCTCAAATTATTATTTTAAATGCAAACTCAAAAAAAGTTATTAAAACAGATTAAAAATTTAATTTAAAAAATCTAAGAAGATTTTTTCAAAAATCTTTCTTAGTGAATCCCTACACTATGAGAAGAATCACCATGCAAAATTTCAGCCATTTAGGTCCAGCGGTTTGGTCTGTGCGTTATATGTCAGTCAGTCAGTTACGGAACTGTTATATATATAGATTATACTTTAATCTCGATCAAAATATATAAAAATATTTTTCAACTTGTAATATTTTGCATACCGAACACCTCAATGGTTTATGTTTGGCGCGGGTTCATTTATGAACTAAAATTATGAAACAACTAAGTTAAATTTTTCCACCGCAGTTAATGTATTAATCATTTAGCGGAATAGAATTAAATAAAGTGATGCTGTTATGTGATGTTCAGATTTTATTTAAATTTTAAAAAAATTGCATCTTAAATGGATCATAATAGTGCTGATATTGCATAATTTTAATTAATTAAAAATGTGTATAATTTAATAAAAAAAGTAGAGAAGCTATTATAAGTATACAAATAATATTGACTTTGCAGATGTAAATTGATAAAAATTAAAATTAACACGTCATTTTTGACGGGCTAACCACTATTAATTAAAGAAATATCGAAAAACTAATAACATTTCAATTGGCTTTACAAATGGTTTAGGAATCTTAAAATATTTCTTTACAGATATTGGAGACACATTAATTAGCAGTTTCGAGTGTCTGAATTCGATACTTTTCACAACATATTTCAAAATCACATACATAAAGTAACAAAATAATTGCGCTTTAAAACTTAAAGGAAAAGAGTAAAACCACTTTTAGTGGTTTATAAAATCAGGGCATCTAATTTAAAAGAAAATCACAGACACTTTTTTTTCTTTGTGGAGGGGAGAAAATGTTTATGCCTAAAACGCACTATTACATTAATATCACTTACTTGAAATTTAAGGAGAACGCTAAATAATTCAACATAGTTCCTTACGACCGAATTCGAATTCTAATTTTGAATTTAAAGAATCTATGTTTTTTTTAGTTTTTTTTAGCTTTAATATGATTTATTGTGTGTATACTTAAAGCGAAGAGTATGGATACTTGATGTTATGAGTTATTCATGTTTACTTCGGCAAATAAATAACCATTTAAACTGGATTTAAAAATATTAGAAAATTTTAAGAAACTTACTACAAATATCGAAAACATATGTTTATGAGTAAGTTTGTGCCTCTGAATTCGATACTTAAAGCGAGTGTTTATGTTTAAGTGCTGTATGGCTGTGTTCTGTTCGACGTCGGTTACTGAGATGAATTACATTAAAATAAAATAATGAGTAAGTTGTTTTTTTTCAATTCCAATTAAGTTATGAACCATTCTATGAAACCATTCTATGAAACATTCTATGAACCATTCTATGAAACATTCTATGAACCATTCTAATATATACATCCCCCATACACACACTGAATTCTGAAAGAGACCTGCAGAATAACTGTATTTGTACAGAATAATACACGTAATTTGTACTAATTTAAAACAAATTTTTCTTTGAGAAATACTAAAAAAATAAGTTTTAAAATTATTTTTTACTTTTGTCTTTTTGAATTTCTACATAAAAATCAAAATTGTAAAATCCAAAATGCGTTGCAAAATTCTTTGATTTTATTTCAAAAAATACATTTTTTATACTGCCTTTCTTAATAAAGCACAAATTATTAATTGTTTTTGAATTGTTAGCGCCTGGTTTTCGTCTGAAAATGTGTCTGAACAGCACTTAAGATACAAACATTATTACAAACTATGCTTGTGGAGATATAAATAAAAACTAAGAAAAATTAAATATTAAATACAAAATACATGAGTAATTTTGAACTGCAAACAGTAAGGTTCATTACAAAAATAATGAAGCAAAAAAAGCTTTCAAATGCACAGAATTTATTACTTATACAGTTAGTTTAGCTCAGAGGTGCGTAGGGTTTTTTCGACCACGATTCACTTTTTTTAAATAAAAAATAACTCGACCCCCTAATGAACATTTTTTGGTAGTAGCAATTCTTTTTTGTAAATAAGAAAATGTTCACAAAAAATAGAAATAAAATAATCAAATTTTGAAAAACTACTTTTTAAAATTAATGAAGTATAGATTGTGAGTATATATTTTACTTTGCATATTTGAAAAAAATATGTCTTTTTTACCTTCTAAATTTGTTTTTTCCTATTCTCATGTGACTAAAACTTGAAATTGAAACATTAATATGCATTTGTATCTTATTTAGGTAAAAACTAACAAAAGTTAAAATTAAAATAGAGCATGATTTCAAAACTATAAACTTAATATCAAAACATCGAGATTTTTAAACTTGATTTATTTATATAAAACTAAAATAGATAAAAATGAATAAGAAAGGTGAGCCTAGACCTCGAATAATATTTGTTCAATATTCGGTTAAATATTTGAGAATGCTACTCTCTTATCATTTTTCGAGTTAAGTCTCTATCGTTGTATGGTTTTAAGTTTCACAAAGATAGGTAGAAGCGAATGGCAGCAGTTAAGTATAACCTTGCAAGATTGCTTGACACCTTATACATGGTGTTTCAAAAAGAATCACCCGATTTGAAATAAGTATATTATAAAAAATATTGAACATAGAAACTTAAAATTAATTTTATATTACATGGCTAATCATAAAGTTTTTTACAAACCAAATTAAAGGTGCCCAATATGCCCACCTTTGGATGCACTACATGTCTATACGGTAGGCAAATTCGTCCCAACTTTTGCGAGCATGTCTTCATACACTGCTTCCACGGCTGTTATGCGTACACAGACAACCCGTGTCTTGGAATTGTTTATGTCACCGCCTAATGCTCTGAGAGGTAGGAACTTCAATCTACCAGGGTTTTGTCGACGAAAATCACACTGAACAGTTGCTACGGACTCGCACTTCGCAAAGCGTAGAACACAAAATGATTTCTGTTGTGCAGTCACCATCTTTACAAACACTGAAGTGGTGGGCTAAGGAACAGCGTTAGCGGTATTTGTCGGCAACAGTGTGAAACTCAAGATTTCCCTTTTTCTGCCTATGCATTATTCGATCAAAACGGATTAAAAGATGAATAGTTATGATTTTTTAAATCGGTTGATTCTTTTTGAAACACCCTGTATAACAATATGATATATATTTTTGAACATATAAAAATTTTAGATAAAATATTAAAAATATGTATTTGTAAGAAATTTAAAGCATATTCTTAATTAAATAATTCATTGATATAAATTTACTTCAAACTATCCACCACCTTTCCATTTTTTTTCGAGACTCACAGTTTGCGCCCCACTGTCATAGCTGAACATTTATAAACTCAGGTTGTTAAGATCCCCGATTTTATATAATAGTCTTTAGTCAATAGAAAAATGGCAAGCAACTGATTTTTTATTTGTGTACTGGTGGATAAGAAATAATTGCTTATAATACGTTTACACTTACCAGCACTATTTCTAATACTATTAGTGCCATTGAAGCATTACGAAATCCGAACTCCTCCAGAAGATAGCCGCCTATGGATGGACCAACGAATGCTCTGTAAATACATAAAAGATAAAGAAAAACTATATCCGAAAACTTTATACTAAGAAAAAAATGCAGTTTCAAAATATTTTTACTTCATTCTACTTGAATTAATTTATCATGAAAAATTTTATTTATTCAAATAATGTAGCATTCACGTTATTACAAAAGTATGAAAAGTATTATTTATATTAAAAAAACCTGTTTATACATTTCTTATAATACTTTACTTTTTAAAAATTAATACCATTGTTATAGTTTAAAATCATGGAAGGTTACCCACAAAAGCTCATTTATCATGAGAACAGTGCATTTCTTTCAATTTTTTTTTTATATTGCACGATATTTTTACAGACAATGCCTTTTGAGTATTATTCGTGTTTACATTAATTAAATATTTCTTTTTTTCTAAAATATAATTTTTTCATTATTGAGAGTAATAAACTGATTTCCCATTCCATAAATTTTTAAATACTTTTATTTAAATAAAAAATACTTTATTCGAAAGAAGTAAAAAAAAAGGCTATTATCTTACATAATTTTTAAAAGCATTCATCTCATCTTCATGCATTTATTTTTCCTTCTGTTAAGACACTTTTACGAAATTAATTTTAAATTATTTTCACTTCCTGTTCTATTTTCGTTTTACATTTTCCCTTCTTTTATGGCACTTTTAACTTCTTTCTTTCTTAGAAACAGATTTAGAAACACTGAATTTTTGTTTGAAAGAATTACTCTTTATTTTCGTTAAATTTTAAATGATTTCATGACTAAATGCATTAAAAATAAATCTGTTTTAATGCGAATTCTCCAAGATCTACAAGAAGCATCATATGCATTCAAATGACACAGTTTCAAGCTTAATATAGCAGCAAATTTTAGCTTTTATTAAATTTCTTTACTATATTAATTCTTTCTTAACCTATTAACTTCCTTAAAATTTTTAACTTCCTGGATTCATCCAGGAAGTTAATCCAGGAAGGTCCCATGCATGGGGAATTAATCACAGAGATAATAAAGATGAGGATGGGCATTGACTTGTGATTTTTCTTTTATTTCATGGACCAGAAACTAACAGATATTTAAAAGAATTCCGTAAGATATGTTAAAATATTTATATGTAAGTTTTTATCACGCTAGAAAAATGTAATGTTAGTTTCTGATTTAAAGCAATTTAAACACTGCGTTATTTCAGTTCTAAATGCTACTTGTGATAATTCAGAATATTGTTTAGCATTATAAAAAAAAGGTGAATTCAATTAATCTTAGAAAGTACCTCTTTTACCACGCCATGAAATAATCTACATTAGGGTGGAACGAAAAAACTTTTTCTTAAATTTCAATATGCTCTAGTTTTCAAAAGTTGCCTTTTAACAAAATAAAGACGGAAATTAAATATTAGCGTAATTGGTGCATGTTTTCAGTTAGTTCAAGAAGGGCAAACTTTTGGTTTTTATAAAATTTTTGACAAATTTCGCAATTATTTTGAAATTGAATACACTTGTAGTACAAAAAGTAGCAAAATATATAATTTAAACATTCTTTTTAGTCAGGAGACCTGCTAAACTGATTATATAATACGTTTTACTTCATAAAAATAGTACACATAAAGGCAATTAAGGACGAGGCACTTAAAAGACACTCGAACATCACGGTGGAACGAAAATTTTTTTTTCGGAATTTTAATATTCTCTAGTTTTCAAAAGTTGTCTTTTAAAATTAAAATTAAGAATATAAAATCTTTTTGCTCTACTAAAATATTTTTAAGTGCCGCAAAAGGCTTCAAAATGGATATTTATATGAAAAAGTGATTATATTTGTATGTTTTGTTAATTTCTTTTATAGTATATTAAAATAATGTATATTTCCTGTAAATAAAATATTCAAAATATGATATTTTGACAGAAAACTCGCATATTCTAAGTATTTCTTATTTTTAGATGCCATAACAGAACAACTGATTTTGTGGAATTTCGCGATTTTCATCATATTAATTTTACAGTAGCATATTCTTATAATACACATTGGAATGAAAGAAAAACAATTTTTAATTGACCGAGCTTAGTTAAAATAAGCAAATCACACTTATTTAGAAAAATATTAATGTAATGTCTATAAAGGCAAAACGTTACTTTGAAAAAATTATTCATGCTTTTCAAAAGTCCATAGTAATCACACATGGTTTCCATTACTTATTTCACTGACACATTGAATTGTTTTATTGTTTCAAATTTTGGCATTATCTTTTGAGAATGTATTTTTGTTTTTATCAATGCATCTCTTGCAGAATTACGACGAACGGACAAGGATGACCCGGTATCTAATTTAACAATCCTTTCTACTACTTGTGTGTGACATGGAATGTTGTTGAAGTCAATAATTTAAATGACCTGTCCCTACGTCACCTATTTTGTTTCCTAGATGGAAAACTAAAGGTCCAAATGAATTTGGAGGAGAAATAGGTAAACAACTAGAAAACTGCTATGAACTTCCAGTGATTGAATTTTCACCTATTGAAAATAACATTCCATTACTAGAAATTAAGGATGATTTAAGTGTGGACCCAAAATATTTGTTAGAAATGCATAATGCCATCTCTGTTGGAAAGTGCTCTTCTGATTTGTCCATGAGAAAACCAGGAAAATTTTGTCATTCACAATAGCTTACATTAGCAAACCGAATACTTCGCTTGTATGTGGGAACAGAATTTCCTGCAAAAAATCTCCGAATACTGATTACATTTTGAAAGTTTATGCACCAATTTGGTTTAACATAAAGCTGAAACCATCTTGTATCCGTGGATCGAAGCACTTGTGGAAACTTGTAAGCTATTCACGTTACCTCAATCAGACACTTAAAAATGTAATTGACCCTGTCATTCAAAGAAATGCATACTTTGCCGCTTCTGAAAATCTCCACCTTTGTATGATATTAGACGATCGCAGTCAAGTAAGAGAGCTTGGATTACGCCGGATTCTAAAAGCAAGGGCGGAAAATGAAGGAGGCATCAGAAAGAATTTAGTTCCACGTATAAACTTTGATGCCAAAGATTAATATCATTCCATTCAATCATATCAATATAAAGTAGCAGAACCTCCTATGACGAGGCATGTTTCTAATGACAAACTAAAACAGTTTATAAAGGAAGCAAAAGAATCTGATCACGAGAAACAAATTATTGACTTCAACAACATTTCATGTCACACACAAGTAGTAGAAAGGATTGTTAAATTAGTTACCGGGTCATCCTTGTCCGTTCGTGGTACTTCTGCAAGAGATGCATTGATAAAAACAAAAATACATTCTCAAAAGATAATGCCAAAATTTGAAACAATAAAACAATTCAATGTGTCAGTGAAATAAGTAATGGAAACCATGTGCGATTACTATGGACTTTTGAAAAGCATGAATATTTTTTTCAAAGTAACGTTTTGCCTTTATAGACATTACATTAATATTTTTCTAAATAAGTGTGATTTGCTTATTTTAACTAAGATCGGTCAATTGAAAATTGTTTTCCTTTCATTCCAATGTGTATTATAAGAATTTGCTACTGTAAAATTAATATGATGAAAATCGCGAAATTCCACAAAATCAGTTGTTCTGTTATGGCATCTAAAAATAAGAAATACTTAGAATATGCGAGTTTTCTGTCAAAATGTCATATTTTGAATATTTTATTTACAGGAAATATGCATTATTTTAATATACTATAAAAGAAATTAACAAAAAATACAAATATAATCACTTTTTCATAAAAATATCCATTTGAAGCCTTTTGCGGCACTTGAAAATATTTTAGTAGAGCAAAAAGATTTTATATTCTTAATTTTAATTTTAAAAGACAACTTTTGAAAACTAGAGCATATTGAAATTCAGAAAAAAAAATTTTCGTTCCACCGTGATGTCCGAGTGTCTTTTAAGTGCCTCGTCCTTAAGTGCCTTTATGTGTACTATTTTTATGAAGTAAAACGTATTATATAATCAGTTTAGCAGGTCTCCTGACTAAAAAGAATGTTTAAATTACATATTTTGCTACTTTTTTGTACTACAAGTGTATTCAATTTCAAAATAATTGCGAAATTTGTCAAAAATTTAATAAAAACCAAAAGTTTGCCCTTCTTGAGCTAACTGAAAACATGCACCAATTACGCTAATATTTAATTTCCGTCTTTATTTTGTTAAAAGGCAACTTTTGAAAACTACAGCATATTGAAATTCAAAAAAAAGTTTTTTTCGTTCCACCCTAATCTACATCAGGTACAAAATTTATAACAAAATGCTTTTGTGTTTGTTAAATATCAAGTAAATAAAATACAAACCCTAAAGACTGTGAGGAAGCTATCATAGATGATATAAGACCATAAGTGCTCAGGTCAGGAGGAAATCCTCTGTCACTACAAAGAAAAAAAAAATAATAAATGAGAAATATATTTTGATAACTAAGGATTAAACACATATATATTTTTCGGTTTAGCGTAACAAGTTTTTCTATTGAGAAATATTTTGTATAAAGAGAAGTGTTTGTCTAAATTGTATTTTGGATCTAAATCAATTTTTTTTACAGATGTAGACGTTTTAGATCTAAGATGGCAAAAATAACTCTTTTGATCTTACCTACTGAATTCACCTATTTGTAGTTCCTTTAACTTCAAACGAACAGAACAAACTTCGAATGTAGATTTATTGTGTATTCTTATTGATTCATTGATGAAAACCGAAGGCTTTCCTCTGGTTTTTTTGCTCCAAAAATAGAAATTTTAACGTTATCGAATTGATCACTGTCAAAGACATCTACAATATTTTTTTGAAATTATTTAAAAAAATCAGAGTTTCCGGACCAGGCTTTTTCATATATCCAAAATTAAATTCATATAATAGTTGATCATATCATCTACGAGTTCAGCCCTCCATTAGCATTTTCTGTATTAGAAAATTTTAACATTACGGAAGAGAATTTTTCTGAAAGATTAATCTAGGATCATGTAATTTTGTTTCTGTATCTTTATCAATACGGCCAAAAAATCATCTGTATCTTTATCGATATGGCCAAATAATCATTAATTTTTGTGAATTTTTGTTCGTCTGTACCTTTCAAGGATAGAAAACTTAATCGTACAGACTCGGCATGTAGATGGAGCTTTCACATAAACTGGTATATATTTCTCTGAGCCCTAATATTTTTAATGTTAGGATATAATCTGCTTGATTTGTTAATAATTTATTTACTTTTTATCTCGTTCATTCAAAACTTGAAAATAAGCATAATGATACTAGCTAGCAATGTTAAGAATTTTCAGTTTAGAGGTAAATGTAACTACTGTTTAATTTGTTGTGAGTACAATTTATGTTATGCAAAACATAACAGTATTTCATGTTCTAGAAATTTCGTATAGCTCTGTCTCGCAGAACGCACTGGGTACGCTTAAGTTAAGAATCGGTATATATTTAGCTCTTCAGCCTCAGAGCATCTGCTTTAACACGTGCCCAGAAGGAAGTAGGAGAATAAAAGAAATTTAAAGGCAACGTTGTTTGTTTCAAGGGGGTAGAAATTAAATTTTCTGTGGAGATTTAGTTAAGGAGTGCAGGGTTCAGCACGTGGCCAATTAAATATTATCTGAGGCTACCTCAACTTTCATAGCTGTCATTTCCCTGATTAAATATTCATTCAATGTCATTTAGTCACCATAAAAGTAGCTATAAGGTGCAACATTTTCCTTCGTAAAATCCTGCCGAATTCTCTGCTTTTCTCTTCAATCTGCGATGCACTTGAATCAAAATGCGACGAAATATTAAATTTTTAGCAAACAAACTACTTGGTTTTTATGTTTATTCATCATTGTATCCAGACTGTAGAAAGTACTGCATGAAGGCATGAAGGCTAGAGTGCAAACCTTCAGTACTGGAGTCAACGGATTCGGATCCCGTGATCGTCAAGGAGGTTTGCAACCTTTCGGAATGGGCTTTAAATGACAGGTCCGGGTCATATAGTTATCCGGTAACAAAAAAAATTACCACAAAACTTCAAACATACGAACACGTATATAAAATTTTTTAATAGTTGTATTTCAAAATTATTTTAACACTTTTAACTTCCGCTTTAACTTGCTATATACAGCAAATACACTTAGAAAAAATTAGTAACAGATAGAGGATTTTTCTTTCCCGTATTTATGTTAAAAGTTTAGAAAACAATAAAAGTAACTTTAAGTTACTTTTATTGTCCCGAAAAGTTTAGGAAATGGAAAGCCTGATTTGAAAACCACAATTTTCTCTATATTCCTACAATACTCATTAGTTTAAAAAACTGTTAAAATGTTGTCTTACATGGTGTCCTGAAGAGTTCCTGTAAAAGCACAGACGAGTTTCGCCCCCAGTCCAAAGCCAAAAAGCACTAAAGATGTGATAACAATGCCTAGATTTCTGTGAAAAAGGAGAAAAAAAAATCCAGTTTAGTATTAAAAACACAACATCCCCACTCCACACATACCAACACAACTATTCTACAAGTGTAGGTGTACTTTTTTAACTACTCTAAAATATAGACATACACACATATTATATATACAGTGGTACCTCGACTTACAATTTTAATTCGTTCCATGACTTAGCTCGTAACTCGAAATACTCGTATCTCGAATCAATTTTCCCCATTGAAATGAATGGAAATGCCATTAATTCTTTCCGAGCTCCCCCAAAACACCGCAATTTTTTTGTTGCATGTTTTTAAATAAGAAAAACGTGCTTATAAACGACGAACATTGTATAAAAAGGCAATACAATAGAATGTACTGCAGTAAATTTGTTTTGTTAAGTGCAATGTACAACATTCACCTTGGAGGTCAGACTTGAAGATGCTGATGGAAGAGGAGGAGAAAAGTTGAACTGAAAAATTAAATCTTATTCGTTGATTTTTGATCTTTTCACCCCGCTTTCCTCACTTTCGCTTTTATTACCAGCTACTGTCTTAAAGTGAACGAGTGAGACACGGATGCTGGGCGATTGTTGCATCGTTCAATGTGGCTGTAATGTCCAGATTCTTCTTTCTGAGAATCCGAAGAACGTTTCCTCAGAATCCAATCTCTCGGTTTAAGACTGGATAGAAGTCTCAGAATAATATTATACAATTGTATAATAATTGTACATAAAGGTTATAAATATTATATGCTTCTTGTGTTCTCATTTGATGAGCACATAACTTGGCATTCGCTGCTCAAACTCGCAGTGGAATATCTGAAGCTTGCTCGTAACCCGAATTTTAGCTCGTAACTCGAAGCAAAAAATCTACCGAGAGAATGCTCGTATCTCGAAATATTCTTAAGTCGAGGTACCAGTGTATATATATATATATATATATATATATATATATATATATATATTTATATGTACATACATACATACATACATACATATATACATACACACACACAGTGAAACTTCTCTGTCGTGGCCAGAAATGGTTCCGAAAAAATGTGGCCGTTTTGAGAGGTGGCCGTGGAAAAGGGGTTTCTTCCATAATATTGACTATATAGAGCCTTAAATCAGTTCTGAACAATATATGGCCGTTTACAGGGGTAGTCGGCTAGAAAAGTTTCAATGTATATATATATATATATATATATATATATATATATATATATATATATATCATCCTGGTAGACGACATATTGCATCCAGAACACTACGTTCTCAATGGCCAAGCGTAGCATGTCACCAGGAATTTTCATCAAAGTCCGTGATATGTTGTCCTTTAGGGCCTCCAACTTCAGGACTCCACCAAGATACACCTTAGACTTTAAATAACCCCACAGAAATATGTCACATGGGTTAGGTCCTGGAAAGCGAGGTGGCCATGCAAGTGGAAAAAATCGACTGATGACCCTTTCTTCGGTAAAGCAAAGGCGCAACAGATTCCGCGCTTTATAGCCCAAAATACAGGCGCTGCTGTCTACTACGTAGTCATGAATTTGCATTTTGATGTTTTACTTGCCTTTTATGGAAATTCTCGGGTGCGCCGACAACAACACTGCCATATCATCCCCTATCGGCGACTTTTGGAACCTTTTTTTCACGGAAACTCTTTCCCATGTCGTCCTTAGACCCTCTATCAATTTTGGTCGAATTCTGGCTGATACACCGCTCTACAGATGGCTCTGAGTAGTGTCAGTTTTAAAAAAATTCCCCCTGTATATTATATATATGTGTGTGTGTGTGTATGTGTGTGTGTGTGTGTGTGTATGTGTGTGTGTGTGTGTATGTGTGTGTGTGTGTGTGTGTATGCGTGTGTGTGTGTGTATGCGTGTGTGTGTGCGTGTATATATATATATATGTGTGCGTAAAGTAATAATAGATATTAATAATTTATACACATTTAGACTAAAGGGAATATTTACTTGATTCCCTATGTATCTTACATGCTAGCAAAACTTGTGGAACGAGGTTAAATTTTACTATTTAGAATCATTTGAATATTGCTTTTTTTAGAAAAGAAAAGTAATGAGATCTATACTTTGAAAGCCTACAATTTCTTTACAATGTAGAAGAGAATAAGAGAATTTATCACTCCAGTTATTAAAGATAATTAAAATAAAAATGCTTTAACCTTCAAAATAATGTATTTAATAAAGATAAAACTGGTATAAGATCTGCAAACACATAGAGTTATTTTAAATAAAACTTACGGTTCTATATGAATAAATGGAGCTGGACCAATGAGTAGAAGAGATGCTACACTAATGAGACAACCTAGTAGACTTAGAAATTTGCTATTGCACTGAAACATAGATAAAAATAAAGTATTATATCAATAAAAATGCACATTATTTCAAACATTCAATAAAGGGTTTCTCAAATACATTATTTAAACTATATAATGTGCCTAACAAATAATAAAAAGAAAAGGATATTTTCTCTATTTAATATTATTATGAATTTTCATTAAGACTTATAATGCAGATATAAATGTATCTTTTGTAATGTTATTAGTGTGACAGAACGTACCCTGCTGAATAAATAACAATTTTCTCACTTTGTATGCAGGTCGAACTACTAGTAGAAGGTTATAGTATCCATACACTATCTGGCCAAAAGTATCCGGATGCCCAGTGGTACGGACTCGGAGAGTCCTGAGGCATATATTAATATGATGTTGGAACGAGTTTTGTTGGTCCTCCTTTTGCATCGATGACAGCCTGCATACGTCTGAGGAGACTTTCCACCAGTTTTTGATAGGTATCCATAGGAATTGACTTCCAGGCGTCCTTTACAGTTGAAGTGAGTGCTGGCAGTGAGGATGGTCCAATTAGCTGGCTACTTAATAGCGTTCCAATTCGTCCCAAATGTGTTCAGTGGGATTTTGATCGGGGCTCTGAGAAGGCCAGTCCAGTTTTTGAACACCCATTTCGTCAAACCATGCCTGCGCAAGTCTCGTTGTGTGAATGGAGCAGTTATCCCGCTGGAAGAGGAATGAGCCTTCTCCGAAATATTGCCACAGAGTTGGGAGAGTAGCATTGTCCAGAATGTCCACATACATCTCAGAGTTCATGTTTCCAACCACAGGAACTAAGGAATCCAGGCCAAACGATGAAAAACACCCCTATACCATGATGCTGCCACCACCAAACATAACAGTTTGTTTAATGCAGTCACGTTAAAAGCGCTCGCCGGGCATCCACCAAACTCAGACGCGCCCATCGGACTGCCAGATTGTAAAGCGAGATTCATCACTCCAAAGAACTTTTTTCCACATGTCCACAGTCCAATGACGCTGAGATTTGCACCATTGCAATCGATGCTTCACATTCTGAGGAGTAATGTTTGGCTTGTGAGCGGCTGAACTACCATGGAATCCCAGGTATTTTAACTCTCGACGAACAGTCCTGCTGTTAGCACTAACGTGTGATGATATTTGGAACTCCTGAGTGATTTCAATCAACGAGGACTTGCAATTTTGTTTCACTATCCTTTTCTGAGTTCTACGACGGCGTTCACTAATTTTTTTCAGCCTGCCACTTCATTTTTCTGCAGTTCCGCTGCCTCGTCGTTTCCACTTCACAATTACATCACTCACAGTGGATTTTGGCTTCTGTAGAATGTCCGAAATTTCGTGAACTGATTTCCCACAAAGGTGGCATCCCACTATAATGCCACGATCAAAGTCACTAAGCTCCTTTGACTTACTCATTGTCTTACAAACGCATAAACATGACCTGACAAACCACTACCAACACTTTTATAGCTTTCGGTTACGCATCAAATTACGTCACCTTCCAGATCCACTTCTTTAGGGGGGTGTTCGGATACTTTTGGCCAGATAGTGTATTTCTAGATTTTTTAATTTTGATTTTTAAAGCTGGTTGAGAGCACAAAGGAGAACTTTTGCTAAAAGATGGGTAGTTAGATCAGATTGTTCTGTTGAGAGTGCTATGGTCATCTTTTGTTTTCATTACACTAGGATCTACATTTTAAAGCCGATTCTACGCATCCATGCCATTAGAGGAACTCGAACTCATAGACTTTGGAACCGAATGCCAGTGCAATAGTCATTCGACCAAAGCGATTGCGAGGTACCTGAGTCACTATTGCGAGGTACCTGATTAACCTATTCGTAATCAAACAAAAAAAAGCAGTAAAAGCTTAGGGCCCCAAAATGTTAAAGCATATTTCTCAGTAGTCCTCATGAATTCTCTCTCTTTGTTTGAAAAGACAATTTGTTCATTAAGTCTAAAGGGAACTGTGCATCCTCATTTTTCCTTCGTTTCTTAACTAAGTTACCCCTGACAGGATATTCCCATAGTAAATGAACAACGTACTAAGTATATAACTAATATCAACAGAATTGGCGTTCTTGCCAAAGGATTTGTTGGAATATTTCTCAAAACCTTTGGATTCCTAAAGGGCTTACATCCGGTGCTTAGGGAATTTTAACATCCTAAAGGCCTTAAATCCAACCAAATTTTCATGCCTTTCTTTACCCTCTTTAGAACCAAATTTTTATAACCTTTGTTAATAAATGTAAAACAAATTCTTTGTGGCTAAAAAATGGTTTATCAGACTTTTTCTTGTTAATAGAATCATTTTTTCTACTTGTTCCATAACTAAATATTCTCCATTATTTATCTTAGCACAACTAATATAAATGACTCTCAACAAACAATATGGAAGAAATTTAAAAAGCAATTTCTAGTTATTCCTTGCTTGCTTTATGGCTTTAGGATTTATCCATGTCTTCATTATCTAACGCTTATACAACCTCATTTTCTCTAAACATTAGAGACAAATTATTTTAATGCATGGTAGTTAGTAAATTCTGGTTCAGGGTTCGACCTTGCGACTGGGCAAGGTCGACTCATGCCTTTCATCCCTTGAGTGGGTCGATAAAATGAGAACCAAGCATGCTTGGGAACTAACTCTGGGGTCCCACGTCAGGTTGACCACCTGACCGAGACATATGCTGTATGGCAGTGCTCCCCAACCTTTTTATCGCCGCGTACCGGTCAACGTTTGGTAATTTTACCGCGACCCGCTGAGGGGGGAGGGGGGGAGGGGGATGCTAATTGTTTATATTTTAGATTGTTTTGATTTAATGATTTTAATTTAATTGTACTTAAATATGCCTTCAAAATAAAATACAGTTACACCAAAAAATGAATATAAAGTGATTTAACATTTTAACTCACTAGAACGCTAAATAATGAGAACCCTGAGCTTATGGCCTTAAGCTAACGGCCTGGTACCATTTGATCCACAGACCGGTACCGGTCCGCGGCCCGGGGGTTGGGGACCACTGCTGTATGGAACCACTGCTGAATGCTAAAATTTATGATAAGGATTTATTCAACAGCAATGTAAAATAAAAAATAATAAGCATATTATTATTTTGCAAAGTATTATTAATTGCTGAAATGCATATTTAATCTTCAGGAAATTTTTAATTTTAGTTGTAAAAATTATTTCTTTTTAAACGCATTAAAATACTTATACCGAGAAAATAGCATTATTATTATTTTTACTTCATATGAAAGTTAGGAAAGAGCATCCGAAATTGAGATTTTACGGGGACAGTGGACTTTCAAACCTAATTTTTAAAAATTTGAATGGATTTGCTTGAAATTTGAATATAGGATTAGTACCATAGATATGTAAAAGTGGTTAAAATTTAATGATGAAATATTAATAATTTATGAATTATTAATTATTAATTATATCAATAATTGGCCTAATTAAAAATGTCCCATGCGCATTTCTTTTGCATATAATATGGTAATTTTTATTTACAGGATACCTTATAGAACTAACAATGAAACTTATTGCTTATTTTAAGCATTCATTAAAAATATAATGAGAAACATAATAATAATAGTGAAAACACCCTTTTTATTACGCAAAATACCTATAAATCATCTTTTCAAGTACAAAATTTAGAAATTCTGAGTATACGAAGCTTAATTTTTTTCAATGAGATTTATTTGATATACAGTTAAGTATATAAATCTTAAATTTCAAAGCAATACGATAATTAGAAATGCGCCTGGAGCAGTTTGAATATTCGCATGACATGAACATTTTTATTTTGAGAAAAACACATTTAAAGTTATTGCTATTAGTAACCACATAATATCTAAATTAAATTACTATATAACAAATAAATATCACTTACCTGATATACATATATATATAAAATGGAACTTCAATTAGTCTTAGATTTAGATAAATATATTTTAGATTTTCAACATTTCTCATAATTGTACCATTATCGTGTACAATGATGAGTATCAAAATTCAAATGAAACTCTACTTCAGGCAACTTTGTTTACAAATACAAATGCCTATAACTAGGAAAGTAATCCCAGAAATTAAAAATTCTTTTTGAAACACATTCCTACTCGTACGTAGTTTCACAATTCAATAAAATAAAAAAATCGAATTTTTGACAAATTTCACAATTTTGAAAGTCCACTGTCCCCTTAAATTCTTTACTTAAGTAAATTGTCTCGGACCAGTAATGTGTTGCAATATAAAAACCTGTTCAGATCCGGTAAGAATGAGGTTATAGATTGGATCCCGGTAGGTATTTATATACATTATTATTTTATACTCTTAAACTGAGTGGTGCTCCAAGATTACAGGAAAAAGAAAAAAAAATCAACTCTAAAAATACAAAACCCTGTTTTTTTACTTTGAGGAAATACATAAAAAAGAATTTTATGAGAGGGAAAATCGTAAAATTTTGACTTCCGAGTGTTCTGTCATAAAGTGTTGCTTTGCTGGAGTTAGAAATTTAAAACAAAATTTTAAAGGAAAAAAAGGAAAATGATTTACAACTGGCCCAAATGTGTTCTAGGCAAGATTAAACTTTTTACTACACAGGGGAAAGAGCAAAATATGAATATATACAATTCTAATTGTTTGTAACGAAAGGCACAAACATATATATACATACATACATAGTTTCTATCATCTGCGATTCTTACAGATACTATGTGTGCGTGCCAAAGATGACTCATTAAAAAAAAACTGTTTGTTTAAACGTCCATATAATGTAATGATAAAAATTATATGATCATACGAGTTATCTCAATGCTTATCACATTAAAAATTAATTCAGTTACAATAAAGCTTGCTTAATACGGCAGAAAAATTACCTTTTTGTCACATAACCAGCCCCAAGCTGGGGCGCTTACGGCGTATATAGTTCCACTGAGGGCAAACATCATTCCAAGAAACAATCCTGACAGTTTGAACTGTAAGTAGAGAAATCCATGTATCACTACATTATCTCCGGCATTGTTATATATTTAAAGTCTCTCACAAAAAGTAAAATACCTGAGGCAAAGACAGTAAACAAAACTTTTATCGAGGCAGAATTTTTAAATAAAGTAGTATGTTGTTGTAAAATATAAAGATTACCTTCGATATTCCCATTTCTTTGTAATGAAATGTTAATGGGTTTCTTGAGGTCATTGGACTAATGTTATAATATAGTTTCTACATATATTTCAATCTTCATACTTTAGATCAGTGATTCTCAACCACTGGGCTGCGGCACTTTAGTGTGCCGCGAGATTCTTGAAGTGTGCCGCCACTGCGAATTATTTTGTATGCTACTTTTACAAAATATATTATAGGTAAATCAATCAATTATCCAAGTAAAATTCTTTTAAATTTATCTTATGGTTAGTGTGCCGCCAAATTTTTAAATTATTAAAAGCGTACCGTGAGGAAAAAAATGTTGAGAATCACTGTTTTAGGTTATTGGGACACTTTACATATTTTGTTAATAACAAAGGGTTAAAAATTTAGTGACCTCGATTTGCTTTTTCAAGCTATTTCCAATTTCCAATGCACAAGACAGGACCCGAAATAGCAACTAATGCTTACCCCACACCAACGGAGACAGCAACGAAAGACAGACACATTTTGCCAACTGTCTCTGTGGCTGTCATAAAAGCCTTCACACCGCTAGGTGAAGGGGAGAAGAGGCAATTTATTTGCGTATGCGCATAATCTTCTCTTTCTATTCTGATTGGCTGTCGAGCATGGCGGCAGAGACAAAAGTTGAACTTTTTCCAACTTGAAACCGCAGAGACCAGAGACGGAGACGAACAGGGGGAGTGAAAATTTGTTTGTAATACGCATGCGCAACAACGAAGATACATGATTTTCGTCTCCGTCGTCGTTGGTGTGGAGTAAGCATATGGCCTTCCGGTGAATAGTCTGCCACAATTTAGACCGATCAACCCCAGGAGCGACATCTGGGGGCCTGTATCTTCTACCCTGTCTGGCATCATAGAAGAACTTTCCGGTCTACAGATTAGCGTGCCCATATCCAGCCTAGACACAGAGGTATTTAATGACTCTTGTCGGGATTCGAACCGAGCACCCCCAGTCCGAGTTCAAACGCGTTACCATTTGTCGTTGTAAAAATGAAATGAATGAAATGAAAGTTATTTAAGCCTACTTTTCCCTCTAGAGCAATGGTTCCAAACCGGTGGTGCGCGAAACACAGGCGGTCCGCCAGAGCTTCGTGAGTGGTCCGACACCTCATATAAAAAAATTGCCAAATAAATGAGTATTTTGTTCAATGTTCATTGAACTAGATGGGCCGAATATATCCGATGACTATCAGGTGTTGAATTAAGATTTCTTAAAAGTTTAACATTGTTTTATTATTAGAATATGATACGTTAGAATGTGAGTTCGTTAATCCTGTATCCCTTTTGTCTGAGGGATATTCTATACCCCCATACCCCCTGGTAGGTTCCTCTCCTCTCAAGTCAGTGAGGGGGTCCGCACATGGTTCAATTTCTGGCTTAGTGGTCCGCAGACTTCTACAGGTTGGGAACCACTGCGCTAGAGAAACGGTAATAAACACTGCACGGAGGCGAGAGTATCCGCTTAAGTGACTTTCCTAGGGAGCAATTTTTTTCCGCCTCGGAAGAGTTAAATGTATCAATGCTATCAGATTTTATGACCTGCTCACGTATCCCCTCAAAATGATATATATAATTTAAATGGTCTTTGCACTCATTTTATCTTAAACGATAATCACGAATGTTACGCCTTGATGGGACATCTCACGTCGCTCAATATTTCTTTGAAAAGAAAAAGTTGTTACGTCTCTCATCTTCAATGTAAGATTCATATAATTTTGATTCTAACAATTTCACAAAGCTAAAGGAGAGATTCCCAGAAAAAAAATTCTCATTTCACAAATAAATTATTCGGATGGATTTTGAAAAAATAAATGAAATGTGTAAATTTGTTTGAAAATCAAAAGTAACTTAAAATGTTGATGCCGTGATGACATGTTACCGTAGCTAATGGAATAATTTGTAAGGGACAACTATTGTCTCTCACGTTCTCCAAAAATCTCACGTCAAAGTGCTAGTACTTTTCAAACGAATCAAATTTCAAATGAATCAACCGTTTTATGTTGCTACTAGCTGAATACCCGGGCTTCTCTACGGAGTACATTCAAATTAAATACAACGATCAATGCATGCAGTTACTGCCAAAAGAAAACAAAAAAATATATTTATGAAAAAATCAAAACAGATATTTTTATAGACAGAATAATGTAGAAGAAAATATTGAAATTAAATCTAAAAGAACACACACACACACACACACACACACACATATATATATATATATATATATATATATATACTAAAGAATATTTTAGTACAGTTAATATAGTACAGTTTGAGGAACATTTCTTTTACTGCATTTTAATATTTTTCAGGATATGTCCAATCATTTGCCGCATTAGACAGGAAAAAAAAATATTTTTTTTGTTAATTTATTTCGTTGTTATGCATGGGATGCAAAATTAATTT
The DNA here is from genome assembly GCA_907164885.2 of Dolomedes plantarius. Taxonomy (NCBI): domain Eukaryota; kingdom Metazoa; phylum Arthropoda; class Arachnida; order Araneae; family Dolomedidae; genus Dolomedes; species Dolomedes plantarius. Next base: position 59,091,608 of record OU015501.1, read on the forward strand.
AAAGTATCACAAAAAAGAAAAAAACCACGTGATCAGCATTTAATAAATTAAATTCTAAAAATGGATATTTAAAAATTCACCAAAAATCAGAAAATGGAGGTAAAGATTCGACAAAGATTTCATTTTAAAGGAATTTTTATGATCTTTCTCGTGATATAAATTTTACAACCCTCAGATTATTATTTTCAATGACAACTTTAAAAAATTTACACAAACAGCTTAAAAATTTAATTTTAAAAAATCTAAGAAGAATTTTTCAAAAATCTTTCTTAGTGCACTCCTACACTATAAGAAGAATCGCGATGCAAAATTTCAGCCCTTTAGGTTCAGCGGTTTGGTCTGTGCGTTATTTGTCAGTCAGTCAGTCAGTCGGAACTGTTTTATATATATAGATTATGAAGAGTAATAAATATTATTATTCAAGCTCCGTTCATATATTTCTTGAGCTCTGAGCTCCTGATTATCCGTATTGATTAGTGCATACGTGTATCTCAGATGATAGGAAAAGTCGGATAATTCAAAAATGGTTCAGCATTACTTAAAAAATATGAGCTTTTCATAGGAGTTATTAGTTAACTAATGCAATGATTTAATTAAGATTCGGTAAAAAATAACAATAAAACATATTAGATTTTTAGATTTTTCTTTAGGAAAAAAAATTTATATTTCTTTGTTTGCGAATCATGTTGACATTTTTTTTTTTTCAGTCAACTGGGGGTTTTCTTTTAGGACTTTTCTTTAGTGATTTGTGAAGCACAGATAATCCCCTCTCTGATAATCGAGAATAGTACAGTGCATTTCCCTGATTGCAAATCTTCTATGTTTAAAGCTTCCAAGGCTATTACTGCTTTTGCTTGTATTTGCTGTCGGACTTACTAATTAGAATCTTTCTTATTGTGGACATCGTTTAATCACAGGCTATTTGCTTTATTTTTGTTTTTATTTATTTTCAGTGGTGTATTAGATTTAAACGATTTAGTTTTATTTAATTTTTACATCTTTTGACTTCAATTTATATATCTAAGATTTTATTAAACCTTTGAAACTTCCCAAAATTAGTGCCCTAAAACATAAGCCATGACCCTCTAGTTTTGGAATAAAAGGAGAGGTATTCTTACACAAAAACAAATGGAAACAGATTGCAACTATAATTAACTATTGTACCTTTCTAAGAATCTTGGCATCTCTAACTTTATGTAAAATTATACGAGAATCAAATGCTTATATATATATATATATATATATATATATATATATATATATATATATATATATATATATATATATATATATATATATATATATATATATATATATATATATATATATATATATATATATATATATATATATATATATATATATATATATATACACGAGTGTGTGTGTAGGCACAAAGACAGTTTTAACCCATTTCTGCGCATCATATATTTAATTTTTGGGTATAAAATTCCAGATTCAGGAGCATAGATCTTTTAAACAATTCTAGCCATTGAATGAAGCTCATATAATAAAAATTACATAGCCCTTCTTTAACTGATTCCAAAGAAAATGGAAAATATAGTTACTTAAGATAAATACTGAAAAATCAGCCAATATTATCGTTTGTTTATGTATAGAAGCCAAAGAAAGAGCGAATAGAGGTAAAATCTTTCTTCTTACAACCTTTGATCTGTTAAATTCCATGATATGGTCTATGTGTTTAACTAAAGAAGGAGAATCTCTAGTATGGTTAAGGTAGATGTTTATATTTTTTGATTTGAGGTTGTACCTCTCCTAAAGTAAAGCCTCGTTGAGGAGAAAAGAGTTGTAAAGCGGTTATCAAAGTATCGGTCAGAAGGATAATCAAAAGTTCTTTCGCTACATGTTTATGATTTGCTTTCATTTGGTTGATTAGTGTCCCTGATCTGTAACAAAAATATTAGTCCTTATCTTTCATTTTCAACGATACATATCGGTAAATATCAAATAAAGCAGATTACTTACCCCTCGTATATGTGGTTCTAAAGTGGCTTGATTAAAGCCTATATAGTTGAAAGATGTGAAGACACTCAACGAAAAAATTAAAATAGTTGGATTCATCCAGAAGCGTATCAAATTGCCTTTCTCTGGCATTGCAGCTCTTTCTGAAATAAAAGGTATTAAAATAAATTTATAATATTACCCTATTGAAACATTACTAAAGTATCATTCTTCATCTGAGTGATGTATAATTTTTTTAACTGGTATCCCTTTCGTAACTGAGCATAAAAAAACTACTCTTGTAAATAGCAAAGACCGGTACAGTAAACTCCTGTTATGCGGTAAATAATGCTTTATGAATTTAAAATTCAAACGTGTTGAATAATTAATGTTCATCGCCAACTTTTTGAATAGCCAAGAAACATTTCTTATTGCATTCGTTGCTTTACTTCCTTCTAATCTATTTTGAGAAGGACGGATTCTAATTAGTATGTTTGTTACGACTGGCACAAGACAACGGTAGCATTCGTAGCACATTTGGACAACGTGGGAACAATCTTAAATAATAATTATAAACTCTTCTTATTTACCACTATTGTATTTTAATGTAATAATGTCTATTGTGATACATATACATACAGAGGCTGTTCACACATTTTTTAGACGATGTATATTGTATTCACAAAACTAAATTACATAAAATTCTTGTGTTTTAAATGTTCTATTTGACATCCCTTATTCTGAACTATCTTTCGACACCGCAATTTCCAGGATAATAATGCCTTTTGAAGTGTCAGAAGAGGTATTCTATCCCATTCCTCTTGAACAGCTTTCCAGAGTCCTGTAAGGGTTTTGGGACGACGTTTGGATAATGCAGATTTTAAAAGTCCGAAAGCACAAAAATCCATAGGTGATACATCGGGAGATTTAGTAAGGATATCAGTGAAGGGTATGGCCTTGATACCAGTTTTTTGTTCCAATTCTTTTAGGAAATTTACAGTGGATTTTGATGTGTGACTGCTAGCTTTGTCCTGATGGAGTCTCACAGATTGATGGCACTGTGGGTAAAGCGATGGTATTTCATTCAGAAAAATTGGCGATAAAATATGTTCCTGATAGTATTTGGAGTTAATCTTGACATTTTTTTCCACTCTCTTTATTTTTAACTTGCAATTATAAGAAAAACCAGCAACAATCATGAATCCCTTAGAAAAACTTTCTTTCGATTCTTTGAACCATGTACTTAAATTTTTTTCTCCCCTTTTATGATAATAAATGGCTCTTTTTTTGTTGCAATCATTTAAATACACCCATTATTCATCTATTGTGACAATTGTTTTCCATTTTTCTTTGGATAAGAGTTTCTCATATAGAATTCTGCAGCTTGTCTTGCGTTCAGCGATATGATTTGGAAGAAGACGATGCACATTGCGTTTTTTCGCTTTCTTAAGGTTTAAATCAACGTTTATCATTTTGTTTACAGTGGACACCGAGCATTTTAATGATTTTGCAACTGTCCTTTGACTAGGGGGATTTTCTTTTAACATTAAACAACGTACCTTTGCAATAGTCGAAGATGTCCGTTTCTTCCTTGGATACTTGTTGGAATTTTTGTCCCACTTGAGGCTCCAATTTGACTTTTTTTTTTCCTTTCTTGTTGACGATATTACCTATCGACGCTTTAGATATCACAAAAGCATGACTCTCACATCGTTTTTGGATAACGGAGTATGCATATTTCTCTTCGGAAAGAGCATAAATGTAGCCTTCGAACCACTGCTTTGTTAAAAACGCCATTTTGAATAAAACCGAAACTTTCAAGCTGTAGACGATAATTTTGCCTTTTAAAAACATAGTACAATTGCAATTATTTCTTTTGCAGCAAATGATTTTTTATTACCGCTTACCAAAATCGTCTAAAAAATGTACGAACAGCCTCTGTATATACATTTATTTATTTATTTATTTATGCCCATGTAGTGACTGTATGCTTGCAGGGGTGAACATCAGACTTCCCCACACTTCGACGTCAATATCCAACCAACTGAACAATAGAATCTGCTTGTTCAACTACACCGTGACTTCCCCAGTCACTATTTCATTTGAAAAATTATAATAGAATTATCACGCGATAACTCTATCAGTTTACCTTTTCCTAAAATGAAGAATTTTCAATTTTAAGAATTTTTTTGTTCTGTTTCTTAGAAGGTCTGGTTGAAAAAATTTTGAAAAGTTTAAAGTTCCTTTTAAACTTTTCAAAACGTATTTAAAAATGTCAGGAACACAGTCACACAATTTTTCTCTAAAGTATCACTGTGCGGACTAAGATAGGGTTTGATTCAATACTAAAACATTTTTATGCATTGTCTTGCATACATATACTACTTTTTTCATGATTTTTAACTTCAACTTAAAGATGTCTTTAGTCGTTTCCTGTGAAGCATCTTTTTTTCTTTCGGGATACAAAGACTATCAGTGAAATACACAACCATAACAAACCAAGAGTAGACACCAACTCGTGAATATGCATGTTTAAAATCAAAATATTACATTTTAAATTGAAAAAAAGCCTCCCCAAATATGGAGAAGTTTTTAAGCTTTCTCATTTATAATTTCAGAAAATAAGTTTGTAATCTTTGTAAACATTTAAAATTACTCTTTATTTTTACTCTTTATTTTTTAGTTTTCACGAAAATTATTCAATTGATATTTTTTCATTTTTCCAAACTAACTTTTAAAACTTCTTCATCGATGTTTATTTCATGGTTTTATAATAATCACTGCAACGTTCGGTGTACAGTGTTAAAAAAAAACGAAGGTAAGCATTAAAAATATAATTCAAAGGGCCAATTTCTACACAATGGATTGATTAGAAAAATAGTTCAATACTTTCATCTTCATTGTATTTTTAATTATTTAATAAATTGACTTTGTATTCCAAAAGAATATTTATTGTGGAATATATATGCTTCTAAATAGTATTCAATATAACAACTTACCTACATTAGGAAGCACAAAAAATATAATTATAGCATCAACAATGACGATACTTCCAACTCCATAGAAAGGTAAACCATAGCCACCCAGCTGAAAATAAATTTTGGAAATATATCATATAATGAATTATTTAATGACATTTCATGTTCACTTATATTTCTGTAATTGTGGTTTTATATCTATTAATACCTACTGTCAATGTTAATTATATCAGGAATCAGTTTTTGGGAAATGTCAATTACATTCTGATACCAAATATCAAATAATTGTTGAAGTTAATATTATCGGGGAAATCAACAGTTGTTAATCTTAACACCGTAGTGAGCATACAAGAGAATCCGGTTTCATTCACTCATATATCGTGTTTATGAGTAAATCAGACAAAAGCACAGTGATTTTGATGAAGTATAACAAGTAATCCTTGTTGTTGTACACTGTACCTCATATGAAAAATTATCTATATATATACACACACACAAGCAGTCTTATAAATATGCATCTTCACATAAAGGTATAGATCACAGCTGACTGAAATTAAACTGTTGACAAAGCTGTGACATGCTTCACGCTCTGAACATACTGGATTATACTTTTGGTATAACTCTTGCGTGTTTCTAACGTACAGAGAAAAATAAATATAAAATTAGAAAATGGATACGCACTGTAAAAATCTCAGATATGCTTTATTTAGAACTTTGTAGATTCATATGTCGAATGAATATATATATATATATATATATATATATATATATATATACAGGGTGTCCCAGTTAAACGTTTCAGAACTTCTACGAGGGGTAGGGGGCATCCTGACGACTCGAAATCATATAGCAATGTGGGGTCGGAAATGTTTTCCTGAAGCGGTAGATGGCGATGCAGGAAAGTTCCGAGCGTTCGTGCAGGAATCGTCATTTCGCACAAGGACTCAGACTTAATAGGATAGCTAATTATACGAACGCAGAGTTAGCCGACATGTATTTAGTGTACAGGGCTGCAGATTGAAGTGGGGCAGCCGCCGTAACTACCTAGACGTCAGGTTTGGCCAACAGTGGGTCGGACGTGGTGGTTTCGTGCGTTGGCCTGCTCTGTCACCAGACCTATCATGTCTTGATTTTTATTTATGGGGACATATGAAAACACGGGTTTATGACACCCCAATTGACAATGCTGAAGAGCTGGTTGCAAGATTCGCAGTAGCGGCCGGAGAAATTCGAGATGAGCCTGGATTATTCCAGAATGTTCGGAATTCCATGCGCCGGAGATGTGAGATCTGCATTGCTGTTGGTGGAAAAAACTTCGAACACTTACTTTGACCCCTGTACCTTTTGTTTTTGCACATTTATTATTAAAACGATTATCCACTTACGGTCTCTTTCTTTATGGTTTTCTGTGTACATAACCGCTTCAGGAAAGCATTTCCGACCCCACATTGCTATATGATTTCGAGTCGTCAGGATGCACCCTACCCCTCGTAGAAGCTCTGAAATGTTTAACTGGGACACCCTGTATATATATATATATATATATATATATATATATATATATATATATATATATATATATATATATATATGATTGTATCAAAATCTGTCACCTATATTTTCTTGGTCAGTTACATAATATGCAATTTCCATTAGATGGTTATTAAAAAGAGACATCCTTTCCTTGAAACGTGTTCTCGTACGTGGCGACATTTGAATTGTTCCTCACTTTTGCTCTCACCGACTCTTAGCGTTCCTCTGTAATATTCTAAGTATCGAATGGCAGGTGAACGTAACCAAAATTAGTAGGGATTCGGCCATTTACATAAAGACTTTGCACGAAATTTCCACTAATTCAAGGTTTTAAAGACAAGCAAAAATGGTGGCAAATGGCACAATCAGAGATATTTTATTAGAAATAAATAATAAATTAATCTTAAGAAATCCCTGCTACGTGTAAAATATACTTTTTCAAATTTCCGCTGCTCTCTTCATCAGGACTTGCAAATCAACAAGCGCATCGTGCTTTAAAAGAAAGCCGCACAGTGAAGTGCCCACAAAGGGGCTACTAGGCCTGTGGATCGCAATTCTTTTCCATTTCTTACGTCAGGCGCCAGGTTTCCATTCGTATCAGGCCCTGCTTACATTTTTTCAGAAGCAGGCCGTGTATTTTAAGGTTAAAAAAAAAATGTGATTGAATGATAGCTGTATTTGTGGAAGGAGCCTAACACATCGTTTAACTCATTTCAATCATGGATGAAAAGTATGGTTTAATATTGCAAATGGCATAAATGAGGATTACCTTATGAATCTAAGAGGCTATTTAACTGATTTATATTCTCGTGGAAACATAAAATAAAAGTCTATTTTTAATCTCAGCAGTGCAGTTTCTTGGATTTTAAATTTATGTTTATCAGGGAAAACAACGATATATTTACAATTAATTTGAGTTGCAATTAATGAGTGATTTGTTATGATTATTTTTTATTTGTAAAGTAACTCTTTGCTTCTCCTGGTGAAGTTTATAAGACTTTTTTTTTTTAATTTTCCATCGAATTTCACTTGAATGAGTGTTTTAATTTCTGTATTACTATGTATAAACTTCCTGACACCTAAAACGCCTCTTCCGATTGAAAACTGAACTCCAAGTATCATTGCAACTGCCGACTTCCGTTTTGTGACACAAGGAAGAGAAAACAACCAGGAAGGTCTATTAACAAGAGAGGCGGGGAGGGGCTCAAGCTTTTTTACAATTTATTTTTTCATTCTTTCCCTTTCCGTCTCATTTTGCAAGAATTTACCAGTTAACGTAAATAAATTATTATGCACTTGTTGGGTATTATGGTTTCCTGATCGAAATGGCGGTGTAGGCTCATAACATGCTAGAAAAAAATCATGGAAATCTTTGACTCACTACCATAAATCTCTAACTATGACGCACAAATTTCATTTATTAAGAGTTAGGAAAGCGCAAAGCTTTCTGAAATAAAGAAATTTTTGGATTGACTGTTGTAAAATACTATATTTGTCGTATAATTAAAAAGATGAAGCTAACGTTGAGGTATCACAGAACAGGAGTGCTTGCGATCAAAGGCAAAATATACTGTATGGCAAATCTGTTCTAGGTAAAACAAGAAGGCAAACCGTCAAATCTGATAATTAGTTTATGGTCTGGACGGTCTTGACTTTCACTTAGCTGTGGTCGGCTTTTTAAAGCTGAATTCTTCGGTTTATGTTGATTTAAACCGAAAGGATGACTCACCGCAAAATTATAAATTTTCTCACTCATGAGAATCAAATTCCAACCTTGTAAGGGATTCTTAGTAATGTTATACACTTTAATAACTGGCCATCACTGGTCATTTAAGAGGAAGAAGTCGTGTTGCTGTTGTCATAGCGTGCTTCTAACTTTTTTTCTTTTTTTTTTTGGGAGGGGGGGGGGACGAATTGAATTCAGATAAGGCCCTCCTCAGCACATTGACTGCCAAACGGTTCTTAAAATAAGAAATATTATGATTTTTCAAAATTAAATAGCAATAGAATTGATGTTTGAGTAGTATTCAAAAGTTATACAATGAGAAAAATAAATATAATATAAATAAAATGAGAAAAATAAATATAATATAAATAAAATGAGAAAAATAAATATAATATAAATAAAGTGAGAAAAAAAATAGCATCGAATTTTCGTTATGCATCCTATCATTGATAAAAACTATTTTAAGGCTAAAGACATAATCAGAATCTTCAGTTTCACAGTTTAAAAAAGCGGGAAAAAACCAACTTTCTTAAAAGTTTTCTACAATTTTCCGATATTAACTGAACTTTTATTAACGTTTTAATTTATTTCAAGTTAAGTTGGGGGGGGGGACGTGCCCCCCCCCCCCCCCCCCGACGCTATGCCTGTTGTTATTCCTTATGCCCCCTGGCCGGAAATGTATTTCAGACCAGGCCCATATATTCTTGCGGGGTGCGGCTCAGGTTTATAATGGCACCAAAAGGGTGAAAGTCCGACTTAGCCAGGAACCACCTCAATTTTAACCGAGCAACTCCAGAGGTGTCATCTGGGGCGGAGGGGGAGGGTATCGTACCTTCCCCACCAACTGACCGCAAAGAAGGACTTTCCAGTCTACGGATTTAAAACGTGCCCATATCCGGCCTAGACACGAAGGTATTTAACTGCACTTGTCGTCCGGGCACCTCAATACCGATAGCCAACACTCAAATCTCACAAATAATAGTTAAATACCAGTAAAAAGTTTTCAAGCCTTCTTTGTGTTTAGGATCGCACTTAAAACAGAGGTATATTTAATAAAACAATCAATTCAGAGGTGGGAAAAAAATCTCTTTCGAGAGAGTGGTTTCATTTCATGGAGCTGGGGCATAGGGATTCCAGTCGCTGTGCTGTGGAATTAATTATTACTGACTTCGATTTAACTTCACGATCCTAATGCATTACGATGTAAATGCTTGGTAATAGGACATTAAGATATTTCCAAGAACTTCTGGGTTAGTTCATGGTTATAATCAATCAATAATAGAAATTCTTGCTGAACATTAGAATAAGCTAGATTGTCACCGTAAACGACTCGCATTAGTTTTAATGCTTGTAAAGGGGCATCATGTCCTACTTTCTTTCTCCTGTTAGCAAACTGATTAGAAATACCAGTTTACTCGGAGGAAACGATACCGGGTTTTTTTTTGTCTCGAACTTGAATCGAGGTCAAGAGCGTCTGTGTACTTGAAAGGGAAGATGAGTTTGCTCTCAAGGAAAGTTGTTCAGACAACCGCATTAAGTAACATAATTTGACCTAGATCAGCACTGCGTTTGACATAACTTCGAGCGGAAGAGTTTCAGGATGATATACATATCGGAAGTAAACGCCTGATAGAGAAGAGCGTAATTCGAAAGTCCGTGTCTGTCACAGATTCCGCTACAGGCACGTAATATTAAATGACTGTTTAGGCTGAAGAGAAGTACACGTAAAAATATATAGATGTACAACGGAAAGAAAATACTGTCTGTCCCTCTTTCTCTATTTCTAACACACGTATACATATACCGATATAGATAGTTAAAAATATGAACAATGTTTCGTGCCCCTCTCCAGTGGTTGCAAAATATGCAGTCGATTTCCCTGATGACCGGAGCAAGGATATTTTGATTCATGTATTTCGGGTAAATGACCCGGTTATTATCTGTAACACATGGTAGCAAGAGGTTAGATCTTAAATGATGTTAAACACTCTTTTTTACAGATGAGTTCTTTGCTCGTAATTTATATTGAATTTGTGTCCAACATTGCTAGTACATCCGAGCCTAATGAAATTTTTAAATACACGGGAATCATATCAGTTTTTACTTATATATATATATATATATATATATATATATATATATATATATATATATATATATATATATATATATATATATATATATATATATATATATATATAAATGTATATATATAATATATATATATATAAAATCGATGAAGATTGATGAAAAAATTGATGAGTGAAAAATCGATCATTTTTTCCCCACCTGTTTAACTCAATATTGGTTTTAATGCCGAAAATTGTATATGAGCCATATGCTAGGATTGGGTTTTGAACCTGTAGGTCCTAATGTCTATATTAGTGTATTATCAACTGTGCAACTGCAGCGATGCCATGAACTTCCCCTTTTTTTTTTCAAATGTTCCATTCTTCACTTAACCTCATTTGTTTCTGAGTCCAAAGGAATGGGTTATTGGTTTGTGTTATATTTTTTTCCACCAGTTATTTCTTTTGATTTTTAAAATTTACCATTATTCATTTATACTTACGCTTGATCCATCCAACCGAAAACGTGATCAGAAATAAAGTGATTTCTGTTCACTATAGTGTGTCAAAGTGTAAGTAATATTCAACTTTGACACACTAAAGCAAAAATTTAATCCGCCCAAACAAAAGTTTGAACTGCCATAGTGAATACTCGAGCCATCCTAACAAGTACTTGAGCCACCCAACAGTACTTGGACTTCTTAATTGTTTTCGACGAGGATGAAATTTAATATAAATTTTTCTCTTCCTTTTGACTGACTGGCCATTATACTTCTTTTCAACAGCTGGGCGCCACTAAAAAGAGAATTTACCAATATCGACAATCGAACCCAGGTTTTTCATTCTCAATATTATTATTATATTTTTCTCCATTTGAACTATACCATCACTGTGATAAAGTCCAATTTTTTTTTCACAACTGTCAGCGTTTTATTAACTTTTTAAAGTTTCTATTGTCATTATTTATGTTCTATTTTACCGCAATGTATTGTTAAAATTCATGTATGTATACACATGTTAATTTTTTCCCAGTTTACTTCGATGATATCCGAAATGAGGTTCTTAGATTATTAAACCTTGTAGTGACAATTGAAGATTAGTGTGCGATTGATTTGATGAGGGAAATGTTTTTCTATGTGCTTATATCGAGTATTTTGCTTCAAAAAGTATGTAATAGAGTTCAATCAGGTACTGCGGGTTCTTACAAGTCTCCCAACATTGCTAGTACATCCGAGCCTAATGAAATTTTTAAATACACAGGAATCATATCAGTTATTACTAATATATATATATATATATATATATATATATATATATATATATATATATATATATTTAATTTCTGTTTTTTTTATTAAAAAATTTTATGAAATGAAGACCGATAAGCGACTGTGTGGATTTTGAAAAGGAAAACCAGTGTCTTACCGATCAAAAATCGTCGATATATCGTAAGCTTATAACAAACCAAATATAACAAGCATAAATATGAGTTATAACAGTTCATTCAACATTGTAAAACATTATAATGCTTTTACACGAGGACTGAATGCCTGCAAACATTTATTAACAGATATGCACTTAAACAAAGAGAGAGAGAGAGAGAGAGAGAGAGAGAGAGAGGAGAGGAAGAAGAAAAAAAGAAAGATAGTAAAAATTAAACGTAGGATTTTGAAACTTTTAATATCATCTTATATTCCTAAGTGATTTTCGAAATCCATGACTCAAAACGAGTATGATTTTACTCAGTATTAGCTGCTGGCAAAATTTTAAACACTGGTTGCTTCTATTTTGCCCTCACTCGGTTGCGAGCTCATAGAAAATTTCTTTTTTAGAATTTTATATTTCTTAAAGTATGATGAAAGTATGACGAACATTTTTTGAAAAATATAATTTCAGTACGAAAAGAACGAGACAAAAATAATACATGACCTCGAGAAATTTTTGAATAGAGCACCAATTTCATATTCTTTCAAAAATAATTGAATTTCTTTACCGAATTCAGACCCAAACTGCATTAAAATTATCATAAGTAAAATTCTGTTCTCTTGTACGAAATAGAGTAACCGAATCGAATCGGAATGGCTGTAGACAGGTACAGAAGTAGGTGTGCAAAATACCGAAAAGAATATTAAAAGCAAATTAGATCAGCACACCGCCAGTCAATGACGTAAATGATTCATTTCAACCACTGATGAATCTTACTCTAAGAATCATTCATTCAAAGAGTCGAAGAGGAATCGGAATCAGTAGTCAAATCACTTTTGAAAGTTGAATAAAATTGTCCTTATTTCTAAAGAAAAGAATTCTATACGAATAAAAGTAATGGAAGAATTATTCATTCGTCACAGCAACTAAGAAAGAAGAAAATCAAATTTATAATAGTTGTTTATAAAGAGAGGGATATGAAATGTGAAATGACAGGAAAAAATTTAAAAGGAAAGATTATTAAATTTAAATAATTATATTTTTATGAGGATCCAAATGAATGCAGGTGATATGTTTGTAGAAGATGTGACGTACCATGATTCCTTTGACATACCACGATACATTCCAGGAAATGTGGTACAAGTTATATTGGCGCCATCTATTGACTAAAGGCGTAAATGAACTGTTTGGTTTTCATTAATAAGAGTTGTTTAATTTTATTTTGCAGAATTTTCTTCCTAATATGCTGAAAGATACACACACACACACACACACACACACACACACACACACACACATATATATATATATATATATATATATATATATTATTCAGCATATATAGTTTATATAGTTTAAATTTTTAAAGGCTTTTTTAAATTAAAATCATGTATATATATAAATATATACAGTTGATTTAATAAGCAATTTATATTTTTAACTCGAAATTACTTTATTTGTTTTAATTTATTGCAATCGAAAAAAATATTGTGCTTCTAATATGTTGGATACTAATAACGTTTTTGAAAAATCGTTGTAGTTATCTTTTTTCGTAAGTTTACAGAAGAAGGATTTTCTCCGACTTGAAGAAAAGGAACAAAAGTATAGAATGAGATCGATTAAATGAAACACATGCCTGAATTTTATGTAAAAGCTAAGCGAAAAAAAAATTTGTATCGGGAAAAAATTTACTTATTAAACAAAAATAATAAAATTGATTAATCATATAATTGAGGAATACATTATTCCCTAATACATTTTTGTGAAATGAAATTCGCAGTAAATAAAAATTAGCATAAAAAATTCTGTGTTAAATGCAAACACTGACAGTGAATTTTTTTTTATTTGCTATCCATTTTCACTAATTTCGGTTATTTCATTTTTCACATATCTCGAATCCTGCAGTACTTGCAATCCCTAATGTTCTGGCTGTTTTTGTTTTAATGAAGTCGGATATTGGCTTCATTTCAAAGTTTTGATTTTACAAGGTCAAACTCCCTGACCCCCATCCACTCCTCATTTGAATTTGTCCTCTATATAGCGAGATATAAATCTTATCAACCTTATAATTAAAAAAAGTTTGTGCCATGACATATTATCGGAAATATAGAGCGTGTTTCTAAAGGTTCTTCAACTTCACAAAAGACCAGAGAATGGCATAGAACTCGTACAAAAAATGTGACATAATGTACAAAATATCATAATGTACAAAAATTCCTCGGCTTTTGGTCTCGTGACTTATTAACCGAATGACAACACTATTTGGCGTGATACCTGACTCCATTTTAATTTGACAAATTTTGATGGTGCAAAAAGTGTGCATGTACAGAGAAATTTTCTCCCACAAAAGACAAAACATCTCCTAAAAAGCACCTGTGGAGCAAAAGATTTGAGGCACGTGTTTCCCTTGCTGTCGTGGTTCCGGCCCAAGGAAGTCAACTAGACGGGCGTCTCATGAAATTAAGCCAGACAAAATTCTATGAAGGCCAACTATATTCAGACTAATAGTCCTTCTTCAGGTTGCATTAAGTAGGATTGTTTCAATGGTTAAATATGATCCCAAAGCCAATAGCACAAGATGTTTTGCTGCCTGAGAAAGGACTAGATCTATCAGTCCGAAATAGGTTGCTATTTATACATTCTGATGAGGATTTTTAGAAGCAGTTTTTTTTTTCAAATTTATTCTTTCATGTAAAGAATATTAATATGTTAGGCATATAAAAATATTCGCGGATTCTCGATCCATTATAATGTTAATAATGAGGATATTATATGACAATGAAAAATAACTGAGAAAATTTCATTTACAAATAATAGAAAATTTAAACTGAAACGCAAAAATACCTCAATGTAGTTTTACCTACAACGTGATCACTCAAGTAAAGTTGATCACTAGACGTAATAGTGGTCAGCGTTTAAATACACATTCAAGATTAAGTATGGAGTTCTTATAATGATTGAAGTACCCTGTCCCTTCTTACCCATTCAAACTTTTATCAAGCTTGCCTCTATGTTAGGAAATTTTGCAATCTGTTACTAAAGAAAAAAAAAATATTAAATAGCATATGAAAAAACGGTAAATTTGTGAAAGCGAACTTTCTTCGTTTTTTCACACCGCTTAATTCTTTCCTGTTCAAACAGGTTCTTCTACAAGATTTTGATTCGATCCACATTTTGACATTTCAACGAGTCAAAGTATGGGTTAATGTGATCCACACTCTGACAGTTGTTTTAGAATGTCCGTGAAGATGTGCAACTTCAAAATCTTTAAACTATCAGATATATACACTGTCATACCTTTTGGAAGAGTAATTGTTTAAGCCTTTAACCAAAAGGATGTTTTGATCAAAGTAACTTACAGGAATAATTAAATTTTTCATTCTGAATTGCAGTCTGAAATAAAAAGCTCTCAACAATCTTTCATCCCCAAAAGAGAACACGAACAATATAAATAATTCAACATGAAATAAAACGTATAAAGAGGGCATAGACTGCCGAACAAATTAACAGAAAACCTACCCTAGCGTTGAAAATTTTAACTTTTCAATAAAAGATTGTGCAATTGCAACAAATCCTCATACTGAAAACGGACAAATATAACTAAAAGTAAAATAATTCAACAAAGCAAGATAATTATTAGCAGGAAGAATGTAGACAAAAATAAACAGAAATCACGTACTTAGGACTCAACGCACCATAATGCAAGATTCTGTAGCAGGAACAGACTGTCTACTTCAGTGGGGATCTCTGGCCCTTGGGATGTCTTTTGGTTAGACCTGCATCTTATTCAGAAAGTTCCCCCTTGAGGTAATTAATTTTGTTAGGCTTCCGATGACGAGACCAGTCGGTTGCCTCGTTATATGGTTTAGTTCTTTTACTGCTACAGAATCTTGCATTATGGTGCGTTGAGTTCTAAGTGCGTGATTTCTGTTTATTTTTGTCTACATTCTTCCTGCTAATCATTATCTTGCTTTGTTGAATTATTTTACATTTAGTTATATCCCCAAAAGAGGTTATACTTAATATTTGTTTAAGGGAAAACGGGCTATCAGGGGAAAAAAATGAATAAAACTGGGATAAAAGAAACTACAACTGTCTCCCGAGAAACTATGCAACTGATTGTGCAGTATTTCCATTGAATCGTCCTATTCCAGTATTTCTTTCTAATTTGTGTTGCACAGATTCCTTTTTCACTCTCAAGTTTCTTGAAATAATTATTTCAATATATCCTTAAATAAATTAAGGTACTTTAACTGACAGTAAGAAGCAGATATCTCTATATAAGTTTTATTTGTTTTTCCTGAAGAAATATTTTCAGTAGTTAATCCTGCAAACACTATTCCGGAACTGCGGGGCTTCACTGATCCACATATATACTATATATAGAAACAGAGCATGTATGTGTGTGTGTGTGGTGTATATATAATAGAATGTCATCTTGAGGAAAAAACAAATTTAAAATTCCTTACGTCATACAGGGCACCACCAAGCGTTGGACCAGTAATGAGGCCAATCCCCAGGAAAGTTTCTAAAATGGCCTATAGGAAGAAAACAAACCTTATAAAATCCCAGCACTGATAAGACAATCAGGGAAAGCATTTATTAATATCACAGCACTTACAAACGTTGTTCCAATTCCTTCAGAAAACTGGGAAGCGATAATAGTGTAACAGGATGTTCGGAGGGCGGCTGCTCCTACTCCCTCTACAGTGCGAATAACGAAGGCTAAAGAGACGAAAGCTACACGACCTCGAACGAGGTCTAAAGACCTATAAGAAGGAGATTTTGTTATCCATAGGTAAAAATTTCAACGAATTCATCGCCAATTATGTGTGTGCAGGAAAATGAGCGATTGCAAATATATACACCTCCAGCGTACCAGGTAGCCTTCGACGTAACTTTATAACTTTTACTATTGAGCCCATGTACTTTGAAATGAACATCTTGCGACAGGAGATAAGGCATACAAGACCCAGGAACTCCATTACTAAACAAGCAATTCTGCTCAGGTAGCCTTAGACCTAGGTTTCGCCCTTGTTATGGACTTCTCAGCCTGGCACAGCCAGTGAGAGAAATTCAAAGTGCGGAATTTCTCGAAATGTTTACTTGTTACTGACAAAGTGCAAGCTTCCACTCACTTCGGAAAGACTCGCCGGCTGTCAGATATTGTGATACTCATTTTCACAGGCGCAGCGTGCTTCTAACTTTTTTTTCTGGGGGGGGGGGGGGGGGGGGCACGAATTAAATTCAGTTAGGGCCCTTTTCAGTGCATTGACTGCCGGACGGTCCTTAAAATATGAACTATTATGATTTTTTTAAAAATTGAATAACAATAGAATTGATGTTTGAGTATTATTCAAAAGTTATGCTATTATAAAAATATAATATAAATAAAATGAGAAAAAAATATAGCATTGAATTTTTGCTATGGATCATATCATTGTTTAGAACTATGTTAAGGCTAAAGATATAATCGGAATCTTCAGTTTCACAGTTTGAAAAAAACCAACTTTCTTAAAAGTTTTCTATAGTTTTCGGATTTTAACTGAACTTCTATTAACGTTTTAATTTATTTCAAGTTAAGTTGGGAGAGCACGTGTAGGCACAGAAATATGAACAAAAGAATTTAATATTGAAATCAGAGTACCCCAATATCGCAGCATCTTGGATGAGTTTTTATGAAAGCGTTCTCTCGGTTATTTTACAGATGAGCACTGAACCACCCTAGTGCCAACCTTGATAATTTAAGAATAAACACCTGCATTTTAAAAATAATGATGGTCTAATGCTGCAGCAGGTACATATATCTGACTTTGTCGTCCCAAACCAACTGCATGACTTTTTCACGCAATCTTTCTCAACAATTCTGCATTAGGTGCAAATAAACAAACTAATAATGTACTCAGATATACCGTTAAGCTTCAACGGTAATTCGTGGAAACCATATCCAAGTTCCTAAAGAGGAACAATAGTTAAAATATAAAACTGACCGGTAAACTACAAACAATAAACCACAATCTAGTGGCGCCATCTAACACAGAACATTTAAGTGAAAAGAGTAAGTGAAATGAAATAGCAAAGAGAGATATATGAAAAAATAAAAAACAAAAATACGGTACATTTCCCTTTTCAAAATTTGTTCTTTATTTTTCATAATTTTTTGCTTAATATAAAAACAGTAAAAGGAAGAATTTACACGGGGGCAAGAGATAGTTCTGAAACTTGGAAATTAAAAGAAACATACTGTACTAGGTTTAATAGTTATATTAAATTTCATTTTGTAGATTTTTCAGTTGTGCCATACTTGCGCTGTAACGTTTACTTGCTCCATAATGACAACTCTTTCAGTTTAGTTTCAGATGGTGTTTTACGGAACTGAACTATGTGCTTCCAATTAACTTGATAAGACCCATAGAGAAAGTTAATTGAATATATATATATATATATATATATATATTTAACCAATGCGGGAGGCACTTGTAATCAAGCATTGGCCTAAACAACGCCGTAATTTTTACTGCCCATTTTAAGATGGGGGCATATAGGCGGACAGCATTACTCCCTATGAAGGGACGACATGAACGGAGGCATTTTTCGTGGCGCAACGCCGAGATTCGATCTGAGCACCCCCAGCACCGAAAACCAGCGAACTGTACCACAGGGCCGCCACAAGCCCAGTTAATTGAATATACCTTTAACCTTTTTGAAAATATGATTCATCGAATAGTCACTTCACTAATTCCAAATGCATGGATCTAGATAGAAGTAGTTTTATGTCATTATTACATTCACTAAGCAGCAAAATAAAGTTGTTTTTTTATGCTTGAATAGTTTTGGTATTCTTCCCATTTAAGATGATCTTTCAACTAATTTTCGAATAACCAATAACAGTCATAACTTCTGCAAAGAAAGTTCTATTCACTTCTTTCTAGTTACTATTGCTTTACGAAAAAACAGTAAATATTTAAAAACAATCACAGTAGTTGTCAAAATGTAGTACTAATTGACTAAAAGCTAATAACTTTCTAAATGATAGAAAACATGCATTTATACTTACCCAAATAATACGCATGTAACACCCACTGTAAATATTCCAGAATTAAGAAGAAATTTAGGAGACACATATGGTACCTGTCGAATAGAAATTAAACTTAGACATTTTGGGTCTTAAGCAGATGCTTTCATAAAATACTATATATATATATATATGTGTGTACACACTACCCTACAATAACGGACCCGACGTCAGCAGATTTGCATAAAATCCGACGTGCAGTCGGATTTTATGCAAATCCAGTGCTTGCACGTGACCTGTTAAGGTTAAATACGATATACGAAGTGGTAACGTCTCTAGTTTTGTGTGACATTGTAACAATATGTCGAAACGAAAAGAACTTAGTGAGTTTAAAGAGGTGTTATAATTGGATGTCACATTAGTAGCAAGTCTATTCGCGCAATTGCGGTAGAATTATCACAACCAAGGTCAACTGTTGGTGATGTCGGGAAGAAGGGGAAGACTACGGGAGTTGGGACACGAACTGCCTAAGTTGGTCGTCCACGTAAACCGAACGAGATCGGCGTGTCCTGAAGCGTGAGGTTCGTAAGAACCGTAAGAAACCACTCCAAATCATCAACAGTGAGTGAGTTTCATCAGGCAGCAGGGGTTAAGATGAACCCTAATACTTCGCGGAAAGAATTGCACACCCTCAATATCCACGGATGTGTTGCCGCACACAAACTAGTCACCACCCCATCCAACAAAGCCGGCAGACTTGCTTGGTGTGTGCAACGTCACAAATGGACTGTGGTCCACTGGAAAACATTTTTATGGAGCGACGAGTCACGCTATACGCTCTTCCAGTCGGATGGGCGTGCTTGGGTTTGGCGAATGCCATGATAAGTTCTGTTACCCGAGTGCATCGCTCCAACTCTCAAGTTCGGTGGTGGTGGTGGTGTACTTGTTTGGGGTTGCTTTTCGGGGTATGGCCTGGGACCTTTGCATGGTGTTCCTGTTAAATTGAACGCCGATGCCTACATGAACATTTTAGACAATCAGGTTCTTCCTACTCTCTGGCAATTTTATGGAATGGACGAATGTTACTTCCAGGACGACAACGCTCCATGTCATGTTGCAGCCTCTATCAAGCAGTGGTATCAATATATGGGTGTAAAACGTCTTTCCTGGCCTGCTCAAAGTCCCGACCTAAACCCCATAGAACATTTGTGGGACGAGTTAGAGCGACGCTTACGGACAGGGAACCACTTCCGAAATCTACAGCTGAGTTGGCGACATTCATGCAGCAGGAATGGACACAAATACCCATAGCTGTGTATCAAAACCTTGTTGAAAGTATGTCCAGAAGGGTTGCTTAGTGAAATTGCAGCACGCAGGGGACCATCCCCCTATTAAAACATATATTTTTTCCCTTATACCATCACATCTTGCTGTACGGTCCAATATTGTAGGGTAGTGTGTATATACACTGAAGTGCCACTGAATTAGGGATACCTACCTAGTAACGAGTTGGGCCTCCTCTGGCCTTGATAACGGCTGCCACACGACGAGGCATAGATTCAACAAGTTTCTGGAAACGTTCCACGGGAATGGCTTGCCAAATATTGGCTAAAGCTGTCCATAATTCAGTAAGGTTCTTTGGTGCTGTGTGATGGCCTTTCACGCCTTGTTCCAAAACATCCCAAAGATGCTCAATAGGATTTAAGTCTGGGCTTCTAGGTGGCCAATTCATGACAGAGAAGTCAGAGGAATGCTCACCCAACCAGCCAGTAGCCAACCGGGACTTGTGAGAGGTACAGTTGTCTTGCTGGAAAACTCCATTACTGTGCGGATAACAGAACAGCATAAACGGATGGAGGTGATCACCCAGCAACTCTACGTACCGAATTGCATTGAGGGGGGTTGGTACACGCACCAAAGATCCCAAACTGTGCCACGAAAAACACCCCAGACCATGATTGAGCCACCATGCCCTTGTACAGTTTCAGCCAGGCATGCAGGATCCACGGCTTCATGAGCCTGACGCCATATTCTCAGTCTCCCGTCGGCGTTGAGTAGTCGGACTCGAGACTCATCACTCCATGCTACTCGTTTTCAGTCCTCTACACTCCAGTCTCTGTGCTCTCTTGCCCAGGCAAGACGTGCAGCCCGATGGCGAGTATAGAGCAATGGTACTCTCGTAGGTCGACGGCTCCCGAAACCCATACGGTGAAGCGAGCGTTGCACAGTCCGTTTACTGACTGTACGACTGGCACCGTCATTAAACTGGGTGGTAATTTGAGCTAATTTTTGGCTTCGCTGGCTACGTACAATACGCCTGAGCCGTCTCTCACCACGCACTGTCAAGGCTAATTGTCCTTTGCAGTTTGCCCGATCGCTAGTTTTTTTTCCACCATCCATGTATTCTTGGTATACTCTTGACACTGTCGACCTTGAAAATCCTAGCTGTCTGACGATTTCGGAAATTGAATGGCCCATGCGTCGCGCCCCTACGATTTGTCCGCGATCGAAGGCGTCTAAATCAGGCAGTTTACCCATACTGGCAATTCCAACAACTAATTCAGAACAACCACAGTACGCGCTATATATGCAGTTACCACAGCGCCCTCACTTGCGCATACATGATGCGCAGCGCTACACAATTTGCACAGGCCTTGCTATCCCTAATTCAGTGGCACTTCAGTGTATATGTGTGTATGTGTGTGTGAGAGAGAGAGAGACAAAATATACATCACCTGTAAAGCCTATATATCTAAAATTCGTGTTTTGTAATATCAGGGCATTATTTGCCCAGATGAATATTCTTTTGAAACATTGAAGCATATCATTTTTAGCAATGCATGTAACAGATTCTAAGAAGACTGGAAACACAGTTCTTCACCGTCAGTTATGAAAGTCAATAGATAATGGATTTTAACAACGATTATATATTTGCTTTTTCTTTCGGTTTTTTACTTATCGTCATACGGATGCTAGCTTATAATTAAGGAATAAAGAACCAGGTTTAATTTGTTAATATAGGGAGAACCTTTTTCTCTTTTTTTTTTAACATCAGGTAGGTCATTCAGTTGAAAGCGTAATCAAATATTGAACATGTAATCTTGTCGGTAGGCCTATTATTATGATCACTAATATTTTCGGCAAAGCACGAGTACGACAGGTATCACTGCTTGAGATTTTTAAAGTGGAGCAAGAAGGAAAAACTAAAACCTTGGAAACATTAATAAAGTACATTGCTCCAGAAACAAAGAAAAAACAGCCAATTTGCCGAGGGTTGAAACGTGAAATGATCATGGGTGTCCAAAGCAAAAGTGCGAGCGTCAGCAAAAAAGCTCCTATTGTAAATTATTCAAACGCATGTCGGCGAATTATGTGCATCACAGAAAGGAGACAACCAGGTTAAACACCCGTCTGAGAAAAGGTCCATGTCGCTGGTCCGGCACTTATGGAATTTTGAGTTGAAACTTTCACGAAAATTAGTACCTAATTAGTACCAATTAGTACCAAAATATCAGAATTAGTACCCATCAGGATCGCGAGTTATAGCGTGTCCGATTCTGCCGGGCCAGCGACATGGTAGCCCGGCACTTTTGGAATTTCAAGTTAAAACTTTTACAAAAATTAGTACCTAATTAGTACCAATTAGTACCAAAATATTAGAATTAGTACCCATCAGAATCACGAGTTATAGCTAATTAGTACTAATTAGGTACTAATTTTTGTGAAAGTTTCAACTCGAAATTCCAAAGCGTCTGGCTTGGAAGCGACAATGATTGTCGGTGGCCCGGAAGAATCGAATACGCTATAACTCGTGATCCTGATGGGTACCAATTCTAATATTTTGGTACTAATTGGTACTAATTAGGTACTAATTTTTGTGAAAGTTTCAACTCGAAATTCCAAAAGTGCCGGGCTACCATGTCGCTGGCCCGGCAGAATCGGACACGCTATAACTCGCGATCCTGATGGATACTAACTCTGATATTTTGGTACTAATTGGTACTAATTAGGTACTAATTTTTGTGAAAGTTTCAACTCAAAATTCCATAAGTGCCGGGCCACCGACATGGACCTTCTGAGAAAGGCATGTAACGCTGGCTATGCGATAATTTACGTCCTAACTTCTTAATTTCTTATGTAACTGCACATATGGATTTTGACGACCGTCTTTTTTATTTACAGACACCTGTCCTTCACGTCTCTTCTTTTAGGATAGGAGTGTCTATTTTTTGCCTACCTCGTGTAATAACAATGAACAAAGGGATCCTGCGTTCTTAAAAATAATTTGGGATAGAGGATGTTGCTCTTCATTACATAATGTTTAAAACCCCTTGAATCTAACGTAAGAAAGCAGTGGCTAGTAAAACAATAAGAGCTCAAAGTAGTGCTTGGCTTTAGCACGTGCAGTAAACAGTATGGTTTGCTATCTACAGATGACATCACAAAAGAATGCTATTTTTATTTTCCACAATGCTATCTGAAAACACTGGAAAAACAGTCATCTTAAACTCGGGTGATAACGGAGTTCAGAATTATTTTGAAAAGACTTCACACAACGCATCAAGCACTTTACACTTTACACTTTACAAAAAGAAAAAATTTTAAACTTACTAATTTCCCCATAAACGGGGCTACAATGAATATCGTAAGCTGGAAAATGCCAAATATGAAACCATATTCTGTAGGAGTCGCACCTTTTCGTTCAGCCTAAAATTAGAAAAGGGATTAAATTACTTGAACAGAAATATAATTATAAATAAATTAATGCGGAGAGCGAGAAAGGAAAGAAAGAAAAATAAATTGATAAACTGGTAGATAAATTGATTGATTGATAGATACAAACGTAAAGACAACCTTTTTTAAATATTAAGGAGGACATATTGCAATAAAGGACAATACAAAGAAATTCAAATGAGTAGTAAAAGAATTAACAAAATAGAGAAATAAATATAAAAGAAACCATTTTCTCAATATTTTACTTCGAGAGTTGATGTATATGTAAATTAGGCAAAGGACGTTTAATTAATTTTTTGATGGTTTCGAAGCTAATAATATATTAAAAAATTATAACTTTTTTTTAGGTTGCAAAATTTGCCCATCCTGCATTTCCTGCGAAACAGTAAGATCCCTATTTTAGTTGTAACATGAATACGAAAATTAAAAAGGAATCATATGACTTTAATCTTCTATGTGTTTGAGACATAATTTCTGTCTCTTTCTTTCAGCTAGAAAAAAGTTTTACTGACGAATTATTCCATCCTCCAGCTTTGTATTCAAAATCGTCAAAATTATACAATCTAACACACTTTTGAGCACCAAACTAAGGATGGAGTAGTGTCAAACACTTTTCAAGTTGGAAGTAAGTGACGGAGAAACACGTTTCAAACACTTAGAGGGTTATAAGAGCTTAATGTGTAGGTATAAGTATTCTCGGTTTCCGACAGCTTGCGCAGCTCTGTTTCGCTTATCCCTTTTTGCTTTTACAGAAGACCTTCGTTAGTACCTGTTTCTATTAGCTGAAGAAACTCGAATATGGCTGTTTCTTTCAAGAAGATGGACAAGCGAAATTATTATTCGGTTTTTTTTTTTTTTTTTTTTTTTTTTTTTTTTTTTTTTTTTTTTTTTTTTTTAAGTGAAAAAAGAGTAGACATTGGGGATATGCCCACCACCATGCATTTCAGAAGATGATGATGTCTTAACAAATGTATCTCTTCCCTTGTTCCCTACACCCAAGCCTCCGTTGCTTTCAACCACCTCAACCTCTAACGCTCAGCCTAACTCACTACCATATCTAAGCCCTCAAGTTTACACCCTGCTTAGTCTGGTAAATAGAACTAAACTTTGCTCACATTATTTCCGTATTAGACTGTGTTTATCTTATCACATTCTCTTTACTTCATGTTAGGGATATTTCAAATGAGAGTGTTTTGGGGTATGGTTTGGCTCGTATAGAACCTCAAAATCTTCCCTATAAATTAAGTATACGAAAAATAAATATATAATTATATCAAAAATACGAAATGATTGAAAGGAAAATAGTGCACTGTCGGATAGAGGGAGATACCTTCATCACTCTCCGTAAGCTCGTGTTTCTCAGGGAAGAACTTAATGGATATACTACTGTGGTCAAAAAGTACCCGGAATGATGGCATAAAACAAAAGTTATCAATTTATTTGTCAAAATTTATTGCATCGCCTTCAAAGTAATCACCTCCGACTGCAATGCACGCCTGCCAACATTTTTTCCAGTCATCAAAACATGCCTTAAAGTTGTTTTTGTGAAACCCCTTCAGAATTCGTAGCGGATTTTCTTTTATCGAATTAATGGACTCAAAACGGTGACCCCGAAGAGGCAATTTCAACAATGGAAATTTAAAAAAGGGTCACACGGTGCGATATCAGGGGAATACGGTGCTTATGGAGCCGTATTTGTTGAAAGTTTGGTCAAAAACTCACGAATAATAATTGCACTGTGAGAAGGCGCATTATCGTGGTGCAAAACCCATGACATTTTTCGCCACATTTCAGGCCGTTTTCGACGAACTGCTTCACGCAAACGGCGCAAAACACTCAAGTAATAATATTTATTGACTATCTGGCCAGTTGGTAAGAATTCATAATGCACAACACCACGACAATCAAAGAAGACAGTCAACATTACCTTTATGTTTAAGCGACTTTCACGTGGTCTTTTTGGCCTTTCTTCACCTTTCAAACGCCATTCATTTGATTGTTGAGCTGTTTCTATATTAGACGCGTACAGCCAAGTTTCATCACTAGTAATAATGCGTTTTAGAAGAGAATCGCCTTCAGAAAGCCTCTCTCGGGCCACTTGAACACGTTGTTGTTTTTGGACCAAATTCAAAGTTCTTGGAACAACTCGAGAAGCGACGCGTCGCAAGACCTAGATGATCCTTTAAAATTGCTTGACAGGAACCAAATGATATAGAAACGTGTTCAATAACGTTTTTATTGTAAAAAGACGATCACCAAGCATCAATTCTCTGACCTTATCAATATCGGGATCATTAATCGAAGTGGATGTTCTGGAAGATCGTGGATCATCTACGACGGATTCTCTACCATCTTTAAACTTTTTATACCAATCAAATACTGTTATTTTTGATAAACAGTCGTGTTTAAAAGCTTTTTGCAATATTTCAAATGCTTTTGTAGCAGAAATTTCATTGCGAAAACAAAATTTAATGCATGTTCTTTGCTCAGTAACATTCGCCATTTCGGAAAATCGACTGAGTGAAAACTCTTATCTCATTAAAAGCAAATTTATTTTCATACAGGAAAATGGACTAAATTTCTGACTATTGCCAGATGTTTATAGAAGTCGTAAAAATATTTGATAAAATTTTACACATGATATCTACTATAGATGTATTTTAAATGAAGCATTCCCGATAATTTTTGGATCACAGTAGTATATGAATATATAACATTTTTTTTTCAGGCATCTGCATGATTAATGCAAATAATAATGTTCTTTTCCTGTATTATTCTCAAAGTCTCGTTCGATATTCCATAAAGTTGATTTTTGTGACATGTTCTTCAATCACCCGATTTCATTATTTATTCCTTTATGTAGCGAAATGAAGAGAACCCGTCCCGATGCAAACAGAAGGCGAGAAAAGATTGCAGCCTCCTTTCGATAGTTCTGGATAGGTATTTATTGCTGATAAGCCCCAAACCAGTGAAAATACTTTGTTTTGAAAACAAGATGCCATCACACAATGATTTTGCAAATTTATCTCCTTTTATTATTGCGAAACTTTTATTTCATGAATATGTTTTCGCAACTAAATAGGTCTGCGATCCAGCTGTAATCAGATAGGTGAAAACTTGTCTCAGAATTAATGTATTCTAATGTGCGTTATACGGATTTTTTGAATTGTTAAACTTATTATAATCTAATCATGAGCTAGTATTTTATTACAAAAATGACTTTGTAACTCCTCACACTGGATCTGCTCTAAATTTATCAGAACGTATTGTTAGTTACCCGGTGGAGCTGCTCAGCAAAAGAAACAGTTCAAGACAAGTAGATATTAGAGTATGGAGTTTTCAAATACAGTGGAATCTCGATCTATCGTTTTTCAAGGGACCGACTGAACTGAACGATAAATGCGGGAAAACGATAGATCCGGGAACATAACAAAGCAATATGATTGTCGGGACTGGGTAAATAAACGACGCATACGGGAAAACGATGATTCGGAAGACGATCGATCGAGATTTCACTGTATATATTTAAAAAAGTTCTGACAACTTTGTATTGCTCGGATATCTTTAACTTTGAATATTAAAAATCGTGGAACTGAATGAATAAATCAGCAACATGCTAAAAGGAATTATTAGTACATACATATATTTATGTATATACATATATATATGAAGAGTGGATCATATTTTTTTCTATTGTAGGTATTTTGAATCTATGCTTCGAGGTTTCTTGGAACCTGAAGTTGCAGTAACAATCAGTGATAGACTGTACTGACTCGGATTTTCCGAGTGCGAATCTATGCTTCGAGGTTTCTTGGAACCTGAAGTTGCAGTAACAATCAGTGATAGACTGTACTGACTCGGATATTCCGAGTTTCGAAATTTTGGGGTCGCGAAAGTTTAATTCTGATATATGAATTTAATTCTTGTCGCCCGCCACGAGTATCTAAGACATAGTATATTTTATTTTATTTACTATTGTTTTTCATATATACTACTATTTTTCATATGTATGTTGTTTACCACAGAAATAAATTATTTTTGGAGAAAATATTCATCTTTATATCCTTATTTCCTGGGGTCGTGAAAAAAATCTGTATGATAAAAAGGGGTCATGAATGAAAAAGTTTAAGAAGCGCTGGTGTAGAGAGTAAGGCCTGTGGCATCGAAAGCGGACGATGAGGGAATCCTGTAAAAATAGTAGCACTGAATGTCTCACTAATCAAATGAGATGTCTGTTGGTTATGTTGATAACATTATGAGCAAACAGTTGAGCCGCAGAATAGACGCTGCTAAGCGGATGTCCCAGAATTCAAGGTAAATTGTGTTATCACTTGTTGCCAATGGCAGCGCCGGCTACGATGGGAGCCAAACATTTTGAATAGTATTTACGTGTGAATACATTTTTTCACTACTTTAATAAAAAAAATATATAAACCCTCGTGAAAATGCCTATTGAATCTCCGATCCTGAAAGACAAAGGTTCAATCAGTAAGGAAGACGATGCGCCTCGCTATCTTCGCTAAAACGGGAATAGTGTATAACCCTTTAGATCCCAGAGGGAAAAGTGACACCGATGCTCATGATTCTGCAGTACTAGATTACCCCTTTGAAGAAAATGATTTCCCCTTAAACGTCCAGAATATGCAAACCTGGTTGAATTTTTACTCAAGATATGCTCACAGAGTTTTAATTACACAGCAGGTTATGAAATGTTTAAATTTGTATGTTTATACATTTTCAGCATTATATAACATGGAAAAAAACTCCTTTCTCATTTGTTTTCACCCTTTCAACTCAGTCCATACTCTGATAATCTACAGCGGCTGGCTCTATGAACTGTTTTAATAGTTTGTTTGACAGGAGGGGCAACGAAAAGGGGTTATTTCATTCTTAGCTCAGTTTTTTGCATGAGCTTAAAATGTTGCTGGAATGACTGAGTCCCTTTTCCAGATTATTTTATTTTAAGTAGCACATTGTAAAGACATGGAGATATTACTTGTAATATCTTTTTAGAAACACTGTCTTCATCTACAGTACACTTCATCTACAGCCTTGTGGCTAATTATTAGGCGGGACACTCTAGATGAGCAAACTAAAAACAAAGTGTAAAGCATTCATATATTGTCTTCGTTGGCCACTATTTGAGTTAATAAAGCAAAAACACTGTGTTTCTACAGAGTGCTACTTAAAATAAATTGTTAAAAATTAGACACAGATTCCTTGTGAAATTCTCCGCTATTTTAAGCAGATCAAAAAGCTGATCGAACATCGAAACTCCATGAAAATGATTAGGGGGAAAAATCACGAAGAAGAGACAGAGAAAAAACTTTGGAGACAAAAATTTTTAAGAGCACTTTTAAAATAATTAATTGCTAATAATTACATTTTTATGTTTTCAATCGTTATTCATAACATTATAACAACTCTTTTTTTCTAACCTTCTATTTCTTTTCTTTTTTTCTGACGCGTTAAATGCAAGGGATCGCCGCTATCATTTTATCCGTTTTTGAACTGAGAGAAAAAGAATTTGAGAGTAGCTAGTGAAGTAGCAACAAAACAAAGTTAAACCAAACGAGCCGCGCAGCTTTCATACCAACCGATGGCCTGAAAGAATTTTAGACTGTTGACCTGAAACTAACTAGGTTAGACTAGTTGCCCTCTCCCATAATAATGATTGTAGATTTAAGAAACTTTCAACTACTTTAATTAAATATTATAGTGAGTGTAATGAATTTATTCTTTTCTACACTTAAAAAAAACTAACTAACTCACCCTATTAGGAAAATTTTCAAACAATCAGAAGCAGTCTAGAATATTGATTTTGAAGCAGACTATAGCTTTTATTTTACGTTGCTAAGTCCCAAAGTACTAGTGAAAAGTAAATAAGTTGAAGGCAAAAATTTCTCAGATCCACAATAAATATTAAGATAGCGACTAGCTTCGGGTCAGCAGGTGGAAATTTTCTTCATTTGCTGCTATTTTCTGACTGGCACTGTAATTTTACAGGCATTCATTATTCGTTATTTTATCCATCATTCTGAAATTCCAGGTATTACATGACACTTTAATAAAACTCGGTGTCTTACGACAAATGCCTCCGCATTAGAAAAAATAAAAAAATAATAAAAAAAGTTGGAGATAAAAGTGTCTTATGTCTTTGACAGTTATTAGAACGGGGCTATTTAAGTAAACAGGTGGATCACTTCTTCATTAAAAGCTATTGTCTCCCTGAATATTGGGATTTATCTAGATAGACAGACCCATCTAATGCTCTGAACCCCTGGTGAAGGGTTACATCTGGTGACTCGAAACCAATAGCCTAATAATAATTATTCTAGACCTAAAAAACTGATCGTCAGTATTTATTTAAGTGTTATATAATATGGGGCAATTTTAAATAACGGATAAACTAAAAGGCCATTACGTTAAGAAAATACAAAGCACTTACTTCAGCTGGGAAGAAAGGAGCTTGAAGAGAAACACATGCTCCAGCACAAAAATTACCGAAAGCTAAAGTTATTAAAGTAAGCCACTGTTGTGAATTATATTTGACTTTTTTTCGGGCTATCTCTTGAGATTTTCCTGGACTGACTGGAAAAGTTCCCGATAAACTTGAATAAAAAGGCGGGGCTGTTTTCGCCAGTGATTCTTTCGCCCCCTCATTTTCATCTTTCATGATTCTATATCTGAAACATGAAAATAAAGGATAAAAATATCAGCATTAAAACAGATTACTTTATTAATTCAGAACAGATAGTGCCATCATATTTTAAAAAGCTAGTATATCATGAAATACTATAATGTAGTTATAACCAGAGTTCCCAGGGGGAAAAATGTTATAAACCCAGATTGCATCTAAAAACCCCAGTCTGTAAGAAAATATTCCCAGATTTTAGAATACGCATATTTTTTAATTAAAAATGATAAAAAAAATCTCGTCAAATTTAATATATTTTCATCATTTACTTCCAAATTAATTTTCTGATTATCTTATTTATTTATTTTTTCTGATGCTTGCTTCATATCGTCTATAACATGCTTCTTCTATTATGTCTTTCACTAGTTCTGTTTTAGATATCCAGGTATGACAATTTTAATGGTATCTATTTATTGCCTGTTTTGCCATCATACGATCTTCTACAGTTTCAATTTAAGAGAATTTGTGTCTTGTTTTGATTTTATGAACTTGTGAAAAATCTCTATGCAGGCAGGAGAGAGAGGTAAAGTAGTCAAATTGGTCATGAATTTTGATAAGTTTTCATATTTGGGATTATTGATTCCATCTTTGATATTACGTAACAAATATCAAAATTCTGGGATGGTTTTGTAAGAGGGAGATATATCATGATTCAATCGAAATGATATCCACTTGTTAATCATTTTACACTCAAACTCATACTGATGTCATTGTAAGCTGTATCTATTTTTTAAAAATTGTCTTATTGCATTTAAGTTATGCGTATAATAAGAAATAAGCATTTTTTTCTATATTTTTAACTTCCAAGGCAAAAATCCTAACTATGAGATATATTTAAAAACAAAACAAAACCATACACTCATATGGTCATCGAAATACCCAGGTCAGGGAGCCCTGGTTATAACACATCTTATGGTATACAGGATGTTTCAGAACTCTTTCTACAAACTGTAATGAGAGATTGGGAGCACTAAAAGAAACATTTTTAATATATGAATGTATGGTCGCAAACGTCTAAAAACGTCGCAAACGTTTGGAGCTAAAGGACGCTGCTGGGTGGCGACTTTTGGTACAGAAGTTCGCAAGGTAAATCCGCCAGTACAGTCGATTTGGCAGCAAGCATGGTCCAATCAAAAAGTTACTTACGATACCCGCTCAAACATTCATGCTGAACTATTGTTGATAAGCATGCGAATTGTAGTACGTCCAAACATGAGCATTTTATGGGAATTAAACGCTCCTTCAAGCGTGGAATAGGCTTCATCTGTAAAAGAGCACATCAGCTGGAAAATCAGACTGTACTGTGATCTGCTTCAGAAACCAACCCCGCGAATTCTACGCACAAAGAGTAATCTCCAGAGTATAGTGACTGGACTCGCTGAGGATGAAATGGATGTAAATGCTCTTCGTGCTATACTCTCTATACGATAGCAAGGCTGACACCTGAGCTGCGTGCAGCAGCTCGTGCGCTTGTTTCTGAATTACCGTCAACTGGGGAAACTTTGGCCCTTGCGGGTAACTTTGGCCCAACAAGCCGAAAAAGATTGTATGTGCTGTATCCAGACAATGAGAGTGATTATCACTTATTTATTGAAAGGGCCAATAGGTGGTAGTACTGCCTTGACTTTCTCATAGTTTTGTCTTGTACAGGGTGGCTAATAAATACTGTAACACTCCAAAAAATAAGAGTTAATTTTAATCATTTGGAAAAAAAATTTATCTATCTATTTGTGTGATTGGCAACTTTTTGTAAACGAAGACGATTTTTGTTTAAAGTAAAACATGTAGAATATTTTTAAAGATGGAAGCCAAAAGGTTAATGGTTAAACAGCTTTTTGATCGCGGATTTTCTGCATGTAAAATATTTAAGCAATTAAAATGCCTTGGTTTTAATAGGACGTTTATATATAGGACTATAAATCGATTATTGGATACCAATAGCTGTAAAGATCGACCAAGGTCCGGTCGTCAACGCACTGTTCGTTCAAAAGAACGTATCAAAAGAATTCGTGAAAAGATACGAAGAAATCCACAACGTTCTGCAAATAAATTGGCTGCAGAAGAGAACATCAGTCGCAGAACTATGCAACTTATCATAAATGAAGACCTGGGTTTTCGCCCTTATCGCAAAAGAAAAGTTCAAGGTTTGTCTACTGCACAAATAGTAAAAAGGTTACAAAGATGTAAGAAATTGCTGAACCGGCACGGTAGCAAAAGTGTTGAAAAAATAATTTTCTCTGATGAGAAGCTGTTTTGTACAGAACAAAGTTATAATGCTAAAAATGATGTTGTATATTCAGCAACCTTCGAGGATATACCTGAAAATCTTCGAACTGTTAAACGCTTTCAGAATAAGAATTCTGTTATGGTTTGGGCTGCAGTGTCACACAATGGAAAACTGCCTCTGAAATTCATCGATAAAGGGGTAAAAATCAATGCTGAATATTACAAACAGGAAGTATTGGCTACACGTTTATTACCACATGCTAACAGATTGTATCCCAAAAAGAATTGG
This sequence comes from Dolomedes plantarius, assembly GCA_907164885.2. Lineage (NCBI taxonomy): Eukaryota > Metazoa > Arthropoda > Arachnida > Araneae > Dolomedidae > Dolomedes > Dolomedes plantarius. The sequence continues at coordinate 59,124,262 of OU015501.1, forward strand.
ATATTTCAGCAAGATTCTGCACCGTCCCACCTATCCAAAACAACACAGGAATGGCTCCATGCCAATTGCCCGAAGTTTATCAAGCAAGAAGATTGGCCACCTTCTTCACCAGATCTAAATCCTTTAGACTATTGCATTTGGGGGATTTTAGAGTCTAAAGTAAATGCTAAGCAGCACAGAAGTTTGGACTCCCTCAAAGCTTCCATACGGAGTGAATGGGACAAATTACCTCATAAAATGATTCGTGCCACAATAGGACAGTGGCGTAAGAGATTATATTTAGCAATCGATAAAGATGGCCGTCGATTCGAGTAAAATTATTTCATGGTAAACTTTCATGTATAATGTTCATAATATTGTTGTATTTTCCATTTTCTATTTCATCTGTGTGTAATTAAATGATTCGATATTTGTCACAGTATTTATTAGCCACCCTGTAGTTCCTCAGTTTACCACAACTACAGTGCTGCTCCACTTTGGTATCACTAACACGTATATTGTTGTTGTCTTCCAACATTTCCTTGTAAATGTGATGGAGTACGTGATTCAGAGAAGGTAAGCGAATTGCATCAGTTTATTATTAATTGTTTCAACTATTTTCACTGCCATTATCTTGATTTATTTTGTGGTTTCCCAAATAATGAATATTTACTACATTAGGCTAACTTTGTCCCAGGTCTTGGGGTAACTTTGACCCAACATGGCAGTTGGGCCAAAGTTATTCCAACTACTCCTTCCACTTCTAAAAAGGGTCCAGTTTCAAAAAGGCGAAAACGACAATGCTCCAGCTCGTCAGAAAGTAATAAACAAAACATTACAAACAAGCAAGTAAATCTCAAAGACAACTGTGAATTTGTACATGTATGCTCTGAACTTGTACATGTATGCATTAGATAATTTCGTTAATGTTTAAATATCCTGGAAAGATTTTAAGTTTAACAGATATCGGACCGACTGTGAAATGTATGGGGAGAAAACTCAAATTTTGGCATTGGCCAGAAAAACAAGACTGTATAAATTATGAGTGGGAAGAAGTGTGCGAGAAAATCAATCCTCCGAAAATCGAGTCAAAGAGGAATCAGTTTATTGTTCCAGAACTGGATTATTTTTCTTCTCCATAGTTTGGACTATCAATTCGTCAAAACATATAAGACTGTTAAATTACTGTTTACTGTTTATCTATTATTATTTTCTTTTCTTTGAAAATTCCACTTGTAACTTAAAAATGTTGATTTATTGCTTTTTTTTCCAAATTAATCTTGAGATTAACACGGATTAGAAAAGATATTATTGATAGGTAATTTGGCAATACTTGTACATGGTCTAAAATTGGCCTAAGCTATCTCAACAATTTAAATGTTTGGATTTCAAGAACTGGGTCAAAGTTGCTCCAATTCAAGGTAACACAAGCCCAAAAATAAAAAATAAAATTTAAAGTTTGTATGTATACTTTAACAATGGTTTATATTACAGTTAAATATGTTTAAAATAATATAAATCACTTACCATATCAAATCTTAATGGGTTTACAACTATTATTTGCTTTTCCTGGGAAATAAGCATGAAAAATGGGTCAAGTTACCCCAGTTGACGGTACCGGCAAACTGTCGTAGGAACTCTTCTTTCACTTCCGGAGTGCGCTTACTAACTCTACCGACCCGTATCCCGTATGTTTGCATTACCCCAATCAAAATAGACCCGATTTAGACGAATGGCTAAAAAAAAAATATGAAAGTTTTGAAAATTGGTGGAGATGCTTGTTTAGGCATGCTAATGAACATACTAAAAGTCCCCACCGATCAGACCTGAGCTTTCACCGCCATCTTGGAAAATGTGTACACTTTTTTGGTTTTTTGCAAGTAACTTGAGAAATATTGATTTTATGTAAAAAATTTGAATACAAAAATTGAAGAGCATTAAATTGTGAACAAAAAAATTATTTACATTTTTTTAATAAGTCTAACATGAACAAAGATAATTGACTTTGAAAGGAGCGAACTATCACACCTGGGACGCGGATGCGCGGGTCATCCCAAGCGATGGGGGGTTGACCCGCGCATGTGCACCAAAAGTCTTGCATACTCACGTTTGTCAAACCTCTGCATATCAAAGCTCAAGAGAAAGTTGCAGCAACATCCAATCCATTGTCATCACGTTGTATTTTGAGACTTGGTAGATTCTATATTTTAATGTCATACTTAGGCTACATTGGGTAAATAATGGCTGGAGGTGGGTAAAAATAAATACTAACTTTGATGTATGCAACTACGTCAGTAGAAAAATGTTGCCTGGCCATGCATACGCCAGAAAAATCCTAGCTAATTCAATTACCCAAACAGCTTTAGCAAAAATAATTTTTGACGCCATGCACATATCTGATTTCAAAAGCAATAATCTCCATGAGTTGTTTAGAGATTTTGCTACTGAACTACTATCGCTAGATACCATAAACGGACATACTCATATACGAGCTATTGTATATGAGATTAAAATGAGGATGACTTTGAAGCAGTTGAAAGAGAATGGCCCCACTGCAGCCCTCTGGGTTCAGTACTTTAAAATGGTAAACCTTATGAAAGCTTGATCACCGTCAATTGTACGGTGAAAGTAAACGGTTTCAATGTAGTAGTAAACCCTTTGTTGCTTTTCAGAGGAAAGCGATTGCTAAACAAATCGACGAAGACCTAGCATTTTATTTAGAATATGAGTTAGCTCCTTTTCCGTGGGCTCTGTTTAATGAAGCTGGTATGCGAGAGACAACGACATTGGCCATGTACGACGTTTTTGAAGTTCCAAACACAGACCTTAACCTCCTGAACTGCGTCAACATTGTGGACAGTGGTTTTCTCCTACACCGTGTCAAATGGGGAACACAATTAACTTTTTCGGCTGCTTGCACAAATAAAGTTAACTATATAAAAAAGCGGCTCCGGTATTTTATGCGGACCGGACTGCCAAAAAGGACGATTATATGCGACTGTAGTAACCCCCCCCCCCAAAATTAATGCAAAGGAAGTCCCTCCTTATGATGAAAGTGGGAGTTGTCTTTCTAGCTTCTTAATAAGGGATTCATGCATTATTCATGATTTATTCATGCATTATTCCTCAATTATTCATGCATTATCGGTGCATTATTTGTACATTAAGAAAAAAAAAGCCTTGAAGTCGGTGTGATAATTGTTTGCGCTAATTAATTTGAAGGGCATTGTATATATATATATATAAATATATATATATATATATATATATATATATATATATATATATATATATATATATATACAATATATAAAAATGATTCATGCAATATTCATGATTTATTCATGCATTATTCCTGCATTATTGGTGCATTATTTATGCATTAAGAAAAAAATAAATTAGAAATCGGTGTGATGGATGTTTGCTGTTAATTAAATTAAAGGGCATTGTATATATATATATATATATGAATGTATGTATGTATGTATGTGTATATATATATACATATATATATGTCTATATATATATGTATATATATGTATATGTATATATATATGTATATATATGTATATATATATATATGTATATATATATATATATGTATATATATGTATATGTATATATATATATATATATATATATATATATATATATATATATATATATATATATGTATATATGTATATATATATATGTATGTATATATATATATATATATATATATATGTATGTATATATATATATATATATATATATATATATATATATATATATATATATATATATATATATATATATATATATATATGTGTGTGTGTGTGTGTGTGTGTATATATACAGTGGACGCTCGTTAATTCGATCTCGGTTAATTCGAACTTTCGGTTAATTCGAACTTTCAGTTAATTCGAACTAATCCAAAGGCCCCAAAAAACTTGCATTGGAGTTAATGTTAAAAAAATCTCATTAATTCGAACTAAATTTTTATCACTTCGGTTAATTCGAACTAAAAATTTGACCAAAAAAAAAATTCTTTTTCCTCGTTTAATAGAAAAAATACACACTGTATTTATTATTTTGTGTGTGAAAATTTCTTTTCTGTGTAAAGAGGCACATACCTGCATTCCTAGACTAATGCATGTCCGCTAAACGTTAGTAGCTATTGTCCTCATTAGTGCTAAACGGAAAAAGCAATTTTCCTTTATTTGGATCGATTTTCTTAGAATTTCAGAAAAACTAGTCTTTACTACAGATTCTAGGGAGCTGCGTCAGTTATAACTGCAGTGCAGACAAGTTAATGTGGTCTAGTTTTTCTTCCTCATTGTGTGGTGTGAACGTATAAAAGTTGAGGATGTCTACACGTGGAAAGTACAAATCCCTAACTTTGGAGACAAAGGTAGAAATTTTAAAGAAAGTAGAGAATGGCGAATGTAAAAAGAAGTTAGCAGTTGACTATGGAATTAAAACAAATGCCTTGTCAACTAATTTGAAAAACAAGGAGTCAATTTCAGATTCATCGGAAAAATCAAAATTTGCTAGAGGAAGGAAACGCATGGGAAATGCGTCCCCAGAAGTTCTAGAAAAAGCTCTGTTGCTATGGTTCCAGGATGTTAGATCTCGAAATTTTCCGATAAATGGACCCCTAGTGCTGACGAAGGCTGATGAATTGGCAAGTCGAATGGGTATTGAAGATTTTAAATGCAGTGATGGATGGCTTTCTCGATTTAAGTCAAGGCACAATATTTCTTATCAAACTGTATGTGGCCAAAGCTCTGATGTAAGCGAAGACGTATGCACTAATTTCGGTAGGAAACTGCCAGGGCTTTTCTCTACTTGCTTGCCGAAAGATATTTTTAATGCGGCTATAATGGACAAAGCCATAATGGACTCTATTAATACTCTGAAAGCATTTATTCAGATGGAACCTTCCTCTGAAAATGAATTGAAATGTTTACTTCAAATCGAGAAGCTGGCTGAACAATGTAGGCATCATAAACAAAACCAAACACCCATTTTACAGTTTTTCCCCAAAGTGTAATTCATATTTATAATAAAAGTTTACTTTATACTGCAAATCTTCTGCTTCATTTTATGATTAAAGTAAGTCTGTATTGCTTTTTAATATGTTTAACTTTAGATAACATAGTATAATATATTTTCTGGGGTTATACACACTAGGAGATTTTCTTCTTCAGTGATACACATTTAAAGTTATATATTTTCTCTTAACATCGGATAATTCGAACTCTTTTCTGAGAACCTTTGAGTTCGAATTAACGAGCGTCCACTGTATATATATATATATGTATATATATAAATATATATATATACACACACATATATATATATATATACATACATATTTATATATATATATATATATATATATATATATATATATATATATATATATATATACAATACATGAACAGTGTATAGGCGTCAATCGAAATATTTATAAAGTAGCGGGAAAACTTTCAAACTAAAAAAAATTATGAAATTTATAATAATATTAGAAAATTAGAATTATCAATTTTTTAATATATAATAACGAAATACATATTTTTATAAAAATTTACTTGTTAATTATTTAAGTTATTAATTTTATCCACTTTTAATATAATTAGCAGCAAAAATCCATTCAGAACTAATGAAAGAATATAATTATTTGCTCTTTTTCTTTTGAAAAATGTTGTATAAAACAGAAAAATACAGCTATAATCTTTGAAATCCACAAAACTGTAAAATATATGTATATTCTTTGAAATGCACAAATAATGCATGAATATAATTATTTATTAAGAATCGGGAAAAACTTGACCCCCCAAAAAAATCCCGCCTCGAAATTTAAAAAAAAAACCACGAATGAACGCTTTTTTGAGTGGGATAATGCTTTCAACTCCAATTTTGGTGTTCGGGAACGAAATTTCGTCAAAATCTCGCCAAAACGGTCCTCTTTCAAGGATTATGGTACCAGCTGTATAGTCGTTTTTAGTGGCTAATCTAACAGCACTAACATTACAAAAAAATTGAACAAAATATAGGTCTATTGTGAAAAAATCTGTAGACATAAATTTTGATGGAAACATGCGAGTTTCTGTTGAACAAGAATAGTTCCTTTCAAATGAAAACAACAAGAGCGAATTGATAAGTATTCTATCAGCTGAGCTGGAAAACAATGGAATTCGATTCCGACAAAGTAATGACGACGCCGACATTCTCATTGTAAATACTGCAATTAATGAAGCATGTTCTGATTAACAACATCGTTGTAATCATCGGTGAAGATGTTGACCACCTGATTCTATTGACAGCTCTCACTGCTACAGAAAAAAGACATTTTCCTTGTCAAACCACGCAAAGGGAAAGCAAAGAAAAAAATATATTCATCAAATAAAATACAATCATCGGGACATACCAAAGTATCCTTTTTCTCCATGCGTTCAGTGGATGCGATACTACTTCTGCAGCATTCAACAAAGGAAAGGAACTTTGTGTAAAAATGTTCCAAAGTAAAGATATGGAACACAACGTGACAGTAGTTAATAAATGCAACTCATCGCACAATAATGTTGTTCAAGCATGAGAATGTTTTTTTCTGATCTGATATGGAGGTGTTGTTTTATGGGTTAAATAACCTAAATAAATTAAATTCTGATCAATAATTATTGATCAGAATTTAATTTATTTAGGTTTAATTTATTAAAGGGTATTTTAGGTTAATTTATTAAAAAAAAGATTATAATCTTTTTTTTTTCCAGTGAACAGTCCCTAAATAAGTTTAGGTACAAATGCTTCTTAAACTTTGGCACTAAAATAAAACCATATATTTCGTTTTTTTCCTCATCGGAAGAGGAAGCCAGGCTACATTCCTTTCGGTTGTATAACCAAGTGCAGAAGTGTTTTGGGAATCAGTTGAAACCTGAAGTAAGGGGCTGGAAACATCAAGAGAAAACCCTCGTGCCCATCACAAATATGGATACAGTGGCTCCCGATTCAGTTTTAAGCATAGTGTTTTGCAACTGTAAGACTGACTGGGAAGAAAGATGCGTGTATAAGAAAGCAGGCATCAACTGCACAACGGCCTGCAATAACTGCAATTGGGTATGTCACAACGACTTACCCCATTGCAGTGAAGAATTGAAGTTATTATTGCCCTGTAGATTACGGTGGGTCGAAAAAATAAATATTTTTTTTTCGGAACGCTTTAGTGCGGAAAAGTTGCCTATTGTAAAAAGAAGAAAAACGGCATAAAAGAATTAAAATCGGTTAAGATCTTCCATTCGCGCATCGTACTTGAAGTTTATGAAAAATTGCAAAAATCATGACTTTTTTGCAATTTTTTTTCTGTTTGTTAAAACTTTTAAAATAAACATGCTTTAGTTTTTTATGCTTGTCTTATGGGTTAAATAACCTAAATAAATTAAATTCTGATCAATCTTTTTTTTCCGTTCGCGCAACGTCTTAGAAAAAACAGAAATTTATCAATGTTTTGCAATTTTCACTGTGCTGCTCTTCGTTCGTTTTGCTAGAACAAAACGCACCAGAACTCACTTGAAATAGGCTGAACTGGTTTAAACTCAATTGAAGTCATTCACATCTACTGAGGAAAGTTGGGGTCTTTTCTTTGACGGACAAAAAGATGATACTTTGTTCGTTGAAAAATAGAATGCCAAGTATTTTCGCAGGAATGGGAATGAAGAACACTATTCTCTTATTCAGGAACCTGTATCAACTTATATTGAACATGTATCTCCTTCCTTGAGTCATTCAAATGATATAACTCATAGCATTATATCTCGTTTGTCTGAACTATCAATATCACTAGAAAAACTACAAGTAGTAGAGTGAAATGTCAATGTAACCAACTCTGGATGAAAGAACGATGTCATCCACCGACTAGAAAATCATGTAGAACGTCCGCTACAGTGGTGCATATGTCTCCTGCATTTTAATGAGCTTCCTTTTCGCCACATTGTCCAACATATTGACGGTCAAACTGCAGGACCTAATTCTTTTAGTGGGCCGATCGGGCAGCAGCTCACTTGCTGTGAAAAACACCCTGTGGATCATTATGAACCCATAGATTGTTCGATTCCTGATATAGACAGGAATTTGTTGAGCAAAGAGCAACAGAATTTGTTTGACATTTCAAATGCATTCACCTTGGGACAATGTCCAGTAGAATTGGCAAATAGGGCAGCAGCTCACTTGCTGTGAAAAACACCCTGTGGATCATTATGAACCCATAGATTGTTCGATTCCTGATATAGACAGGAATTTGTTGAGCAAAGACCAACAGAATTTGTTTGACATTTCAAATGCATTCACCTTGGGACAATGTCCAACAGAATTGGCAAATAGGGACCCTGTCCTTTGTCCCATACCAGATAGGTAACTGCGGCCAACCGAGTCCTGAGGTTTTATATAAGTTCATCATATCCATCCGGAAACTTAAAAGAAATAGTTGGCTTCATCTTGAAATCATATATGGCTATGTGGTTTACCATAAATCCAGTAATTCAACGAAATGCCTTCTTTGAGCACCTAGAGAATGTTCTGTTAGCAATGCTTGTCGAGGAAACATATTCTGAATATGTTGAAGAGAACATATTCGGGAGCTTGGTTACAGAAGGATCTAAAAGGCTAGACAAACAGTCCCAAATAAGAAGACTGATAGAAATTTCGTACCACCAAAGATAAACTTTCAAACTTCCGATTACATTGAAATTATTAATTGGAATTCTTGTGTGGTGTATCCTCCCCAATGGTGCGAAACCTAAGTGAAGATGATATTAAATCATTCATTAATTCTGATACCATGCCAATGAGAGAAATACTAAAGTTTCCCGGTCACACCCAGGCTGTGGAGAGGTGCCTCAAAATTGTGACAAAGGCCTCGAATGTGGACATGAAACTAGAGATGGCTATATCCGAGCAACACTGGAGTCTAGATCTGTTATGCATCATTTCTCCAAAATATCAGACGTTAAATATGTATAGATATAAAAAAGAAAAAGTAAAAAACAGAGTAAGCCAAATAATCCTACTCTATGGAAAATCTTTGTAAATAGATGTAAATATAATGTAAACACCACACCCAACAATTGGATGGTTGGTTGGGTAGGTTGTGGATGGAACTCGACGTGCAACCATCTCCGCGTGGTGAGTTCTGGGTCGTTTTGTTCTAGCAAATCGAGCGAAGAGTTGCACAGTGAAAATTGCTAAAAATTGCTAAATTTCTGTTTTTTCAAAGACGTTGCGTGAACAGAAAAAATTAGATTTATGATCAGAATTTAATTTATTTAGGTCATTTAAACCGTACAACAAGCATAAAAGCTAAAGCATGTTTATTTTCAAAGTTTTAACTGACAGAAAAAAATTGCAAAAATATCGTGTTTTCAATTTTTCATAAACTTCAAGTACGATGCGCGAATGGAAGATATTAACCGATTTTAATTTTTTATGTCGTTTTTCTTCTTATTACAATAGGCAACTTTTCCGCACTAAAGCGTTTCGGAAAAAAAAAAAAAAATTATTTTTTTCGACCCACCCTACTGTAGATCATGACGATCCAATAAAAGGAATTGATGAATGAGGTGATGCTAGCTGACCCATAGACGATCTTTTCAAGACTGACGACGCGAACAATCCCGTACCGAAAAAAGCACGTCAACCATAAAGTAGGTAAGCTTAAAAAATTATACACAAGGAAAATACCGTAATGAATACATCCAAGTTTATTACATTCGTTTATAAAATTAATAATGATCAATTATCTACATATCAAAACACATTAAAGTCTATTTTCTTGTGTTTAAAGAAGGCCGTAATGAGGGAGTGGAGATAATTCAAAAGAAAGCGCCTGCAACGAGACTTGGACGCTACCTCTATAATCAACGCTCATTTAATAGTCAATATTTTGGTACGTGTTAGGGTTACGACAAAATGTATTTAATATTTTTAGTACACAATTTAATTTTCTTTAATTTTTATATTAAACTTTTTTTCACACAAAGTTAATATTTCCCAAGTTATTTGCAAAAACACAAAAAAACCTTCAAAATCTCTACACAACTCATGGAGATTATTGCTTTTGAAATCGGATATGTCCATGGCGTCAAAAATAATTTTTGCTAAAGATGTTTGGGTAAATAAATGAGCTAGGATTTTTCTAGCTTATGCATGGCCAGGCAACATTTTTTCTACTGCCATAGTTACGTACATCAAAGTTAGTATTTATTTTAGCCCACCTCCAGCCATTATGTACCCAATGCAGCCTAAGTATGACATAAAAATATAGAGTCCACCAAGTCTCAAAATACAATCTGATAACAATGGATTGGATGTTGTTGCAACTTTCTCTTGAGCTTTGATATGCAGAGGTTTGACAACCGTGAGTATGCAAGACTTTTAGCGCACATGTGCGGGTCATCCACCCCATCGTGATGCGGATGACTCGCGCATCCGCGTCCCAGGAATGATGGTTCGCTCCTTTTAAAAGTCAATTATCTTTGTTCGTGTTAGACTTATTAAAAAAATGTAAATAATGTTTTTGTTCACAATTTAATGCTCTTCATTTTTTGTATACAAATTTTTTTACATAAAATCAATATTTCTCAAGTTACTTGCAAAAAACAAAAAAAGTGTACACATTTTCCAAGATGGCGGTGAAAGCTCAGGTCTGATCGGTGGGGACTTTTAGTATGTTCAACAGTATGTCCAAACAAACATCTCCACCAATTTTCAAAACTTTCATATTTTTTTTTAGCCATAAAACCTATTTTGACTGGGCTATATGGAATTCTCCAGTTTCACACAGTTGGTGATGCAAATGCGCAAATGTTTGGTGGTCCGACAGACGTCTATTGAGGTTCTGCAGCTCTTCCGTTCCCGTTGGCAGCGCTGCCAACTAAGTATTTGAGAAATGCTCCATGTTACATGTTCGGAAGGACGACACAAGGAAAAATACACACTGTCATTCCCACTTTATGTAAATAATTTTCATTTGATGTGAAATTTTCAATTTTTATCATTTTCAGAATTGTCAGTTTCCTCCCAACAAAGTCCTATAACACCAATGACGTTTGTGCCCATATATTCGTATACGAAAAATATTTCTCTTTGTGTTACCTATCTCCTATTAAAGTTCGTACAGAGAGTTCTGAAACACCCTGAATATTTTATTTGTTCATAAAAAGGGAAAATATAGCACATGACGCTATCAAGTTTGCATAATTTGATCGTATAATCTATATATATATATATAAAGTTCCGTAACTGACTGACTCACTGACTGATTGACTGACTGACATACAACGCACAGACCAAACCACTGGACCTAAAGGGCTGAAATTTTGCATGGCGATTCTTCTTATAGTGTAGGGGTGCACTAAGAAAGATTTTTGAAAAATTCTTCTTAGATGTTTTAAAATTAAATTTTTAAGTTGTTTTTGTAACTTTTTTTAAACTTGCATTTAAAATAATAAGTTCAGGGTTATAAAATTTATATCACAAGAAAGATCATAAAAATTCCTTTAAAAGGAAATATTTTTCGAATCTTTACCTCCATTTTCTGATTTTTAGTGAATTTTTAAAGATTAATTTTTAGAATTTAATTTATTAAATGCTGATCACGTGATTTCTTTTTCTGGTACTTTAAATAAATTTATCGTCACGTGCATAACAACTAAATAGACAAAAAAGATTTTTATTTTCTTGCTAATGAGGCAGACGATTGGACATATCCAAAAAAATATTAAAATACAGTAAAAGATATGATCCTCAAACTCTACTGTATTAACTGTACTATATTCTTTAGTATGTCCTGTTAGATTTAATTTGAACATTTTCTTCTACATTATTTTATCTATAAAAATATCCCTTACGATTTTTTTAAAAATGTATATTTTGTTTTTTCTTACATCAATTGTATACATTGATCGTCGTATTTATTATATATATATATATATATATATATATATATATTGGCATTAATTGCATACATTGACCGTTGTATTTAATTTGAACGTACTCCGTAGCGAAGTGCGGGTTTTCAGCTAGTTATGTAATATACTCTTTCCAATATTATTGCATCATTTCTACATCAGTCATAAATCTTTATTTTGTATTTAATGAAAAACTCATGTAGGACAAGGATTTTTTAAGTATTGAATATGTATGATATCGAGGTTTAAATTCCATTTTAAATTAACTTTCTTTTCAAGTAACGTTTCATAATTTAAACATTTTCCGTCTTTTTGATTACGTTTCCTTTCTGCAGCACTTATGGCAAGCACTAAATTTGGACAGACGTAGCCTATTCTGTTCTAAATAGACTCTAAAATTAGTTCCTGCCATGTTGAGCAATTCAAGTTTAAAAACGCATAATAAACGAAAATCAGACAGTTTTTTTTTCCTCTTTCAGAGCTTGCTATTGATTTTAAAAAGGTCTTTACTTGGGGTTTGTATGAGAAGATTCCAGCAGTGTTGCCAACTTGGGGGTTTTCCCCCTAAATTTGGGGGTAAGTTAGATGAAAACGGGTGTTTTTAGGGGCCACATTTTTTTAGGGGCATTTTGTTGGGAGAACATTTTTTAGTATTTTGTACAATCGAGACGCGTTTTTTTTATTAGATTAGAAGTTCCATACTTATATCAAATGTAAATAAACCTCCATTTCATTATGTAAGTGTGTATTTTCTATTTATTTCAATTTATCTCTCAAACAGGATGCCTATTCGGAACCAGAATTTCTTTTAGGAAGGTCTAGGGCGGGGGTGGGCATCCCTAGGCACGAGTGCCAAATGTGGCACGCCGATGACTTGTTTCTGGCACGAGAAACAAGTCCTTGTCAAATTTATATTTAATTAGCAACTATGTCTAGCAACTATAGCTATTATGTCTATTAGCAACTATAGCTATTATGTCTGTTTAAAAACCTTGCAGCAGCGTTACTATCCATATTTTCGTCTATATATGCTTGTGAATCTTTGTTCCCAGTGATGAACTTTGTTAAGTCTCGTAACAGGTGTAACCTGACGGATGAAACTAGTAGTGCATGCATATTCAAGGATACTAAATATATACCCAATATAAAATCTCTATCATCAATGCTGCAGCACCAAAAGTCCCACTGGTAATATACAAAAAGTGTCAACAAGTTTTCCGTCTCTATTTTCTTCTGACGTTTTCTTTTGAAAGTGGCAAAGGTTCAGGGTTGTTTAAATGTAGTAATAATGAAGGTAAATATATTTTATTTTTTATACATCATTTATAAGGTATTTAAAATCAGCAAAAGATTTTCTGTAATAACCTTTTACTGTGTCTCATACAAATATATAACTGGGAAAATTAATGACCGTTTAATCGAAAAAATAACAGTTAGTGTTAACTTTTTGTGTTGTTGCTAATTGTAGTGTCTTTAAATTGTGCTAATATGCGTATGACAGTTAAAATTAAAGTTACAGGCTGATTTCAAATAACCACAAAAACACTTTTTCGTAAAAACCTGTAGTATTTTTTTTCATTCAGTTGTTTTACATGATTTACATTAACACTTTCAAATCAAATATTCAGATATCAAATTATATGCTTTCAAGAAATTTTGGTTGGCACGTGGAAAAATTTTGTGCCAGAGATTTGGCTGATTTTGGCACACACTCTCAAAAAGGTTGCCCGCCCCTGGTCTAGGGGGATCTCAAGTTGGTGTTAGGGGGAACAGGGGGATTTCGAGATGGCGCTAGGGGGAAGTCCTTCGTAGAGGTTGGCAACACTGGATTCCAGACTGAGACCCTCAGTTGAGCGTTCTGAAGTATTAAAATAACTTTTTTAATTTAATTCAAAATATTTATAGAGTTTGAGCTTTATTATCACACATTGTACTGGAACGATCGCTATAAAGTGCTGCCGCTATACGAGCCCCAACTGTATTAGATTACCTGTTCACTGCAAATTAAAAAAAATAGGATTTAACATCATCTGTGAAAAAATTGCCGCTGTCCTCTTCTAATTACTTAGATGTTTTTATATGCATTTAATATAACTTCATTAATTTATAGTATACTAGCATTATTGCCCGGCGTTTCCCGGGTAGATATATAGATATAAAATTTCTTTTTTTCTTCCCTTTTTTCCAAATTTTATTAAGTTCTATTAGTTTCAACGCCATTGTCTAAAATTGTCTAAAGCGGCGGTTCTCAACCTTTTTAAAGACCCACGTCTCCACTAAACATAAGAAAAATAAAAACAAACACTTCGCCTCCCCCCCCCCCGGTCACCCCAGATCACCCCTCAGAACAAACCTCTTTTCCCCTGCGTATCGAATTTGACTGGTTGTGGCGAAGGGGCTGTATCCACATTTAAGAGGTGCGCTTAGGGGGCACAAAAATCATAAAAAAGTTAATTTTAAAAAAACTAATTGAGTCCCAAATTTTGTTTTTGCTGCGTTAAGTTTCTCGGGTCCTAAACATTAACTGTGCCGAGTTTGGTCCCGGTGGGTGAAACAGTCTATGATTCTATAGCGGACAAACAAACAGACGAGCTCTTTTATATATATAGATTTTATTGAAACTAATTCAATAACTATTGCACTCAAACAAATAAAAACACATTAAGGCTGTGAATTCATACACAAATTAAATATAAAAGTGAGCTTTAGGATGGGTTTTTATTTTGGTGAAAACCTCTGAATGTTTTGCAAAAGAAAAAAATGATTGAATATTTAAATGATGTTATGAAAATTCCCTTTATATCGGAGTAGAATTTTAAGTATGCTCGTTGTTATATATATATATATATATATATATATATATATTAATTTTATCTTACTTTCCTTCCAATTAACTGATCCCACAATTCAAGTTTTTATTACACTGTTTTGCAAAACTTAAAGCATGGGGAAGACATGTTTTCAAAATAGCAAACACGTCTGCAATCATTAAAACAGGGGGTCCGGGACACAAAATTGTTCAAATTTTCGAAAATTTTTTTATTGCATTAAAAATTTCTGTGTTCTTTTACTCTTAAAATGACGTTTAAATCATGTTTCTATCTTAATTAGAACAGGAGAAATTATTAATTTTTTTTTGCAAGATTCTAATAGTAAGCAAACGTTTTAACCTGTAAGTGTTTTTTCTTCATGATGGGTTTTTTCCCCATTTCTCGTCTTTAAATTGTTATAAGTCAAGAACCGTTAAAGATAAATGGTTGAAACTTGGAACATGTCTTTTTCAACTATTTTCCTTTAATCCTGATTCAGAAAATTTGAAAAAACATTTACTTTGGAAAATATGATTTTTTAAAAAATAAGTTACATAATTTTTTTGTAATTTTTAATCTAAATATTTTTAATTGTTTTAAAAATTAACATTTAAAAAAATTCTGAGTTAAAATTAAAACTTATATATTTCTGTTTAATTAATTGAAAATTTTTTGAAATTCGAGTAATAACGATTGTAAATCACACCACTTTCTTTAAAAATTTAAAATTTAAAGAAATTTTAAAACTTTTTGAGAAGTTTTATGATGTGATTTTGTTTACAAATTAGACGGTTAACCATCACAAAAAAATTCAAAATTTTAACTCATTAAATAAAATTTTTTTTAAATGTGTCCCGGACCACCTTAAAACAGAAAGTTTTTACATTTAATGTTTCTAATGGTATTAAAATTTTTAAACAGAGTTGAGAGTTTATTCTTATACTCATTGTAAGTAGTTAAAATTCTAAAACTTAAAAGCTATGCAACATTATTTAGCTCATTGCGTTTAGGATTTCTTTTCACCGTTAAAAAAGACCGTTAAAAAAGAGATTTCAAAATGTACTTAAGTTACTAGACCAACCACTGGATAAACTTAAATATACATATCAAGATACGCAAATCAACTTATAAATCCTAAAATTAGCAAACCTCAAAAGATATAAAATTAAAAAAATTCAAATTTGACAGAGATTTAAATAAGCTTACCTAAGAAGTGATTGAAGTATACAAAATGATTTCAATTTCTGTTAGTGAGGAGCGACAGGTGAAATTTAAATATGTTACCAGCTGCAATAGACGTCAGAACCGAAGTGATAACTTTCACAAACTATTCAGATTACAAATTCCTTCCTAGATCATTAAGAGAATCGAGGTTTTGCTGGTAAAAATTCAAAGTTCCATTTAGGAAAACTTCAAACAATCTTAAATGCATAGCCATTGGTGGGATTTTTTTTTCCTACAATAACGCACGCTTTCTCGTGAACGTTTTAAATAAATCTTCATAGACATCACAGTGGGAGGGTTTAAACCCTTTTAGGGTAATTAAATAAATAATTTATAACAAATATTTTGGGATGGCCATAACTGTAAAATAAATAATAATAATGATAAAATATGCCTAAAGTTTTCAGATTTTTTCAATAATAACTTCCAGAATGCATTTTAGATTTTGAAAGAATTACATTTTGAAACCACGATCGCAAAATGCTTTATGCATTCCTGATCTTAGTGTAGTGCAAATTAATTTTAACAAACGGAATCTTTTATTTATCTAACATGAGGGCTTTTCGAAGGACATTCTTTTCTTATTCATCGTGAAGTCTTGCTGGCTACTTGCCTATGGGAGCACCATTTAGGCGAGCCAGTATTGCTAACTTTTATGGGACACGGAAACGACCAAGCCTTATTGGGGATTTGAACTCAAGCCGTAGAAGTTCACGACGCTAACCACTATACCACGTTGGCGCCCAACGTGTGGAACTATGACTGGTAGTAATAATGCTAAAGTACAGTCAAAAAAGAGGCTGCGAGAATTCATGTGTTTAGGTTCTTTGATGCTGTGTAATACCGATTTTAAAAACCGATTTAAATACCGATTTTAATAACGATTTTAATTACTGATGTGTGAGGTATAGGGATAATGTAACATTTAATGCAAAATTAAAACAGGTTCAAAGACCATTTCTATCAAATATTACTAAGTGCTATCGAACTGAGGCAGCAGATGCTCTAAATGTGCTGGCTGGTTGCGTACCCTTAAACATAAAGGCAAAAGTCAATAGTATAATATATGAAATATATGATGAGGAAAGAGAAATGGAAATAGACGGTGAAATATACAGAGGCTGTTCACACATTTTTTAGACGATGTATATTGTATTCACAAAACTAAATTACATAAAATTCCTGTGTTTTTAATGTTCTATTTGACATCCCTTATTCTGAACTATCTTTCGACCTCGCAATTTCCAGGATAATAATGCTTTTTGAAGTGTCAGAAGAGGTATTCTATCCCAATCCTCCTGAACAGCTTTCCAGAGTCCTCTAAGAGTTTTGGGACGACGTTTGGATAATGCAGATTTTAAAAGTCCGAAAGAACAAAAATCCATAGGTGATACATCGGGAGATTTAGTAGGGATATCAGTGAAGGGTATGGCCTTGATACCAGTTTTTTGTTCCATTTCTTTTAGGAAATTTACAGTAGATTTTGATGTGTGACTGCTAGCTTTGTCCTGATGGAGTCTCACAGATTGATGGCACTGTGGGTAAAGCGATGGTATTTCATTCAGAAAAACTGGCGATAAAATATGTTCCTGATAGTATTTGGAGTTAATCTTGACATTTTTTTCCACTCTCTTTATTTTTAACTTGCCATTATAAGAAAAACCAGCAACAATCATGAATCCCTTAGAAAAACTTTCTTTCGATTCTTTGAACCATGTCCTTAAATTTTTTTCTCCTCTTTTATGATAATAAATGGCTCTTTTTTTGTTGCAATCATTTAAATACACCCATGATTCATCTATTGTGACAACTGTTTTCCATTTTTCTTTGGATAAGTGTTTCTTATATAGAATTCTGCAGTGTGTCCTGCGTTCAGCGATATAATTTGGAAGAAGACGATGCACATCGCGTTTTTTCGCTTTCTTAAGATTTAGATCAACGTTTATCATTTTGTTTACAGTGGACACCGAGCATTTTAATGATTTTGCAACTGTCCTTTGACTAGGGGGATATTGTTTTAACATTAAACAACGTACCTTTGCAATAGTCGAAGACGTCCATTTTTTCCTTGGATATTTGTTTGGAATTTTTGTCCCACTTGAGGCTCCAATTTGACGTTTTTTTCATTTCTTGTTGAAGATATTACCTATCGACGCTTTAGATATCACAAAACCATGACTCTCACATCGTTTTTGGATAACGGAGTATGCATATTTCTCTTCGGAAAGAGCATAAATGTAGCGCTCGAACCACTGCTTTGTTAAAAACACCATTTTGAATAAAAACAAAACTTTCAAGCCGTAGACGATAATTTTGACTTTTAAAAACATAGTACAATTGCAATTATTTCTTTTGCAGCAAATGATTTTTTATTACCGCTTACCAAAATCGTCTAAAAAATGTGCGAACAGCCTCTGTATAATAAAGAAAATTGTGAAACTAGAGAAGTTAGAATCATTAATTTAGGAAACCTCATAAGTCTTGATTGGACAATAGACAGTAATCCCAGAACGAAAGTAAAAATTTATACCAATGGCTCAAAGAAGGAAGATAGAACAGGGGCCGGGGTGGTTATCCTTAAAGAAGGTGGAGAAAAGGTTATAATTAAAGAAAGGATAGATGGGAGTTCCTATGAGGCGGAACTTAGAGCCTTGCAAATAGCCATAGAGAGAATGAGAGAAGAGAATATTAAGGAATTTGATGTATATACGGATTCTAAGAGTGCTTTAGAATCGCTAAGATAAATTAAATTTAAAGGAAAGATAGTAGAAGAAATTAAGGAGATTATAATAAAAGAAAATATGAAGGTTCACCTACATTGGGTGAAGGCGCATGTGGAAATTGCGGGAAATGAAGAGGCAGATGAGACAGCAAAAGCTGCTACTAAGTTAAGTGAGATAGGTATAAGATATAAACAGACAAAGATCAAGATCAAAACAAAAATGAAAAAATTTGGAAAAAAGTTATGGCAAGAAGAGTGGGAGAAGAGTATTAAAGGAAGAAAGGTATATGAAATATACAAAGAGGTTAAAAAAGAGCGTTTAAGTGGAGATTTTAAGATAAACCAACTTATAACATCAGGTCATGGTTGTATAGGAGAATACCAGCACCGATTCCATCAAAAAAGTGATCTATGTAGTTGTGGGGAACAGCAAACTGTGGATCATTGTCTATTCAGGTGTCAACTGTTCCAGGAGCTTAGAAAAGACTTACCAGTGGACGTAGAGACATGGTCGAAAAGTAGATTCTTCGGGGATTTTTACTGTAGGCGTTTCGTAAAATGAGTAGTTAGTGTCCTTATGGATGTCCGTATTCCATATTTTCACACTGACTAAGTTGTGTCAGTGTTTATTTTGTTCTCAACTTTCGTTTCATTTTGTACTTTGTAACAAACATTTATATGCATGTATTGTATTACTGAAGTCTGTGAAAGTAAACTTAAAATTCGAATTTCATATGAGTGTATAGTGGGTAAACAATGAAAGTCAATAATCAAAGTAATTAATGTTACCAATCAAAGTAATAGTGTTAGTTTGTGTTACACAATATAGAATTGTAAAAATTTTGAAGTATTGAGAAATGTGTTAATAGAAAAAGTAAGTGTGCTAATTATAAAATGGTGGTGTTAAAATATTGATAGAGCAATTGTTAATTGAAATGTAATGCAATGTGTTAAATTATTGTGAAATGTAATAACAGAGTAAATTGTTAATTATAAAGTAAGAGTAATTGTAATTGCAAAGCAATGTAATGCATTAGAGTTACTGAGAAATGTGATACTCGTGTAGTAAGGTGATAATTATAAAATAAACTGTTAATGAGTTAATAGTAAAGAAATATATCAGCAGTAAAGAAATGTAAGGTGTTAATTTTTAGTGTAAGTAAAAAGAAAATAAATCTATGTAAAGTTATTGCACTGACCAAATACACTGCTGGCCACTGTAAATGCAACACCCTGAAGGAAACATGCAAATAACATGAAATTTACAACATGCATTAGCGGAGGTGAGATATGCAAATGATTAGAATTTCAGCGCAGACGCACATCACGCGCGCTTGTGGCGCCACTTCAAAGCGCTATTTAAGACTTGGAGATTTCGATGATTTCAAGTTCGGCAATTGTGTTTTTCTTGTGGTTTTTTTAAAAAAAACGATCAATTATGCCTCGTCGAAAACAGCGATCATCTTTTGATCAAGTATCCGAGTTCGACAGAGGAAGGATAGTGGCCTACTGAGATTGTGGATTATCTTTCAGCGAAATCGGTAGTCGTGTTGGACGAAACCAAACAACTGTAATGCGGATATGTGATCGTTGGATGCAGGAGGGTACGACGGACCGGCGTGTTCGATCGCATCCACCTCAGCGCACCACTTCACGTAATGAAAGGCAAATTGTGCGCATGGCAGTGACGGATAGCTCAGTCACATCACGAACCATAGCACAGTACATGCAGTCTGTAACGCATCATCCAGTGTCTGCGCGTACCATTCGACGCCGTTTACAGCAGAGTGGTCTGTCCGCAAGACGGCCATTGCTTTGTCTACCCTTGACGCAGAACCACAGACGTCTCCGCCGCCAATGGTGCGATGACAGAAGGATGTGGATGGCAGAATGGAATGAAATTGTCTTTACTGACGAGTCACGCTTCTGTCTGCAACACCACGATGGTCGCATTCGAGTCTGGAGACACCGTGAAGAGAGGATGCTGAACAGCTGCGTTATGCACCGCCACACTGGTCCTGCACCGGGTATTATGGTATGGGGCGGTATTGGATATCACTCTCGCACACCTCTAGTACGCATTGCCGGTACTTTAAACAGCCAGCGCTACATCTCCGAGGTGTTGGAGCCAGTTGTCCTTCCTTACCTTCAGGGCTTGCCCACAGCCATATTTCAACAGGATAATGAGCGACCACACGTGGCACGCATTGTACAACGGTTCTTCGTCAATCGCCAGATTGAATTGCTTCCCTGGCCGCCTCGCTCTCCGGATCTTTCACCGATAGAAAACATGTGGTCCATGGTTGCTCTACGACTGACCCAGATTCCATCCCCAGCTGCAACAGGAGATCAACTTTGGCAACGTGTGGAAGCTGCTTGGTCTGCTGTACCCCAAGAACTCATCCAAAGTCTCTTTGAATCAATGCCGAGGCGTGTGGCAGCGGTGATCTCCAACAATGGCGGCTATTCTGGCTACTGATTTTGGCAGGAACCACACTTCACAGAAGTCTATAAATTTAATCATTTGATACTTGGTCAACATGTTATCTACAAAATAAATTTTGTTGTGATATCTCTTGTCTTTCTTGGTGTTGCAATTTGGGTGGCCAGCAGTGTATAATGTATATTGTGTATTATATATTATACCTAAAGACAGTGTATGTTATGTATTATTATGTATTAGATGTTTTTGTATTGTTATGTTTTGATTATTATGCATTGTTTAGTGTATACCGTTTTTGTTTAATGGTGGGGTTTAATTTGGCCTACCTAAATGTAGCTAATTTTTTTTGTACGGTTTGCTAAGTGAGCACTCCTTGTGTTAAAATTTGTGTTAAAATTGATAAGAAATGTATAATCGAATTTAAATAAGATATAATAAGGACAAATTTATAAGTCCAGTTGGAACACGGTAAAATAGAAATTAGTTTTGAAGCTGTTGTTAGAATTGATGGTTTAAGAAATTTAAGAATTTTTTTATGTTTTAGCACCTAATTAATAAATTAATTAATAAATTAAGGAATTAAAATTGTTACCAATGAAATAGATTTAAAAAACAAAAAAAAGGATTTGATATTAAGAATTAAAATTTTTAAGATACAGGTCGTCGCTTTTTGCGCGGAGGATGCATTTATTTAAACGCCGTTTAAGCTCACGCTGTGGTCGGCAGAACATCTCGAATTACTGATGTGTATACCGATTGAAATATGGCATGTAACTAATCGAACCATTACTTAGCATAACTCAGGGCAGTGGTGTTGCAAGGTAATTAAAATTGTTACCAATGAAATAGATTTAAAAAACAAAAAAAAGGATTTGATATTAAGAATTAAAATTTTTAAGATACAGGTCGTCGCTAATTGCGCGGAGGATGCATTTATTTAAACGCCGTTTAAGCTCACGCTGTGTTCGGCAGAACATCTCGAATTACTGATGTGTATACCGATTGAAATATGGCATGTAACTAATCGAACCATTACTTAGCATAACTCAGGGCAGTGGTGTTGCAAGGTAATTAAAATTGTTACCAATGAAATAGATTTAAAAAACAAAAAAAAGGATTTGATATTAAGAATTAAAATTTTTAAGATACAGGTCGTCGCTAATTGCGCGGAGGATGCATTTATTTAAACGCCGTTTAAGCTCACGCTGTGTTCGGCAGAACATCTCGAATTACTGATGTGTATACCGATTGAAATATGGCATGTAACTAATCGAACCATTACTTAGCATAACTCAGGGCAGTGGTGTTGCAAGGTAATTAAAATTGTTACAAATGAAATAGATTTAAAAAACAAAAAAAGGATTTGATATTAAGAATTAAAATTTTTAAGATACAGGTCGTCGCTAATTGCGCGGAGGATGCATTTATTTAAACGCCGTTTAAGCTCACGCTGTGTTCGGCAGAACATCTCGAATTACTGATGTGTATACCGATTGAAATATGGCATGTAACTAATCGAACCATTACTTAGCATAACTCAGGGCAGTGGTGTTGCAAGGTAATTAAAATTGTTACCAATGAAATAGATTTAAAAACAAAAAAAAAGGATTTGATATTAAGAATTAAAATTTTTAAGATACAGGTCGTCGCTAATTGCGCGGAGGATGCATTTATTTAAACGCCGTTTAAGCTCACGCTGTGTTCGGCAGAACATCTCGAATTACTGATGTGTATACCGATTGAAATATGGCATGTAACTAATCGAACCATTACTTAGCATAACTCAGGGCAGTGGTGTTGCAAGGTAATTAAAATTGTTACCAATGAAATAGATTTAAAAAACAAAAAAAAGGATTTGATATTAAGAATTAAAATTTTTAAGATACAGGTCGTCGCTAATTGCGCGGAGGATGCATTTATTTAAACGCCGTTTAAGCTCACGCTGTGTTCGGCAGAACATCTCGAATTACTGATGTGTATACCGATTGAAATATGGCATGTAACTAATCGAACCATTACTTAGCATAACTCAGGGCAGTGGTGTTGCAAGGTAATTAAAATTGTTACCAATGAAATAGATTTAAAAAACAAAAAAAAGGATTTGATATTAAGAATTAAAATTTTTAAGATACAGGTCGTCGCTTTTTGCGCGGAGGATGCATTTATTTAAACGCCGTTTAAGCTCACGCTGTGTTCGGCAGAACATCTCGAATTACTGATGTGTATACCGATTGAAATATGGCATGTAACTAATCGAACCATTACTTAGCATAACTCAGGACAGTGGTGTTGCAAGGTAATTAAAATTGTTACCAATGAAATAGATTTAAAAAACAAAAAAAAGGATTTGATATTAAGAATTAAAATTTTTAAGATACAGGTCGTCGCTAATTGCGCGGAGGATGCATTTATTTAAACGCCGTTTAAGCTCACGCTGTGTTCGGCAGAACATCTCGAATTACTGATGTGTATACCGATTGAAATATGGCATGTAACTAATCGAACCATTACTTAGCATAACTCAGGGCAGTGGTGTTGCAAGGTATCCGGGCCCTGATCTGTCCTGGCTCCCAGAACAAGGAAAATAATAGTAAAAGAAAAGGGGAAGAGAAGGAAATGAGAACTAAAACATTTAAATTATTAAAATTAATTTCTTTTTATGAACTTGACCTGAAACCTTGGACTGGCAATACAACAGACACTTTGTAATTGTGCTTGAGGCAACAAAATTTTCACTATTATGGTTATTATGATTCTTTCTTTCGTAAAAAAAATGTATGCTTCTTTACAGTTCAAAAATTGTTTAGGGCCTCAAAATATTTCTTGCATCCCAGCCCTTTTGTTCAGTATTTTCATTTTGTAAGGCTCATTTAAAGGTTTTCTGCAACTGTTTCTGAATTCACCTTGAGAAATTTAATGAATGAAACCACACTTATTTTTTTATGTTCGTATATCTTGAAATTGTTTATTAATTCTACACGTTCATCCTTGATTTCCTCGATGCATTTATTTACTCTAATTTTTGTAGAAACAGAACTAATAAAACCATCACGTTTTATTTTCGGTTGGGAATATGTGGATACATTTTTGGCGATCCAAAACTCTTTACGCAATCGAGAAGCACATTGCGATAGACAATATCTTTGTGCGATATAGTGTGATACAGAAATATGACGTGATAATAATAGCTTTTACAGAGTTTAATAGGAAAAAACTTAGGTTACTACCGATGTTACTGCTTTGCTTTAATAATTTGTTTAATTAATTTAAAGCCAATTATTCTTGTACGAAAAATGATTAAATATCGCCTTAAACAATTTGATTTAGGCAATATCGTAGGTTACTAAAACTTTCATGAACTGAAATTTCAGAGTTAGGGTAGATAAACATGTGTTGTAAACAGGAATAATTTTAACGTAGGATTACGTTCCTCCATAACGGTCCTCCGGAAAGCAAAATTTCAGACGCTAAAACCGTCCGTCGTCGCGAGTTATAATGTTGGCAGCGCACCAAACCATATCGCTTGGGCAAGCAGTAAACAATTAAACAGAAAAGTGCCAAAATGCATCAAAATTTTGACATTATATATATATAACACATACATACATACATACATACAAAAGAGGTAAGCAATGATAAGTAATCCTACTTTAATAACCCGCGGTAGTTTCGTTAGAAGAGACTACCTGAATTTTTTTTTTAATTAGTCTATGTAGAACATGCTGCACACCATGGAAATTTTAGTTACTTCCATTAGAATTCTGCATTAATTCTAATCATAACAATATCTAATCCAATCACAGTAATTCTAAAAAAAGATATTAATGCAAGATTAAATTCTCTGAGAAAATCTTTTTACTGGACAAATGATGAGCAATGAGAATTTCGAGGTGTTTTTTAATCTAAATTTCTTAATTTTATCCACCATAGTGGGGATTCAAGATCCAATTATTATACCAATAGTAAAAATTAGATACAAACATTGAATGAATGTAAAGGCTAAATCATATTTAAAATCTTAATTAAAACGGTATATTTAAAACTTTTGAACGATTTTAAAAGCTTCAATAAAATAAATTGTATTAGAAAAGGAAATTAGTGATGAAAATATTATAATGAATACTTTTTAACGGGGCCGTAAGCAATTTGAATTATATAAGTCTAAATCAAAATTTGTAAGTTCCCTAGACAAAAAAAATTGCCTATGAATTAGAAAAAAAATTTAGCAGAATTATACCAAAACAAAGAAGAACTTATATATAAATAAGTATAAACATATTAAATAGGGCCATACCTCTTAATACCCATTAGTTATGTATTTATTATTCGTAAATAATTCTCCGGTAATATCATGTAACATCGACAGATTAATGTCTATACCCTTCGATATCCAACAGATTTGTGAAGTATCCTTTAAGACGAAATTCTTGTCATTGATAATGGGTTTATGTTTATCATTTAAGACAAAACCGAATGAGCTAGAGATTGTAAGAAATTCATCTTAAGGAGCAATAAACAATGTTCTTATTGTCTATCGTATATTGTTATCAAAGAAGGCTTGAAATTTTCCTATTGTTTTTCTTAAACTCTTAGGTAATTGCATCTTCACAGATTTTTCTGCGGGAAAGTTAAGTTTTTGCGCGATAACATGTGCTACAAATTGTGCGCAAGCGCTTGAATGAAAACACTTCTCTGGTAGAAAAATGAAAGATAACTTAAGTATGTCATCGAAAACAAAAAGTGAGTCTAAGAACATAATTATGCCTAACATTTCTTCGAATATCAATCATTTTTATGCGACCTTAATTGCATGTATTTATACCGACCGTAATAAAATAATTCCTAAAAATGTATTTTATCTATCTGAACCACCAACTTACGATCTGTTCACTGAAATTTTCAAAAATAGACTTTAACATCATCTGTGAAAAAAGTACCGTTGTCCTTTTCTAATTCATTTGATGTTTTGAAATGCATTTTAATGTAATTTCATTAATTTATAGTATGCTTTATTGCACAAACTAATTCAATAACTACTGCACTCAAACAAATATAAGCACATTTAGACTTTGCATTTATGTACAAAATAAAAATAATAGTGAGCTTCAGGATTTTTAATTTCGGTAAAAACCTCTGAATATTTTGCAAAAGAACAAATAATTGAATATTCAAATGATATGAAAATTTCCTTTATTTCGGAGTAGATTTTAAATGTGCACGTTTTTAAATATATTTTTTAAAATTTTATCTTACTTCCCTTCCAATTAATGTTCCTTCAAGTTTTTTTTATTTTACATTGTTTTGGTAACCTAAAGCAAAAAAGGACCAGAAACTTCTGGGGGACAAGAACTTTTATTTCCTCTTTTAGTTACGCGTTATTTGTGCAGCTTCATTTCTCTCGTTGAGAAACGTGTTAGTTCAGTGACATTGGTGGTGATTTTAAGTCAGTTTTAGAAAAGTCAATATGCTTAAATATCGGTTAAAATTGCATAACTACAGAGCCAAATAAAAATAATGGTCATAAATTTCAGACATATTGGATATAATTTTTTGGTCAATTTGCTTAATACTTTGGAATTCGTATTTCTAGAAGTTAGAAATACAATGCTATACACAGATATTATTTTCAAGAAAATTCAAGCTAGTTCACTTTTAAGATTCTGACCTCTTTACACAAATAAGACTATGCTCAACATTAAGACTGAATATGCACTGATAAAAATATCTGTTCATTAACATAACATTTTACGTCAGTATTTCAAAGTATTCGTTATGGTATACTAAATGTGGTAGCAAAAATTACTTCTAAATATAAATTGATAATTTATATAAATGGCCATATGTTTTTCCAGATCTAGCTGGAGATACACTGCTAGCCATTAAAATTGCAACACCATGAAGGAGGGATGATACAAACGTAAAGTTTGCATGAAAGGAAGAAGATGCTAGGATATGCAAATGATTAGTGTTTAAGCGCAATCGAACAGCACAGGGGGAACAAACGGCATCTCAAACTCTGTATAAAAGGAAAGTTACACAACGGATTTCTCATTCGAAAATCGCATTTGAATGTTAGCAGTTCATGAGAAAATCCTATTATTCCTCGTATAAGAAGGAGAAATGGCTACCAGCAGGTACGGAATTACATAGCGGCAGGATCGTGGCCTATCGAGAGTACCGTTTATCGTTCCGCGATATTGCTAATCGCATTGGTCGAAATCCAACGACTGTCATGCGAATATGGAATCGATGGGCTCAGGAGGGTCATACTGAACGCCATGCAAGATCTCAACGGTTTCCCGCAAAGAGGACAGACATGTTATCAGGTCGGCTTTGCAGGATCGTACAGCCACATCACGGATTTTGAGTCAGGAAATTAACTTGTTTTCAGCACGACAAGTATCCGCACGGACTGTGCGACGACGTCTGGAGCAGCGCGGACTGTCTGTACGGCGACCATTATTGCGGCTTCCCTTGACACTGCAGTATAGAGATGCGCGGCGACAGTGGTACGCCCAATGACAAAACTGGATACAGGAGTGGCACCACGTCGTCTTTTCAGAAGAGTCCCGGTTCTGCTTGCAGGAACGTGATGGAAGTATACGTGTCTGGAGGCACCGATGAGAACGCACGTGGCCTGCTTGCATTCGATATCGTCATACAGGCCCTGCACCTGGTGTGATGGTATGGGCAGCCATTGGGTACACGACACGAACACCTCTGGTTCGCGTCGGTAATCTGAACAGCCAGCGTTACGTTTCTCCTATCTTCTGGCTGGTGGCTGTGCCCTATCAGCAAGATAACGCAAGACCGCATGTTGCCCGTCGTGTCTTGACCTACCTCGACACAGAGGGTGTTCGACTGTTGCCCTGGCCAACACGTTCTCCATATCTCTCACCCACTGAAAACAACTGGTCATGGGTTGCTGAGAGATTGGGCCGCCATCGTTCTCCAGTCACTACGATTGATGAAGTGCGGCATAGATTTGAAGAAGCATGGAATGACTTGCCCGCATCTGTCATCCAAGCCTTGTTCGACTCGATGCCTAACCGTGTTAGAGCCATTTTAGCTGCAAGAGGTGCAGCTGTGTGTACTAATTTCGGACCCTTGTATACCACCAAATTGCCTACAAATTTAATCAGTTTCCTTCCTACTATGCTGTACACGTACAATAAGTAAAGTTTTGTTATTTGCTTTCCTTTCTGGTGTTGCAATTTTAATAGCCAGCAGTGTAAAAATATATATTGAGGAAATGCGCATTTCATTATTTAAACAATTGAACCTCGAACAATATAACCCATAACACTTTATAACTCTAGAAAAAAAAAGTATGTATATATTAATTGCGGCTGACACCAGTTAATGACCAAGACAGGTTTGTACATAAAATCAGAAAAAGAGGTAACAGCTTTTTAAAAAGATGATAAATTTAGTTTTAATGCTTGTCTGGCTTTTGACGGATAAGGGCCTGTTCACATAGGAGTCCGTTGCATTGCGTTAAGGAAAAGATGACGTTGAGACGAAAATAAACCAATCATATGCCTCCAAACGATTAGCAATGAAATTTTTAACGCCTATGATTGGTTAATTTTCGTCTCAACGTCATCTTTTCCTTAACGTAACGCAACGGACTCCTATGTGAACAGGCCCTAATGCTAAACCAAATAACGGAGAACGACCACCTTCCATATAACGTTGTTTGTTGGAATTATTTCAAGAAGCCAACAAACTAACTGGATCCAGAACCAAGTTTGGACTTGACAGGTGTGTTCGTTTTACGACTAACGTCCAATCCCCTTAGGGCTCTCGACCAGCCTTTTCCATTATTAACTTTTCATCCATATTTCATATAGTATCTCATTCGTTCTTAATTCTTTCCTTTGAGTTAAAAATTGATAGAACTGGTACTCTGAACATCCTTCGTAAACTTATGAACACATATCTATGATTAACGCAAGTCGTAAGTACGTTTGTGACTTAGACGGCCACTTTCCGATGCAAATGAGAGGAAGACAGACAAATAAGTATAAGACCACCTAGCTTGAAGGGAAGTTAAACTCATCGTCATTTTATCCCAATGATATAAGCAAAATATTCCAATTTACTAAAAATATTGACCCTTGTGATCTCAGCTTGCCCTCTCAGTAGAGTAAACAATCTATAGAAATTAAGACCTTTCAAATGTTACCTTTCATTTATCTTCCTCTCCAGAAACCACCCTCGCTTCTGCCTGTAGAAATGGTTTCTCTTTGTGCGATTTAAGAACTGAAGCTTAGAGCTCTAGAGGTCATTGACAATTGAATGAAAAATGGAATAAATTCAACAACTGTAATTCAAGTTAGATTTAAAATTTCTGATGAAAAGTATACGTTTTCTAATGCAAGAATAATATTTTGATTATCAATGCACACTTTCAGTCATTTATTAAATTTTTTTCTCTATATCTGTCAAAAATCATGTCCAATAAAATTATCCATGGAATAATATTTCAGGTAATTGCAAATGTTTTTGTAAGCTAACACTTTCTAATATAGCATTTCCTATAGAATAAGATACATTCTTGGAAAAGATCTCGTGTGAGTTCAAAAACCTCAAATGCAGAGAGAAAAGTGTTTCAGTTTGATGGCCTTCCCAATTAGATAATTCCTCCACATGGTCGGGAAACGGAAGTATTTTAGCTGCAAGTAGTAGAGTGCCTTTGATAGGGATATCAAGGCACTCTACTACTAGAATGATAGTACTCTATCGAGGCACGCTTCTAGCAGATATAAATAATGCTATCTCTTGGTAGATATAAGCATCTTTAGTTCTCTTCCAGTTCTATGTGCATATGACATACTGCCCTCCAATCACATGGATGGGGAAAGCAACAAAACCTTGTATTAAAAAAAAAATCCGTACACTACATGCTTATGTTTAACATTTCGTTCTTAATTTAAGGGAGGAATAGTAATTACACGAATTTGTCAGGAAAATTAATGCTCCGGAATTCATAATTTGGTCTCCTAGCATCGAGAATTGTTGTCTACCAACTGAATTATATTCCGGCGGTGTGAAGAACTCTTTTTCGAGTCCCATTCCTTATAAATTTTCGCTCCTTTAATTAATTCAAAGACCCAGGATTTTAGCCTGTACATTTTCCCTCACGTATTAATAAAACATTCTTTTCCAACGATGTTGAATATTTTCCACGTTTGAATATATGCCGTGTGCTTCTTGGTCGTCTATTACCATTCCTTCCAACGACCAGCTGCTACTACAATGTTCGTCTGCCAACACCCTCACTTAATCTTAAGTCTCGCGTTCATTCCTCCCACGGTGAGATACGATTTCTTCTTTCTTCTCTCTCGAAGAAATAATTAAGACAATATTATCAACCGAGAGTAATTTTTTTTAAAATTTTTACATTGAAAGATCTTTTGGAAGGAAAATATTTTCTTTTACATTTGTGGCGCTGAGGGTTTGCTGATTATTCAAATTTGTAACGCCGCTCATTCGAATTCACGTCTTCAAATTAGTGATGACGTCAGTTGACAAATCCGACGTCGCGTACTCGACTGTAATATAAGCTTACTTCCCCGCTTTTTGCACGTCTTACTCGTGTCGGCAGTTTTCTTGGTTGCATGCGTAAATACTTCGCGTAAGTTTATTATGTTTTAATTTCTTTTTTAACGAGTAGTTAGAATGTAACTTTTGTTTTTATTTTTAATCTTGTAAAATAAACAAGGTGGAGTCAAATAAGTCTGTTTCCTCAAATACTGGTATACCTACAACTATACAGGACCACTACAGAACAGGGGACTACACATTTAAACAGACGATTAACGTAAAAGATGCTGCACGGATTCAAAGTAGGTGGAAAGATAACTTATAATAATTTTTAAACATAGATAAATCTATTATTGGATACATTTGAAATAATGATCTCTCAGTATCCTCACTAGAACGTAAACACGGCAACAAGTTTCAAACTCAAAGTTTGGTCTGACTTCTGTCAGTAGAGCACTAAGCGTCGATTGTTTCTTTGGACAAATCCCCAATAATTCTTTAAAGTTTGCTGTTTTAAAGAAAAATATGAGGTACGCATGAGGTTTCTAATGAGACAATGTTTCGTCTGGCTATAGCAGATGCATTGAAAGGTCGTATTTTTGGGCTAAAATTCAGAGTTACACTTGCCGAAATCGTCATTCACGGGCAAGATTATTGAGAAGAGAAAGCAGTTAGAAATAATCTATGGGAATCCGATTCAGAAAAGATGCTGCTTGCGTTCAAAGGGGAAGGAAAATTATTCCCCTTACAGAATCCTTACGCCCACAGTCTCAAATAAAAGATTACTTAAAAACAAATAATTGGAACTAACTATGGAAAAAAAAATAACAGAAATCTGCAAATTGCGCTATAGCAGCATAGATACAAGATTCTGTATATGCAATTGAAACCAAAAGGTAAAAAAAAAACCACTTAAAAAAATCAAAATGCAAAAAGGTGATCGACCAGTGTCTTGATCAGGAGGCCTGACCGAGTAGGTCACCCCGAAGGTAATCTTTCTGATAGGATGCAGGCCAAGCTTAAAATACATCCAAAGGCCCCGAGATCCCACATTGTAAACAGAATGTCATTAGCATAGATAAATTAAAATCCAAACACAAAAATAGAAAACACAAAAATAGACACAAAAATAGAAAATTTCAAGTTAACTACCAAAATCTCAGTCAGAAGAAAAGTGACTGCGGGAATGAAGAATCGACTGTTTAGCCCGAAATTTTAGCAGTACCGCAGTTAAAATAAAGGAACTGCCGCCTCACCTATCTAATTAATAAACAGAAATTGAAATAGAAAAATGGAAAATATCATTCTTTCTTCATCTGAATTTTAAATACGCCTGATTCTAAATATCCTTTTTTAATAGAATTGAAACTACAGAAGTCACTAGGAAAATTATTTTTATGTAGATTCTCTGCGAAGATATTGCATGCTTCCAAAAATCATTAACATTACTGTAAATATTTTTGATTCTACGTATATAGTTGCGAGTGAAAAA
This sequence comes from Dolomedes plantarius, assembly GCA_907164885.2. NCBI lineage: Eukaryota > Metazoa > Arthropoda > Arachnida > Araneae > Dolomedidae > Dolomedes > Dolomedes plantarius. The sequence goes on from OU015501.1 coordinate 59,156,426, forward strand.
TATAGCAAATTTTATAGTTTAAATTGTCATGAAAATTAGTAAAAAAAAATAACCTCAAATTCAAAATCTAATCTTTTAACATAAATACCAATTTAAATTCCGGTTTCTAAGAGAAGAAAAATTCCCTGCGAGGTTACCGACTTGATCAGGCCTCGTGATGAAGCGACTGGTCGATCTCCTCTTTGCATTTGGAATTTTTAAGTGCGTTTGGTTTCACTTACGCTCAGAAATTTGTCATAACAATTTTAAATGGTATCTTATTTTTAAAATTATGGTAGTACAGTGGAACCCCGTTATAACGAACTTCAAGGGGCCAAAGGTTTTGTTCGCTTTATCCAATGGTTCGCTATATCCGAACCTTTAAGAAAAATGCCAGAGTTCACAATATGTATAACTCATTAGTTGCAACGTGTATTGAATAATTATGTATTAGAAGATGATAAAATCTATTAAAAATGATCATTAATGAATTAAATCGACTAAAATCGATTACATTAAACTGACACAATAATAATTAAATTACATACAATAGGAAAACGGCGGGACCAAAATTTTCATTCGTTAAATCCATGAGTTCGTTATATACCGGGTTCACTATAACGGGGTTCGACTGTACTCATTTGGAAATAGACGTAGTTTTAGAGAGATGTAAGAAATCAGTCTTTAAAAACTGATATTATTTAATTCGTTTTCTCAGTTTTTGTGATTCTATGTTTAATTATAATTCATGGTTTAAGATAAAGAGTAAAACAAGTTTAGCTATGTCACATTTAGATATGTCGATTGATGCAACGATAAAAAATATATAATTATAGGTTCATCATTTCATATCATAAAATCACAAATGCTAAATCTTTCGAGGGCCAAAATGACGATACATCTGGAAAATTCAACCCCTGACCTCCTTTACTCTTAGAGAAAAAAAACAAAAAAAACCGACGCACCAAGAAGGGGTAATGCAAATTGATATGCATACAGGTTTCGACGGAAAGTGCAAGATTTTAAAGTTTGGTGGCCAAGGAATGAACATGTGACGCTGCAAGCGCATCTTAACTGCGCAACTGGCAGGATATTAAAGAGGAGAAATTTCGTTTCCAGGTCATAAATTCTTTGCGAATTTCATTCCGTGTACTCAGGTAGACAGTAACTATGCCTCGCATACAGGTGCGCGAACAATATGCGCAGATGTCAGTATTTGAGAGAGGACATGTAGTTGGGCTCAAAAAAGCCAGTTGGTCTAATCGGCGAATCGCTCGACATTTGGATAGGAGCGATGCCACTATTAGACTATCTTGGCAGGAATGGGTGAACCATGGTTCCAACACAGTGTTAGGAAGGAAGCGGTCGGCCTAGAGAAACGACAGAACGTGAGGACCGAGTAATCATCAGAGCGCACTCACAGTCCCAGATTCATCATTATCATCGATCGTACGTACAACTGGTGCTTCAGTGACCCCAAGGGCCCTCCATAGGCGGCTCAGAGAAAAGGGGCTGAGCTCACGGCGCCCCTTGTGCTGACTACCATTGACCTCTGTACACCGATAAGCCCGTTTGTAGTGGTGTCGGGCACATTCGACCTGGAATGTCACTTACTACAGTAGAATTGTCTTCAGTGATGAGTCCCGCTTCGAACTGAGCCCCGATGACCAGCGAATACGTGTCTGGAGACACCCCGAACAGCGGTGGAATACCAACCTGACTGTCTTCCGCCATACGAGCCGACAACCAGGAGTGATGGTCTGGGGTGCCATTTCATTTCATAGCAGGACCCCTTTGGTTGTCATCCGCGGCACCCTTACAGCACAGTGGTACGTCGACGATATTCTACGCCCCGTTATGTTGCCCTTCATATCACACCCTCCTGGGCTTGCATTTCAGCAAGATAATGCCCGCCCGCACACGGCGAGAGTTTCTACTGCTTGTCTTCGTGCTTGCCCAACGATACCTTGGCCAGTAAGGTCGCTGGATCTCCCCCCTCCCATTGAGCACGATTGGAGCATTATGGGCAGGTCTTTAACCAGCTTGGGATTATGACGATCTAACCCACCAATTGAACAGAATTTGGCATGATATCTCGCAGGAGGACATCCACCACCTCTATCAATCATTGCCAAGCCGGATGACTGCTTGCATAAGGGCCAGAGGTGGACCAACACGTTATTCACTTTTTCACTTTGTAAAGCTCTTTCTCTTTAATGAATCATCCAATTTTTCTCAAATTGTAATCATTTATTTTTCTGTACATATACATCACATCCACCGATTTTCGTCCCATTCGGATAATTTCTCCTTGGTGCGACGTTTTTTTTTTTTGTCTAAGAGTATTAAAATAGTAACTGATTATTTTTTACTGATATGTATTTTATTAACGTGTAAATAGAATAAAAATTATTGCGTATTAGTTGCATATAAATTTAAAATCACGAATGAGGATGTTGGATAGAGGCGTAGATTGCCCATACGGGACGGTTGAAATTTTGACACCTTGAAGTCCTGATATCTGTACACAGATACTTTGTTTCATGCATAAAAACATTTTAAATATTGTTTAAATCAGTTTTAGATTGTGTTCAAGGTGTATAAGTTGGCATAGTCTTACAGCACTATGGTTATCTTTTGCTACACGAGACTTAACTAAATCGAGACCTACTATTTAGAGCTCATACCCAAGAGCTGTAAACACCCTTGCTAACGACTGAATTCAAACCCACAGACTCTAGAAGTTATATCGGTAACATAAAAGGATTTTATGTTTAAACCTGAATCCCGCCCCCAATTTTAACTTGTTCAAATATAAGGAAGGGTGCTGACGAAGTTTTCAGGGAAATCCATATAGGTAAAATTGCTCAATTTCAGGGGCAAAATTGACAGAAATTGTTACTTGCAAAGAGCTATTTAAACCAGTCTTGAAAATTCTGTAAAGAAATAATTAATACTTCGTGGTCGTTATATTTTCAGCAAGATAAAGAGGGGGCTTTTATACAACGTCCCAATGCAAAAAGGAACTCCACCATAGTCCTCTTATTCGAACACAACTGAATATCTATGAGAGCAGTCAAAAGGGTAAAAAGATATAGGATTTCAAATCAAATAGACTTTAGTAAAAGACTTTACAAAGTAGTTCTTTTGCCAGAATAGCCATTGATCAGTCTTAATTATTGCAAAACATTAATTAAATCAAAGCCAAATAAATTTAATGCGTCTGTAAAAGCTTTAGCGAAGTCTGATTGTATGTTTAAGAATCAAACAGAAGTCAGATGTTAGGCTGGTAAAAATATACGGGTGGTTATAATTAATCTTCCCCTATAAACGGCATCCTACAGCGCAAACGGGTGAACGGAATGCAAGGAAATTTTGTATATGGGCTATACACGAGATGCGCTCACGGAATTTCGAAAAAAAAAATTAGTTCCAAAATGTCCACCAGAGGACACCTTTTCGGGAAAAACATGAAATTTGACACAATAAACGACCAAAACGGAATACAGAAACAATATTAACATTTATTGACTAGTTTCTGATCACCTTGTCATCGAACCACATTAAGTAAAGGTAAGGGAGAAACAAAAACAGTTCAGTTTGCAAAAACAAGAACAGATTAGGACGAAATTGCACAAGAGGAGCAGTTGTTTGTTAATCGTGTCCAGGACGATGTAGGGATAGCTGCTCCACGTGACCACCTTCATTCACCTGCAAAATTTCAAGTCGATGGACTGTGTGTTCAACAGCAGATAGTAACTGATCAGTTGTGAGGCTTCGCACATGAAGCGTTATGGAATTCTTTAAGTCACTCAACGTCGCAACACCTCCACGATACACCAGACGTGGTGTTATCCATAACGTGAACTCCATAACGTTATCCATAACGTGAATATGGTGAACACCATAACGCTTCATGTGCGAAGCCTCACAATTGATCAGTTACGATCTGCTGTTGAACACACTGTCCATCGTCTTGAAATTTTGCAGGTGAATGAAGGTGGTCACGTGGAGCAGCTTTCCCTACATCGTCCTGGACCAACACCTCCTAAACGAACGTTTAGGACGTGTTGCCTGGACACAATTAAAAACTGCTCCTCTTGTGCAATTTCATCCTAATCTGTTCTTGTTTCTGCAAACTGAACTGTTTTTGTTTCTCCCTTACCTTTACTTAATGTGGTTCAATGACAAGGTGATCAGAAACTAGTCAATAAATGTTAATAATGTTTCTGTATTCCGATTTGGTAGTTTATTGTGTTAAATTTCATATTTTTCCCGAAAAGGCGCCCTCTGGTGGACATTTTGGAACTAATTTTTTTTTTCGAAATTCCGTGAGCGCATCTCGTGTATAGCCCATATACAAAATTTCGTTGCATTCCGTTTGCGCTGTAGGATGCCGTTTATAGGGGAAGTTTAATTATAACCACCCGGTATATTACCTGTTCAAGGAACTGGTTAATCAGCCGCAAAAAATTTTAAGTTACGATTATATATACTATTGCATGTTACTTTTTATCCATATAGCTCGCTTTCATTAGTTAGCTTTTATGCTACCTTATAAAACATAACCCTGTAAAATTGAGTTAAAATATAAAAGGCTTTTGCTCATTTGCTTTCGGAATGCAATTTAAATGCAATTTATTATAATTTAAAACGAAGTGTGGCAGTGTGCTCAAAAATTAAGTAGAGTTGAAAGTCAGTTTACAAAGTAACCTTTTCAAGGAATTGGGTTGTCTTCCATGAAGAAATCTTTTAGTTTCTATTCATTTGTGCATTACTTTTGATAAAAACAGCTTCAGTACTCATCAGTTTTCTCTTCTGTGCAACTTTATAAACATGTATAAAATATAATAAAAATGGCAGATCTGTATGAACACTTTTCTGGCCTAGTAGACAATATATAAATTTTTAAGTCATGCAATTTTTTTTTCCGCTCGAAAGGGAAATTTTGAGCAAATTTTCATACCGTCATTATTTGTACGGCAGAACCTTTAGCAAACATAGCCAAAAGAGTAAACATCAGACGTTACTTAAATAAAATGCATGCTTTTATTTATAAATTTAAAAGGTGTATGAATACCTTTTTGATGAACAACATATATCTGGTATGGGGAAAGCGAAATATACGAATTTTTTTCAAAAGACTGTGTAAAACAATTTTTAAAAGCTCTCTAAGTTTTTTTCATATTTAAAGCAAATTATAAATATATCAATACAACATTATTCTCATCTTTTAAATGACATGGGAGGCCAGTTTAGAATGAAAAAAAGTCTGATATTTTATTCTAAAATCAACACATTAAAAATCAAGTGTACAGCCTGTTGATTAGTTTCCCTCGAAGCAGCATTTTAGGTTTAAGCTATGCTGTATTTTATTTTGTATGAAAATATCAGAGCTTATCAGTAGGCATTTAGGCGATATTAAGGCATCTTAAATCTAAGTATCCCTGCATTATTTTTACCGAAGTTACATTAATTTTAAAAAAGTGTTTATATAATTTGATACATGATTCTGACTTATATTTGAGAGTTTGATGTCATTTTCACCTCGTCACAAGAACACAGTTATTAATAGTTTGTCCTTTGCATATTTTATGAAATTTTTATTTATAGCTTTGATTATAATTAATAATTTTCATAAAATTATGATCAAAATTTTAACAAACTTTTCACAACTTTAAGAAACACCTGCACTTTGCAGGTGTTTAAAAATT